>OY730198.1:96009756-96609756 GCA_963422505.1 Pseudognaphalium luteoalbum
AAATACAAGGGGTTAATTGTATAAAATTATGAATCATAAAGGACATGTAAGAATATTTAATTAATAGTAGATTAAACTTTCAATTAAGAAGGTTATAGATATATGATGTCATTAAGAAAATTAATGGTGAGATCAATCAAGTTGCTATTTAATCTAATGGTGATTTCTAGTTTATGGTTTTTCTTTTAAGTAATAATATAGATAGATTATTTTATGTTTGTATATCACATGTCTAGTTTTTTAAATCGTAAAGTTTTGTAAATCTATTATAAATTTATTGGTAAATCTGTCTATATCATTCAAGGGTGTATTCCTGACTTCCTGTTATTATTATTTATTACTATATTACTATTATAACTTTATTTTTTGGGAAACAGAGGTGTGTTTTGAAATTTCCATGAGATTTTTGGACCCTCCCATAACGTTTGTTGTCACTTCATTTTGACTTTTATGAGATTTTTGGACCCTCCCATAAAAATGTGTTCACGTATAGAAAACATCATTTGGTTTCCTTATTAAATAGTTTCATTAAATAATTTTACTTAACAATAAGAAGCCAAACAATTAACAACAATTAATGATGATGTTACATTGATTCACTAATCATCCAGATTTACAAAATCACATTTATAATTGAAATTAGTTGTTTGTATAGATTTTATTGATTCTTATATGGGCGTTCTCATTCTTAATCATATCTAAATACATTTAATGACGGATGCGTTGGAGGTACTGGATAATATCCTTGCAAGTTCACTTTTACAAAGTGGTCGTTACCATGTACACGGGCAATTAATATCCTTATCTCATCTAGTAACTCCTTTCTAATTTGCGGTCAACATTCTTCATTAAGACCCAAACATAAAGCTACTGATCTAAATCCGTAATTTCCATTACCAGTTACATTATTTATGTCTATGTCTGTTACGTATGGTTGAAACATAAGTGTAATTTGATTCAATAATGGATCTGGGAAAAATGTTGGGTGAACATAAGAACTATGTCTGGCAGGTTCTTTGTTGGGTATATCGAACCCACCAAATCGTGAAGGGTTTGGTGTGTTAGAATAACTACTTCTAGAGTTCTAGCTAGGGGGATCTTGAGGTGGTGTCTGAAACTGTTTAGCCTTTTCTTTTTGTACCTTTGCACTTTGACGTCCACGCGTATTTTTATGAACGGGTGGTTCTTGAATCAAAGTTGGTGTTGGTTCGTATCTCTCCCTAATCTTTCTCAAAATTTTGGATTTGCCAAAAATTGCTTGCTTATTACATAGTTTTTTTTTTAGCATCTCCAACTCAACGTTACAATGAAGATCGTCATCTTGTACTGGTATACAAGGAGAAAAATCAAGCGTCCTCCAGAAAATGTCAATCGACTCTAGCGGAATAAGCATACCTGCATTTAAATAAATTACAAGTTCATGTGCACAAAGTAATTTATTAGCTTTTGGAAACACTGTTTCACATGCACTCATTAGAGCCAAATTTCTATCTATGCCGATAACACGTGGTTCATACATTTCATCAATTGCCAACTTTAGACAATTTTAGGCCCAAATAAAGTTGTTAGTCTTTTCTTTATCTAGCAAAATGAATGTTGTGGAAAATATTTTATTGGTAGAGGTAACATGTAACACCCCCAAGTTTAATGTTTTGCGGAAGCATAATTTGGGTGTTACTAATCAATAACCAAAGCACACAGATATATAGCAAACGACCACTATATGCGTCGTTTTACATTGATATCAATAAAACCAAAGTTTACATCAAAATATTGTTTACATTAGCTCGGTTTAAAATTGAGAGATTTAAGTACATAATTAATCTATACAAAATATAATAATGCAGCTAGATCTCTGATTGTTTGCATGCTGACTCGAGCTAATGGATCTTGATTGAGCAGTCCAACCTACTGCTGGTCACCTGTGATACATGCTAAAATTGGTCAGCGAAATGTTGGTGAGCTCACAGGTTTGTATGTCAACACATAGTTGTATGAACCGCAAGATTTATAATTGAATTTAAAATGCAATTAAGCAAAATAAAAGTTATACAGCCATGAGCACATAGTCTGAGCTTAACTTGGGTGTCAGGTCCAATTAAGGAAACCCAACTGAGTTGCCTCCTACGAGTGCCTAATCTACACTCGTCTTCCCAAATACTAATACGTCCGTTTGACCAGTTAGTGCGTGCTAACCCGGACGAGGATTGTCAATCCTATATGATATAATATACTAACACTCACGCTACAGATGTATTGCCAAACTATGTTGTGAAGGGCTTTGAAATGCATGTAGTATCTGATTTGTATTGTACTTGCGTTCATATTGTAAAATAAAACGAGCAATGTAATCACACCCCAGATGAAAACCGTAAAATAGGGGCTATGAGACTCACCTAAGCCTTTAGTGTTTATTTAAATAAACTTGGATTGATTAGCTGCGAATCGATGTCCGAAGACTTGTAATCTGAGGGCGTCCAATACGCGCGAGGGTTATTAATTGCATAGGTATTTTAAAAGACTACCTTTGTAGTTGTTTATTCAACTATGATGTCCAAATTATTACTACTTGGTTGACTCAATTGTGTTTTGAAAGTGTGTACGGACCGTTGGTGATTTGTTTGCAATAATAATATCACATTATTATTTTGATTTTTGAAATGTGTTATACTTAAAAGTATTTATAACTTTAAGTGACGAGGGTTCGGGGGCAGCGCCTCTGGTTAGCGGGGTCCCAGGGGTGGCAACCCCTGGCGGGGTCCAAGGGGCTGGCCCCTGATTGGGGTCGAGATGCCAAGTCAGCTCGAAAAATTTTCATTTCTACTAAATTGCTTTGGTGAAAAACGCATCTGGACTTGAATTTGGGTGAAATCAAGTGATAAAATTTTAGGTCTCGACACTTAGTAAAATTTGTGTTTTCTTGGTTCTGTTTCATGCGACATAGTGTGCGACATACGACTTTGTGTCGCTAAGTGCGACATAGTCTGTTGTGTTGCAGATCATGTCTGCGACATAAGGGCTTGTGTCACTAAGTGCGACATCCGCAATTTAATGCGACATAAGGCGTTGTGTCGCTATATGCGACGGAAATAAGTTTGCGACATAACAATTTGTGTCGCTATATGCGACATCTGTGATTTGTGTGACATAGTGGCTTATGTCGCTATATGCGACATAAGGCATGATTTAGCGACATAAAAGCTTATGTCGCAGGTGGCCTGGAGCCTCTGCGACATAACGCGCTGTTGGCCGGAAAATGAGCCGAAAAGGTGTTTTCCGGCCTCCGTTTGACTTGAAACTTTTACCCAACCCACATTTGGACATTTCAAGCTTAAATAACCCTTAAACAAGTAATAACAATGGAAATCGGAGTGTTTCGGGTTTTGTCGGAAACTTACAAACTTAACGCCAGAGGAATCCGAAAAGAGGGAAGTGTAGATCTCGACGAGAGGAACGTTTTCTTTTAAATGAGTGTGACGATCCGAGGTCGTTTGGTGTTAGTTTTTAAGGAAATTAAGGAGGTGGTGGTGGTTTATGTTTTGAGAGAAAATGAGATGAAGAAAATGGAGAGAGAGAGAAAAGAAAGTGAAAAAATGAGGTGGGGGAAAGTGGTTTTTGGCAGATTTTTGGGGAGAAGGGGGAGGGAAATCTCCCAAATTTTAATCCCCGCATTTGCGCTTTGTGCGTTGTTCGTTTTCCCGATCGTTTAAACGTTAAATAATTATTTTATACGTTTAAATATATGTTTTAAAATACGAATGTTTATTCAATATTTTTGTTGAAGTATTTTACCAAATACTTAATAACTTAAATGGTTTCGTTTGTTTGTGTGTTTAACATTTTAATCGCGTGGACGTTTATTTGTACGATACAAACTAATTACGAAATATTATCAAAATAATATTTTGGATATAATGTTTGTACTAAATAATATTACATTATTTAATAAAATTGTTCACCAACGTCCGTATAAATTGAATCGAATTACATTCGATTTGGGTCGCGTACGATTTAATCAAATCGCATAATTGTATATATTTATCAATATATAGTTTGATACATTAATTAGCCTAATACAAAACTAATTACATGTATTTAACAATTGATTAGGCACTAATCATTATTCCTAATTTGACGGGTGTCACATAACACCAACTATATGAACCAAAGGTAACCTATAAGTATTTGTATTATACATAGCATCCATCAACAAAATATGCAGAAATGCATGCATTACTTCATAAGAATATGGATGTATCCAGAATAATTCTTCCAATTCATTAGTAGAATCACTAATACGATATTCAAACTCATATCCTGTTACCTTTTAAAATGACATAACAACTTGTATAGGAGTTATATTTGTTTGAAAAGTTATGCGAAGTTTTGCTCTTGCATTGTGTACCGTTATGTTTGAAGAAACATTTTCTAGATTCCTCTCCCTAAGTGCCACGACAATATCACGATGCTTTACATTATTGCTTGCCAAATTTGCAGCTAAACGAAATTCATCATCCGTCAACCGCATTGCATATGCATGACCTTCCATATATATGCATTGCACGTTAATGATTATGTGTTGAATTTTTCATCGTTATCGACCAATCACCTTTTGTCTTCGAAAATGTTGCTATCCTTTCTAATTTACAGTCAGCTTTTTTACAAGATTTACTTTTTTTCAGGCGTTGCTTGACTTCTTGATACACCGCCACACTCACACGTATATATTTAATCTTAGACAAGTAACCATTTTTTGTATTTGATCTGTTAGTAGCAATAACCTGATCATGAGAATGTGCGTCCTTTTTCACCCATTCCTCTAAATCATCATGATTTTTGAACACCTAAAACGATTATTGAGAAGTTATTTACTAAAAAAATTAGTATGTATATAAGCTTTAGTAAATGAGTATATGAAATATCATACCTGATTGGTGGATAAGGTGAAAAAATCCGACACACTTGACATGTTCTTGTAGGAACTAAAACATTTGAGAATTTTATAAGGTTATATGTTTTTGGTTTAGTCGCGTCAAATATTTTCAATGTTATGAAAAACTACTCAATATAAATTTGTTTACATAAGAATTTTTTTTGTATAGTCGCGTCAAATAATTTCTGATTTTGGTTTAGTCGCGTCAAAGAATATATCTTTTTGGTTTAGTCACGTCAAATAATTTTGAATTTTGATTTAGTTGTGTCATATAATTTTTGCATTTGGTGAAGAATAAAAGGAAAGTAGGAGCTAGACTATTGAGATATTCCATCAAGAGAAAGGAGTCTTTAAATCCGGTTAAATAATTTCTATGCTTTTGCTTTAGTCGTATCAAATAATTTTGAATTAATCTAGAATAAAAGAAAACAATTTGAAGACAATAATTATATACCCAACATGTATGCATAGTTTTAGTTAAAATGTTATTTTTATGTAGAGAAATTGTATTTAATTCAATTAAATATTTGTTAGAATATATAAAAGTAAAAAAGAAAAAAAATCGATTAAGTGATAGCATGTATGAAGGGTGCTAGCTAATACTGTAGTATGATTATGGAGTTGAAAGCTAGATTAAGGGAGCTGATATATACAACAAATAAAAGTGATTCACACAACAAAATTGTGCTATAAGTACTTGTACTGTATGCAATAACTGTTGTACCGTTGATGTATTAATCACTTTTATTTGTTGTATTTATCAACTCCCTAGATTAAAAGCACTCATGGGACATTTGATTGTTGACATAATTTAGATAGGGAGGGTACTCGTACCAAACCCCTTTACTTTTTTTTACTTTATTTTTCACAAATTGAAAGTTTGTATGGTGATTGTATTGGTCAGCTCGGGACTTTGGAGATTTCCGGCCGGTTGAAAACTGATTTTGGGTTAAGTTTGACTAGTCAACGAATTGACGATTTTTTCGATTTGGATCGGCTCAACTGGGAACCAGACCGATTGAACCTGAATTTTGATTTTTTAAAAACGTGTGTTTTTGCCGGTTTTGAGCTGGTCCGGTCCGACCGGTTCAATCAGAACTAGACCCCTCTCCGTTCCTATTCAAATTGCTATTTTAAAAACATTGATTATAGATACAAGATTAGATCGAAATGTGTAACTTTTGTATTTGTTTCCAAAAATTATACTATTACAGTATTTAATTTGACATACTTCTTCTATAGTATTTCACAAATTAATGGCACCTTAAAACTATTTCTAAAATTTAAGCTATCTACGATATATTTTATGTTTTAGTAAATTACGGGTGCGTTTGGTAACAACGAGCTGGAGCTTGTTGCTGGAGCTAGGGCTGGAGCTAGAGCTTGGGGCTGAAGCTGGGGTTTGAGCTTCTTTTCATAAGGCACTTCAAAAAGCTTCTTGTTTAGGGGCTTCTGGAGGTTTATTTTTTCAAGAAGCCCCAATTTTTTTATATTGCCAAACAAGGCTTATAGCTGAGGTTTATAAAAAATAGAAGTTTAAACTCTTAAAAACCCGTGATCCAAACATACCCTACGTTTCCAGGACTCGTGAGCTTCTGCGCTAGTGCTCAACAAAGGGCCTACTACATGTTACACGTTTAGAAATCGTTTGACAGGGGGACGTGGCATATTTCTGCCCTTTCATTAGTTGATTGATGGCGTCCAATTAACTGTCAAGAATGGGGACATGTTTCCCAAAGTGCTGTAAATGCCCTTGCCTTTGGTGCCCCATTGAACAGTGCGTAGACAGCTAAAAATTGAACAAACACTAGAAGCAAACCACAACCACAACTTGTATAACGCTAGTCATTATTATGTGTTTCAATAATCATTTCCTTTCACAACTCTTTATTAACTAAAAACAATGGATGTGGTAATATAATGTAACTACGGATTAAGCCCAAAGTATTTAATTAATTTCTCGAGGAGAATTATCTCCAACTAAATTCATGTATGGCTTCTGTCTGCAATGGTGTAGGAGTCCTAACAAATGATAATTCAAATAAATAATTAAGCACTTATCAATAAAAACACAAATGAATTAATGATCAATAAAATGATCCAATCATGCATGTACAGTAGCGATTACTAATGAATTCATGATCTGCAATAAGGTGTAAATTGGCGGGAACACCCTGGTCCCGTATGTCTTTAGCACCAGTTATTGTCCACCACACAAAGATAACTCCGGACAACTACCCTGGCACAGTGAGGGTGTCTGGAGTTGGAATGAACCTTTATCTGCAAGTTCCCCCATGACCCCATGTATTTTACGGGTGTGAGTACCTAACATGCTAAATGTTTACCTAAGGTAAGAATTGAACCCCTGACCTCTATCCAATCACTAGGCCATTTAGTCAAGTGATAACAAAAACTAATCCAAACATCACTTTGCGTAAATCCTAAGGGGCTCTTTTTTTAATGGGGCAATTTCATCTATATGTTTGAAAGTTTTTAATATTACGTCAATATCCTTTTAAATATCAATATTACATTAATATCCCTTTAAACCTACAAATTACTCATGTATACCCAAATCTATAATTTAATTATAATTAACTGATTTTTATACTAAATAATAAATTAAATGACAATAATACCCTCTTTCAAAATCAATGGAAAGACATATTAAATTCTCGGACATCTTCTTCTTTATATTCTTACAGTTGTGTTTTATGATTTATTCTCATATTGGTGTAGGATATTTTAATTAATGACAGGGTTATTGTTTGATTGTGGAGGCACCTTACCTTTCGACTTAACTTAGAGAAAAAGAGTTTGGATTTGATTCATGTATTATTTATACTAGATCTTAAATCCGTGTATATATACAGGGTGTTGATTTTTTAATTAAGATATAGGTTATACTTTTTAGTTTAATTGAAAGAGGAACATAATTGATATTGTATATAGAAGATTGGTTGTTGTATTATACGAAGTACTTTTTAGTTTAATTATGTATATAGAACATAATTATTATTGTATGAGTATATAGAAGATTGGTAGTCGTAGGTACAATCGTACGATTAGTAATACGTGAAATATACCGTCAAATTATATTGTATTCCATTAAAAAATTTGTACTTCTTCGCATAAATTTTAAAGATTTACCATTGGTGTATTAAATTAAATATAATATATGGTTGTGAGTGTAGTTATGTTGTGGTTATATGCGATCATGATATTTTAATCATCTAAAAGGTTGAGGTTCCATGATTTCTAAGAGTATAAGGTGTGCACCGACGTGGCATCAGCGTTCTCCATTGAGAACGCTGTACGACAGCGTTCAGGCGCTCCACACCGACGTTCTCGTTGGCGTTCTCGAGTTTTTTTGGTACAACGTTCGTGTGAAGACGTCGGGAGGTTCAATGTTCTCATATTTTTTTTGTTTTGTTTTTTCCTTAGTCACGGATTGATATATGGAATGAAGCTCTTGTATTTTTCTTCTGAAGTTGAGTTTTAGTTATTTATATTATTTATTTTTTTCTTCCACTCCAAATGATTTTCAGTCTAAAACAAAACAATTTTTTTTTGTTATTATTTTCTTCTGTATTGAATTGAGTCAAGAGTAGGTAAAAAAATACATTTATTTGTTATTATTTTTAGTACTTGTATTGCATTTTTAATTTTTAGGACTGGTATTGCATTTTTAATGAATAAAATGTTGTTATTTAAATTATTTGTTTTTTATATATTAATTTATACAATTATCTTTATTTAAAAATCAAATAAAACAAATAATAAAAAAACTCCAGAACATTGTCCAAAACACTGTGATTTCAGTTTCACCACACCACAGAATCTTCACTTTCAACATTCTCCAGCACTGTTAAGAACACTGTTCCACACCCTCTACTCTAAAAACTTCATGTACACGACCAATTTATGATAATAATGGCAACAATTTGCATTATCATTGGATTACTTTAGAATATTATATTTTAGAAATCCTACATATAAATGAATGTCAAATACTCAAATTCATTGGTTGGCCTCAATTAGGAGTTGTATTAATATATTAGTAATTATTTATATTTATGATGTCTTCTTCGGTAGGATATTTTTTAAAATAATGATGCAAGAATCGACATTTGTTAATTTTATATTTTAAATTTAATGTTAATTAAAGGAGGGTTAACTAGCTATAAGTATGGATGACAATTATCACCCGATCCGATGGATATCCATCCGATCCATCCACTTAATGATGGATACAGACGATCTAAATGGATGAATAGCGGATATGAATATGAATGTGGATGAATAGTGGATGAGATATGGATGATAAGTCATCACCAATTAATTTATCCATTAACTCAAAATACACACACACACACACACACACATATATATTGTGAGTCCCTAATCACTATTATGTTAGTGATTGTGAATCGTTAACAGTGAGTTAATTGTAGAAGGGGGGGTTGAATACAATTAAAAACTTTTCTTTTCTTTGTTATAGTGTTATCTTTGTTTACCAAGTTTTTAACCGTATTAAAGTAACAGCAATATGAACACAAGTATATATATATATATAAGATAAGCAGTTCAGTTGCTGAAGCAATTGTAGCTGAAAGATAAATTCTTTTATTACTGAAATTTATCTCTTGTTGATTGCGGAATAGCATAGCCAAAGCTAATCCAAATCAAACAATACAGCTATTACAAAGGAGATGAACAATAGTGGACAAACACGCTAACTGCTCACTCGCTGAGGTAAACTAGTAGTGGACAAACACGCTACTAGTTTACTCGCTGGTGTTACTTGTATCTTAGACAAACTAGTCACTGACAAACAAGTGACAATACAAGTAATCGACACAAAATGAAGTACAACATACTACGCTATTTATAGACGCTGAAATCCTTAATTTCCGGATCTGAAGGACACATGTCGCTGCTTGATTGGAGAGGTAGTTGAGATGTGATGTATCATGGCACGACATTCTGTCTTGGAAAATATCACCTTGTACCACAGACCAATCAAATGCTTCCACGTTACTCTTTTCAAGTTTCGAGGAACACGTGCTGCGCCGTAATAACGCCGAATGTCAACTTCTTATTTAATGCGACATTTAATGCTGCAGTCACTGATAGAAACAACAATTCTCCTCATTCTCGATGCGAGCCAACATGCTCTAAAGAATGACTTGAACAGCTAATCTTCAGTGACTTCTTTTATTCAGCAGAAGAGAGAACTCAAGAAGACTTGGAGACTCTCGCTGATAGATGAGTATCAGCGACACACATAGTTGAGTCTTTTATCTTGATAAGATCTTCATCTACTGGATATAACATATGATCAGCGACATAGAGACCTTCAGCAACAGGAGCTTGACTTGAATCATTTTCTTCATGGAGCATTATTGAGAAGATCAGAGACTGAGAACAGATGACATGATCAGTGACTTCACTTATCAACGAATAATGACTTTAACAATCTCTTATATAATCTCCCCCTTAATCCTTGAGATCGGTGACCACTTGAGTTCAGCGATCAGTGACTCAACATATATATATATATATATATATATATATATATATATATATATATATATATATATATAGGTATATACACATATAAAATTACATATTCACGTACATATAAACGATAAGCTTTTAATGTGTTATTGAATATATAAAGTCGTAAATTTTAAAAATTAAATGTATATTTGAGGGTTTTTTTTGGATTATTGATTTATATAACAAATTGAAATGCATAAATATATCGCGTTGAGCCAAGTTTTGCTTCCGACCACATAATGAAGTCACAATCCACGATTAAAGCCAATCAAAACATGCGTGATTAACTGATAAACATAAGGATTACACATTTGTATTTGTTAAAATATATGTTTACTTATAATTGTAACTAGTTTTGCTTCATTGATGATAATTGTTACACACTCTTGTGAATAGATTTTCATATGTTACGGTATATTTATTTTTTTGTTACAATATTTGTTGGTTTCATTTCATATTTGAAATTTTTTAACTTTTTTTTAATATCCAACGGATATCCATTAACCCGCTTAATCCATCAGATATGGATATGGATGGATAAATTGAAATTAGATGGATATGGATTTGGATATGAACGAATATATTTAAATGGATATGGACGTGAATATGGAATCATCCGATCCATATCCGATTCATTGTCATCCCTAGCTATAAGTGATAGACAAAAAAAACAAGAAGGGTTGTAAGTTAGTAATATTAAGGAGAATTTAAAAATGATTGATGCGGCTATTGATGATGGTACAGTTGGGACGGAGCAGCTTCATGTGAGACGTGGGCTTATGCATGATTTGAATGGTATTAAAGCTAAAACGGATTTGGATAATATGCAAAAAGCTAAGATAAGATGGTCGATAGAAGGTGATGAAAACTCAAAATATTTTCATGGGATTATTAATAAAAAGATAGCTTCTTTAGGGATTCGGGGGATTATGAAAAACGGTGAGTGGATAATGGATCCAAATGAAGTCAAGAATGTTTTTGAAGAGCAGTTTCGTGTGCATTTCAAACAGGAGAAGAGTAATAGGTGTTTGCTTGACTTTAATTTTCCAAATGTTCTAAATAGTGATCAAAGGAAGGAGCTTGAGGGGTCGTTGTCTAGGAAAGAGATTCGTGATGCGGTTTGGAGTTGTGGTGTGAGTAAATCTCCGGGTCCGGACGGTTTTACTTTTGAATTTTTTAGAAAATGTTGGGACATCATTGAAGTTGATTTTTGTGAAGCGGTTGAGTGGTTTTTTGATCATGGTTATTTTCCAAGTGAATGTAATTCAGTTTTTATAGCTTTAATTCCTAAGAAGTCAGAAGCTAAGGTGGTATCAGATTTCAGACCGATTACTTTAGTGGGGAGCGTGTATAAAGTAGTGTCGAAAATTTTGGCGAATCATTTATCAGTGCATATTAAAGAGTTGATTTCGGATATTCAATCTGCTTTTGTGGAGGATAGGCAGATTTTGGATGGTCCGTTCATTCTTAATGAGTTGATAGAGTGGTGTAAGAGAAAACGTCAAAAATCTATGGTGTTTAAAGTTGATTTTACTAAAGCGTATGATTCTATTAGGTGGGATTATTGTTGATGATGTTTTAAAGGCGTTTGCGTTTGGTGATAAATGGAGAGGTTGGATTAAAGGTTGCTTGGTGTCTTCTAAGGCCTCTATTTTGGTTAATGGTAGCCCGACCAAAGAATTTTTGTTTCAGCGTGGTTTAAAACAAGGTGACCCTCTTTCTCCATATTTATTTATTTTGGTTATAGAAACACTTCATTTATCGTTTATGCGAGTAATTAATGAAGGCTTGTTTTCTGGTATTCGAGTTAATAATATGGTGCACATTCACATATGTTTTATGCTGATGATGTGATTTTTGTGGGTAGTTGGAATCATAGGAATTTACAAACTATCATTAATGTTTTGCATATGTTTTTCTTAGCGTCGGGTTTACAGATAAGTATCCAAAAAAGTACTTTGATGGGTATTGGTGTGAGTTTGGAAGAGCTGTCCAGGGCGGCTAATGTGGTGGGATGTAGAGTTGATAAGTTTCCTTTTCGGTATTTAGGAGTGATGGTTGGGGGATCGAATAGGAAGCTTGCTTGGGATGATATGGTATGTAAAATTACGGCTAAATTATCAAGTTGGAAACGGAAAACACTTTCTGTTGGGTTATCAAGTTGGAAACGGAAAACACTTTCTGTTGGGGGGCGTCTAACCTTAGTGAAATCGGTTCTGGGTGCTACGCCTATTTATATGATGTCTATATATAAAGTGCCAAAGGGTGTTCTTTCCAAATTGGAGTCGGTGTGTTCTTTCCAAATTGGAGTCGGTAAGGAATAAATTTTTTAATGGTAGTCTGCATGGAGAGAATCGTATCACGTGGGTTGTGTGGAGTAAAATCTCGGCCTCAAAACGTTACGGTGGTTTGGGAGTGTCGAGTTTTTTTGCTTTGAATCATGCGTTGCTGTTCAAGTGGGTTTGGAGATTTTTGTCTTCCGAAGACTGTGTATGTTTCCGTTGTATAAAGGCTATGTATGGTGATAATTTTGACATTATGCTTCATTCAGCTTCTAAGAGGAAAACAGTGTGGAGTGATATTTTAAAAGAAATTGTGAAGTTGAAGGAAGAAGGGATGAACATGCTTCGGTTATGTATGAGAAAAGTTGGTGATGGAAAATGTACTTTTTGGAATGATATTTGGCGCGATGAGATGAAGCTTAGTTAAAGATATCCACGAGTTTATGCTCTTGATAATTATAAAGATACGAAGGTGGTAGATATTCTTACAAATTTGGATCATTTCGGGCATTCTTTTAGACGTCCATTTTGGGATGGGGTTGAGAGAAGTCAGTTTGAGGAGTTGATGGGTATGCTTGGGTCTAGACTGTTGGGGCAAATGAAAGATAGGTGGTTTTGGAAGTGCAATGGAGATGGAGTGTTTAGAGTCAAAGAGGCTCGTAATTTTATCGATGATTTGTATCTTCCTAGACAAGATTTCGAAACAAGGTGGGTAAAGGAGGTGCCAAAGAAAGTTAATATTTTAGCTTGGAGGTTACGTATGAATAAGTTGCCGTCTAAGTGTAACTTGGTGAGTAAAAGTGTTGTGCTGCACTCTACTTGTTGCTCTATGTGCGATGTAGCTGAAGAGAATGTGGAGCATTCGTTTTTCAAATGTGATGTTGCTAGGGATTTATTTCGTAAACTGTGCTTTTGGTGGAATGTCAATTGGCATCAGTTGTCCTCATATGGAGAGTGGTGGATTTGGTTCAAAAGCATATATGGGTCGGCAAAATTTAAAGGGGTGTTGGAAGGTGTTTGTTACTCGTTATGGTGGCATTTATGGAATTTTAGGAATGAAATTGTGTTTGGTTCTAAGGTTCCAAGAAGGTCGTCTTTGTTTGATGATTTTGTTTCTGGAAGTTATTTATGGATTTCTAGTAGATCTAGAAAAAATATTAGTTGAGGGAGTTCGATTCAAAATCCATCTAATATGTATTTGTAATTGTTTTCTCTAGTTTATCTAAGGATTTTTTTGTTTCTAATAAAGTTGCCGTTAAAAAAAGAAGCTATAAGTGATAGATATTAATTAAGAGATCCGTGAAATAATGGGAATCAACGTGCATTGATACACTACGTTCAAGTATAAATCAAAGTACCTTAATCAATTTGTGAGTCTTTCAACACATTTTGTTGGTTAAAATCATATAAATTTTATAACTTAATTGACATTTTGAAAAGGGTTAAGTGTCTGAAAATACATATAACTATACGTGAATTTTCATTGTGTGCACGTAACTAAATTGATCTCCATTGTACGTACGAAATTTTTATTGATCTCCATTGTGTGTATATATGCGATGTGTTCTCATTCATACGGCGATACGTGACATCTTCACACGTTAACAACTCACAAATATACATACAACGGAGATCAATAAATAGTTTCGTACATACAATGGAGATCAATTTAGTTATATACACACAATGAAGATTCACGCATAATTATATACATTTCCAGGTACTTAACCCTTTCGAAAACCAAAACTAGTTAATAATTAATAAATAAAAATTAAAAAAGCAAAATGGTAGCGCTATCTATAAAGCTTTTCAATATGTATCCACTTTGATATGGATATAGATCGGGTAGAGCCATATCCATATTCATATTCATTTATTTTTGTTCATCAATATCCATATCTATATCCTCATCTGTTAAAATTATAAATCATCCCTTTATATCCATATCAATAGATGACGTAGGTTATTGGGTACTCGTTAGATATTAAAAAAACTGTTAAATAATTTGGTAATTTTAACATTTTCTTACATATGCAGATAAAGTATACCGTAGTTATTTATGAATAAAGAACTTTTATATGATAAACGTGTTTTAATAGCTGTTTAATTATCACCATTTTGTCATTTTGTGACTTCTTTACAGGGGAATAAATAATAACCTAGATGATGCTTTACTATATATATGGAGGTAAGAAACTAAGAATGTCGATTTACTTAAATATAAGATGAAAATTGATCAAAGAAAAGATAATATATACTAATGAAATTAAGGTACGTGAAGTATATGAATGATCTACTTAGATAATACTATGTAGTATTTTATACAATTCATAAGCCTATAATATATATATATATATATAGAGAGTTTGAATCAAATGAGAACACTTCAAAAATAAGAATGGTGAGAACACTTCATAAATGCACAACTAGCCAACAAAAATCATTAGATTTACAATCATACATCTTAAATATGCAAAGAAAAACAAATGCACACTTCTAAAAATGCATAAAAATCGAAAAAAACGATTGATGCACGATTATCTCTATAATTGTGCATCAATCATTTTTTCGATTTTTGTGTATTTCTGAAAGTTCGCATCTATTTTAATCAATTTTTCTACACATATTTGAGATGTATGAGTGTGAATCTAATAATTTTGTTGGGTAATTATGCATTTATGAAGTGTTCTTACCATATATATAGAGAGTTTGGATCAAATGAGAACACTTCAAAAATAAGAACGGTGAGAACACCTCATAAATGCACAACTAGCCTACAAAAATTATTAGATTCACAGTCATACATCTCAAATATGCAAAGAAAAATAAATTTACACTTTTAAAATGCACAAAAATTGAAAAAAATGATTGATGCACGATTATCTCTATAATTGTGCATCAATCGTTTTTTCGATTTTTGTGTATTTTTGAAAGTTCAAATCTATTCTAATCAATTTTTCTACACATATTTGAGATGTATGAGTGCGAATCTAATGATTTTATTCGCTAATTGTGCATTTATGAAGTGTTCTTACCGTTCTTATTTTTGAAATTTGAGGTATTAATGGGATATGCATGGATGATAGATACTTTGTAATCCACATCCGATTCATTAATCATCCATATCTATATCCATATTTATATACATCAATTTACATCCACAACTGGTGGATCGGGTGGATATCCGCCGGATTGGGAGTATGAAACATAAATTGTGGAGCATCTAAAACATGGACGATGAGTCGATGACTCCCATAAGTATGAAACAATGGGCCTGAGGCCGATTGATATGGGTTGGACACAAAACATTACCAATCTGGGCTATAAAGTATAAGATCATCATTGGGTCTATAAAAATACGAGCCCTATTGGCCTTTTCATGTTCATCATCTCTTCTTGGCCAATTTTTGCTCTTGAATTGACATTTTTTAATTATAGCATTTTGGTTTTTAGTGTTACTGAAATTAATTGTGAATCTTTCAAACACATTGTGTTGATTTTATACTCGTAATTAATATTAGATTTATTTGCATGGCTGATATCTGTCGTTTACACACAATTGCACCGTAAGTTCCTGTACTTCACTTTTTGCATCAGCAATTCGATAATATGAAAGTTGTTGCACGGTTGATCACTCCTCAAACTAAAATGACTACCATACTTTTAATGTCCTAGTTTTTTGTATTGAATTTAGTGAGGGTAATTTAATCATTTTAGTTAGAAAATGAACTAACAATGCAACAACTTTTATGTTTTTGGACAATAAATTCAATACAAAAAACTATGACATTAAATGTATTGTAGTTATTTTAGTTGGAAGAGGGACCAATCACACAATAACTTTTATGTTTTTGGACGGTCGGTGTAAAAGGAGAAGTACAGCGACCAACGATGCAATTGTGTGTAAACCATACAAACCAATCATACAATTAACTCTAAATATTATATTTTGATTCATAATATAATAATAAATATTATAGTTGATTTAAAACATCGATAAACTAATGTAACATACCTCTGATTGATTAAAAAGATCGATCTGAAACAACATTCGTATTTCTATTTTTAATTTTGCACTTAACTTAATTAACATTTCTAAAACAAAAACTAGTTGCTAAAAAATGCAAAGGTCTTCAAAATTTTCATGTGACGCATCAATCAATATTTGTACACATAGCAAAATAAATATGTCTCCGTTGATAATTTTGGTTGGATTACAATTAATTTATACATGTCTAAGATTCATAATAACATCCTTAATAAGTGTCGATAATCAATTAGACATAACTCAAGCGGTAGCACCACTGCAAATGCACATGTCCCACATATAAAACCCACACATAGGTTAGGGGTTTGAATTCGTATATTAACACATGTAAGTGATTTGTGAACGGAGGATTTGCTCGGCGTTGATGCTACTTGTAGTTGAGATGGACACATATCTTTGAAATACTATACGGGGTCATGGGTATACAAATTACTTTTATTTTTTAATAAGTGTGTAAAAGCTTTATCTATACATCGATCAACACATACAAATAAAAAAATAAATCTTGAATATTATTTGATCTACAATACGAATATACGATAGTTTACATATGTCTAAATCGTTAACAAATTCAATATAAAAATAGAAGCAACGTAGTCAGTGTATATAACAACATAAAGTAAAAAATAGAAGCAACGGAGTAAAAAATAAGCAAAATCACTTGCCAATTATATAACCGTAATCATACGAAACATATATTTGGAGATCTACGATATTGATAGAATTAAGGATTATCGTTATTCCGTGTACGAGGTTCTTCTTGATTACATATATTGATATTAAATTAAATATTAAATTAATAGATTACAAATGCACAACATATATAACTCATAATTTATATATCGAGAGAAAAGATTACAACAAATATCACACGTACTACGATACATTTTATTACCTCTTTGCATGACAACAAAGGGAGTATATATTTAAACTTATTAATACTACAAGACAATTTAGACCCAAATATCTTGAACAAAATTACACTTAATTAGAATGAAATATCCAAACCATGAAACTTTTCTTTGGTGATTTGATCCAAAATCAAACTCATTTCATTAGTGAGATGATTAGTCCAACCTCCAACTTTCCCTTTTCTAAAGAAAGCACCATTAGGTACACCGTGAAAATTTCCGTTCTTATCAACCTCTTTTAATTTTTCAAAACTACACAACCTCACAATTTCTTCAATCGAACCTTGCGCCTCTTCTTCGATTGTAAAAGGGTAGCCCAAGAACTCTGCTAGACGCTTCATACAATTTGTAGTGTCCCTTTTCATGTTCTCGTATGTTAAAAATATAACCTGTGTGGGGTGTTCTAAGCTAGCCTTACGATACCCTTTCACATGATCCCAATAAGGCCCGTATGGCATCACACCTTTACTAAACAACTCAAACGCATCCTCTATAGCCATTAGGCCACCGGATTGTTCTCTCACATTGTCCATAAAGTGAAATAAAGAAACCAAAACATCTTTAGGGTTTCTGCACATATAAACTATGCGACAACCAGAATCAATCATGGATTGAGGCAATGAAGTGTAAGGTATATGAGTACCAAAAAGACGTGGCGAATGTGCATCGTTATAAGTAGGAGCACTTTCATAAAGTTCGGTTTCAATGAAAGGACAACATTTGTGGGGGTTAGATATACATAATGGGTGAGTTGAAAGAGAGGTGTTTTTGTACCTACTTCGGTTAACCGTAGCAAACACAAGCGCCTTGAGCCACGTTGTGCCGGATTTTGGCAATGTGGCTACATAGATATCATTTGGTCGAGCGTAGAAAGTGTCTTGCAAAGCTATAAGAGTTTCGATGGAGTATTTGTGTTGCGACATGTACCAAAAGCCTTGATACATGTATAGGCTTCCAAACACCCAACCTTTTCCGATTGGAAACATCGACAACTTATCCTTGTATCGATCAACAAGGTTCGATATAAGGGTGTTTTCGTGTTTGTGATCTTCTACATCATGTGCAGTTGAAAATGAAAGAGTGGAAGTATTATAGATCGACATTGAGGGAATTATTTGAAGTTTTTTATGGTTCTTACATTTTCCCTTAGTATGCAATATATAGAGGAAGAAATAAGTAAATGACACAAATCGTCCCTATGGTTTCAATGAAGTTAGGGGTTTCGTTATTTCTTTTAATAAATTAGACAAATGATTCTTTCTTTTGAAATTTGTGACACCAATAATCCATTGTTTCTTTCTTTTATATATATTGGGGGTTCAAACGAGAACTACTTTAAAGTTGAGAACTTTAAGAATTACATCAAATACGTGTTTGTTCACATGTGATTAACTTCAATCATATGTGAACATTGATGTACGTTTAATTGAAAAAGAAAAAAGTCAAAAAAATTTTAAATTTATATCGAAAAACACATTTTAACTGATTTGTTCACATTATCGTTCACATGTGAACATATATTTTTTTTTTTTGGTTTTTCGATATAAATTTAGAATTTTTTTGACTTTTTTCTTTTTCAATTAAACGTACATCAATGTTCACATACGATTGAAGTTAATCACATGTGAACAAACACGTATTTGATGTAGTTCTCAAAGTTCTCAACACGTATATATATATATATATATATATATATATATATATAGCATGTTCTCTATCACGATCAACAAATTGAAAAAGAAGGAAAAAAGGTTGATTAATGCTGATGAGCGTAAGCAAGGTCGGAGATAAGGGGAGTACGGAATGGTGCTTGGTCTCACTCAACAGCTCATATAACTTTGAAGTTAAGTCCACTCAACCTCAAATTTTAGCTACGCCACCCGATCATAAGTTATGTCCTCCATCACACACTCGAATGAAACTATCCTTGAAATCGTGTACTGTGTGAAACCGGATGGTGCCTTAGCACACCGTAGGTATTTTTTTTGGTTAATTTAGAAGAAAGTGAAAAAATTTCAAACGGTTGAAAAAAATAATTGATAAAAGAAATCGATCAACGTAGCATTGAGATTTAAGACTTCTTGTAACGCATTCATATTTTATTGCTTCACTGTATTGGCCCAAGGGAAGGCCCAATAATACAGCTTAATAGCCCAAGCTGGCAAAGCCCAAGTAAGAACACCGTATTTTCGCGCTTCTAGCCCATTGGTATCTGCTGGGCCTGGGGGTGCTCTTACTTCTTAGCTCAATAAACAAAAATTACGTATTATTAGTAGAGCTAAGTATAATTCACCCTTTGAAGTATTTCATAATTTCCCCTCTTCAATCAATTGTTCAGGCATTGATATATAATTTTCATACGTGGTTACGAACTATATATGCATAGTTGGAATACACTTCAGGTTCGCTACGCGCATATGAGGTGAAAATCTACTATCTACTATTTTACTAATAAAAACGTATATATTATGAACAAATCACTTTGATTAGCTTAAATATCTACAACGAATCGCGAAAAATAAAATCCAAAATTGATCTAAACTGATTTGATTTTGATTTAGAATTGACTCAGTGTCAAACGTGACGATAAACTGAATTCATACTTATAGACTAGTATTTAAAATATAGGCATGCATTTGAATCGTCTTTAATGAATGTTTAATATACAGAGAGCTGCAATATCCTAAATTTGGCCTACTAAAAAACTTTGATTCAATTATATGTAACTTCACAAGTTATAAACTCACGTCTCTTCAATAACACAGATAAATAGGTCGATTTTTCATTTTGGGAACAAAAACTAATATGATTAACCATTTATTCTATAAATATTTGCACGCCCTTTTGCTAGTTCTGCTGATAGAAAGTATGAGATTGGTCAATGCTCCCAACAGTCAGGGCTAGTCCTGAGAATTCTGATGCCCAAGGCGAAGCGACTAAAAAATGGCCCTTGTAAGCAACTAACAATACAACACGCTATCTTTTAAAGGGGTTTGGAACCTAGTCAAGCTAGGCGGCTCATCCCCACACCGATTATAATATAATAAATAAAATGTTACAATATTAGGAGATTAACTCCGAATTACAAGTTCATCACTTATCACCTAAAACGATGTCGTCGTGCATTTTTTGAAGCAAAAACATCAATTATCTTGTCATAGTCAACATTTGCTAAAAACTTACTTTCAATACTTAAAATTGCTAACCCATTCAACCTCTCTTGACTCATTGTACTCCGTAAATAAAACTTCAATAACTTTAACTTTGAAATCGACTGGTGACGGCCAACAAAAGAATACGAGAGTCGAGATTTTAGATTTAATACTATTTAAATTATTCTGGCCGCTAGCTAATATTTTGTTAACATTTGTTTGGTATTTTTTTTAATTAATTGGACTTATGGGCTAGACAGCACAGCCTAGACTAAATTAAATGGGCATGTATTTGTGCATGTGGGCTGGGCTTTTTAATGATATAAACTTAAACTATAAAGTATAAACAAAAACCTAGTGCAATAGTGCTACAAAATTCAGTTGTTGACTTGGCGATTCTTCAAGATACGAGTCAACGTCTTCTTCCTTCTCAAACACTTACGGAGTCTCCTACTGAACCTACTATGAAGTAATATACACTTAAAACTTGATTCCCCTTACCGATTTGATGCCCTGGGCGGTCGCACGGTGTGCCCATGCTGAGGGCCGGCTCTGCCAACAGTTATAACTATAAGCTATTTTTGAGATCGGTCAATGCTCGCAAGTTGCATCTAATTAACCTATGTTATGAGATAGGGATTAATATACAAATAGGTTACTATACTTTACGAAAACGTTTATCTGGGTTGCTGAACTTTAATAATGTTTAATTGGATCACTATACTTGTTGATTGGTATCATCCCGCCTATTTTGCATAATTTCGGTTAAAAAAATAGTAACCCAATTGAACATTTTTAAATTTTGTAAACGACGTCATCTTGGTTATATCAACTATATCTACAGTTTGGTAACCTAACTGAAAATTATTTCTTAACTCAATTGAACACATTTAAAGCTTAGTAATCCAAATAAATATTTTAGTAAAAAATAGTGACTTTTTGTGTATTATCCCTATGAGATATATTTGATCATTATTACCATTGATGCAAATGACACAAAATCTCCTTCAATGTTATAATGAGCATATCTAAAAAATGCCGAAATGAATACACAAGTTTATTGTTTCTCCTTCAATGTTAGCACTAAACTTTTCAAGAAATCTTAAACAGAGTTAACAAAAACCAGGGGTCAAGAAACGAAAAAACACTTACTTGTTATAGTGCATGAATGACATTTGATTGCAAAAAATGAAGGAGATAATAAAAATAGCCCAAAATGGCTTGTTACATTCTGAAACTAACTCTTGTCCTCTAACGCTCGTACAAGATGAGTAATACGATAAGGCAATTTTGCATTTTCTTCATTAACTTCTGTTAGTAACGCTCGTATAAGATGAGTAATACGATACCTTGCTTTAAGTAATTTTTTTTCTAGATATGATTAGATGAATGATGAAAATAAGCATAACTTAACTGATCATGTTTTTAACAAACGTTAGATATTTTTATATTATACTAGTACTTTTTAAGATAATAATATAATATAATATCCTAACGTAATAGAAACCCTCTCATCTGATATGATGTTCGAATCGTTTCAATAATTTACTTGTTGATGGGGTCACGTGCTATAATGTCCAAGCAAGTATTGTGATTCTGCACCACCGATTTAACACATGTTTTGTATGGCCCAGTCATCCTTTTTTATCAAATTTATATGGTCACGGTTTTTATGATTAGGAGTTTTAATAAGAACATTTTAAATGATGAATAGATAAAACCGCTAGCTTTATAATGGCACAATAGTAGTTGAACAAGATTAGAACTTGATCATACATCGAAAACATCTTGGATAAGATTACAACAAAATGCACACACAAATTTAGAACTTAAAATGAGATATCCAAACCATTAAACTTTTCTTTGGTGATTTGATCTAAAGTCAAACTCATTTCATTAGTGAGATGATTAGTCCAATCTCCGACTTTGCCTTCTCTATAGAAAGCACCATTAGGTATACCATCAAGATTTCCACTCTTATCAACCTCCTTCAAATTTTCGAGACTACACAACTTCAAAATTTCTTCAATCGAACCTTGACCCTCTTCTTCGTTTGTAAAAGGGTAGCCCAAGAACTCGGCTAGACGTTTCATACAATTCATAGGGTCCCTTTTCATGCCCTCGTATGTTAAAAAAAGAATTCGTGTGGGTTGTTCTAAGCTAGCCTTACGATACTCTTTCACATGATCCCAATAAGGCCCGTATATTATCACACCTTTACAAAAAAACTCAAACTCATCCTCTATTGTCATTAGATCACGAGATTTTTCTTTCATCAGCTTATTTTTAAAGTGAAACATAGAGACCAAAACATCTTTAGGGTTTCTACACATGTAAACTATGCGACAACCAGAATCAATAATGGATCGAGGCAACGAAGTGTAAGGTGCATGAGTACCAAAAAGACGTGGCGAATGTTGATCATTATAACTAGGTGTGCTTTCAAAAAGTTCGCTTTCAATGAAAGGACAACATTTATGGGGGTTAGATATGCATAATGGGTGAGTTGAAAAAGAGGCGTTTTTGTATCTACTTCGATTGACCGTAGCAAACACAAGCGCCTTGAGCCATGTAGTGCCGGATTTGGGCAATGTGGTTACATAAATGTCATTTGGTCGAGCCTGAAAAGTGTCTTGCAAAGCTATCATCGTTTCGATGGAGTATTTGTGTTGCGACATGTACCAAAAGCCTTGATACCTGTATGCCCGACTTCCATTCCCCCAACCTTTCTCCATTGGAAGCGTTGTTAACTTATCCTTGTATCGATCGACAAGCTTTGATATCAGGGCATTTTCACGTTCATGATCTTCTACATTATGTTCAGGTTCAGATGAAAGAGTGGAAGTGTCGGAGAATGACATTTGAAGGATTGTATGAAGTTATTTTTGGTTCTTACATTTTCCCTTATCTAAGCTATATATATAAATAGATAAAGAAGAAATAAGTAATATGACACAAATAGTCCCTCTGGTTTTAAAGAAGTTACGGTTTTTGTTTTTTTATTTTGAAAATTATACGGGTGATCCTTTCTTTTCAAATATAAAATCAAAAAATAGTATATAGCTTCAGCATATTTGTACTCGAATCTAATATGGTTGATGACTAGGATGACCTCACGGGCAAAAAAAGAGTCATATTATATACGGAAAACTACACTATTGCAATATTTGAACCTACCAATATATATATATATATATATATATATATATATATATATATATATAAAGTTCTGGTGAAAACAAGGGGATAAAAAAATAGTGAAACACATCTTCATCATTTATCTAATCTAACATATATATATATATATATAGACTTGAGATCCTGTGAGAACAAGGAGATTCCGTGAAAATGGTGAGAACACAACTTCTCCCTCCATTTTTTGATCAAAAAACCTGATTTTGAAGGTGATACTTTTGTAAATACTTTTTTTGAATGCTTCATATAAGGATTGCTATGTGAAGTTTAAATTTTTTTATTTCTCAATAGTTTTAACATTGTGAAGTTTTATTTAATTTTTGTTAACAACAATGTTTGAAGTAGTGAATTGATGTGTATAAACATTAATCTCTTCAAAAACTAATGTTAACAAAAAAATATTTACTTAATCTCATTAAAATTATGGTAACCTATACAAATAAAAATTTATAGCATCATAACCTTATGTTAAGAAAAAAATAATAAACTTAACCTCACAAAATGATGTGAAGCTAAAAAAAATGAGAACCACTCTAAAGTTGAGAACTTTAAGAACTACATCAAATACGTGTTTGTTCACATGTGATTAACTTCAATCATATGTGAACATTGATGTACGTTTAATTGAAAAAGAAAAAAGTCAAAAAAAAATTCTAAATTAATATTGAAAAACGCAAAAAAACCAGATATATGTTCACATGTGAACGATAATGTGAACAAATCGGTTAAAATGTGTTTTTCGATATAAATTTAGGGTTGTTTTTTTTTTACTTTTTTCATTTTCAATTAAATGTACACCAATATTCGTATATGATTGAAGTTAATCACATGTGAACAAACACGTATTTGATGTGGTTCTCAAAGTTCTCAATTTTAAAGTGGTTCTCATTTGAACTTCTCAATATATATATATATATATATATATATATATATATATATATATATATTATAAATGTAACTACTTATAAAGCATCTTCATATGTTGAATCTTAACATCTTAATTTTTTTAGACTAATTTACCCTTATCACATAATAAATGAATACTACTTCAAATAGGAAAGTCTTTTTTCTTCTTCTAAATATTAGTTATTTCTACTTTTTAGTAAATTATGTGTTTATGATAGATTCATTCAAAATTAAGATATTTTGATTATCATGTAATGATTATTATTATGTTATTTGACGAAAATAGTATCATATATAACGAAAATTTATTAATTAGTTACAACCGCCGCATTGCACGGACAATATGATAGTGTGTGTGTGTATATATATATATATATATATATATATAGACTTTGATACCTTGGTAGTCAGTCAATTAAAGGCTCATAATTCACACACATTCTAGTACGAATACGATATACAATTACCAATTAATATTGAACTAGATTATAACCCGTGAATTCGCGAGCTACAACATTATTTGAATTCAAGGTTTATGTTATATTTTTTTAATAGTAATTTTTAAGTAGACAAATTCGTATAGTAGACATTGTATATATGTTTTGAATGGAAACATAGATGTACATGTCTTAAAGTTTATCATATATGATGAAATCAGAATAATTGAAACATGTGTTTAAAAGTTAATAATAGTGCCCAACATGTTGTAGATTTCAACAATAGTAAAATATTCAATAATTGTTACGTATTTTAGAAAAAATGTATGATAATTACATTCGAATAAATGTTAAACGATTGGTTATAAGCGTTCACATCTAATTACATTCAAATAAATGTTTGTTTACTTTAAAAAAAATAGCTATTTAGTAGATTTGCTAATTTAAATCAATACCACAACTACCCCTGAAGTGCTCACACGTGAAAATTATCCCCCAAACCACTACTTGAAATATGACACCAAGAACAAAATAATTTTTATATTCCTTTAACACTATATACAACCCACATACAAATTTCAATCGAATTTTCACCAACTTATTCCTAAATTGAAGCACAAATTTTGCTCATTAAGTTTGGTACTTTGGAAATCTACTCTAGCATTGAAATCTACTTTTGATATTACTGTATATTCTTATGTACACTTTGAAAATCTAATCTAATAGCATATAATTACAAAAATTTAAGTTGGTATATTTTTTACAATTTGACCATTGAAATCGCTCAAAAGATTGACAATCAATACAACAACAATAACACATGAGATGGCCACTTACCTTGCAAAATTTTTATCATTAATTAGTAATTTCAACTGGGTCAACTATAAAAGACGTACTTTTAGAACTCGGTTAGTTAATCTTATCATTGTACTATTGAGCTTTTTAACCCTATCCAGGATGTGCATAATATGCACTTGATTGCTTTGATAGACACATCAAGCAACTCTAAAATGGACATCACTGAACTGCAAGAAAATCACACATATTATTCTTTAATTCCTTGAATAATTATAATTTCTAGTTGATGAACACTACTATTGCTTACATTTGTTTCAATAATCACTTTCTCATAATCTATTTTCTAAATCTGTTTAATCCTAAATATTTAGAACGACTTATTCACAATCAGTTTTATCATATATACAAAAGTAATCAAGTCGTAGTAATTATACCCGAACTCAATGTTTTATTCAATATCCCATAAATTGTTTAGATTCCATATTTCCATTAAGCCCCGAATTCAAGAAGTGTACATAAGAATATACAATAATATCAAAAGTAAGATTACCTCATTGTTAAGATCTAATAAGCGTCCATGGCTATGAGCTAATTAGACTCTTGATATATATTCACATCTTGTATCTCTTAGAGATTTACCAAGCAACTAAACCTAAGATATACTTGTATATTTACCTTAAAATGGTTATTTGTCATTACGTAAATGTGATGGGAAAAAAACATGGATATATAACTACATATCAGTATTTCGTGACGAAATATAAAATCATGAAATGACTCACTGAGTCATTTCGTCGAACATTTTTTAGAGCCTCATGACACCATAACATACACCCATAGCCTGATATATCAAATATCAATTTGAATCTATTATAATTTTTTGAGAGCCTCATGACACCATAACATACACCCATAGCCTGATATAAAAAATGTAATAGACAATTACAATATCGTGAAACTATCAAAAATAAAAAATTAATAGCATAAACGATTAAGAATTGTTCATCTAATTTGCCTCTTTTCTGATTGTATATTCATTTTATTGTTTCTCAACAACCCCCAAAAAAAAGTGTCAATTAGTATGAATTCATTCATTGTAACAATAAAACAACTTACAAATATTGAAGAAAAACTACAACATCATGCAATTAATTTAGAGTTACGACAAAAATTGTGGATAAATATGAGCCTTATACCTGATCAATCATATACGAATGTGAGCTCCATATGTGTAATATGCAAAAAAAAAAAAAGTGGAGAGCATAGACAAATAATTTGAGAAGAGAATGAAATTGAGAATGTGTTAGATGATTTGATAGATATCAATAACTTCTTTAATATAATTATAATTTCTAAAATTAATAGTCTGCATTAAATGATATGGTAATTAACACAATTATTGAGGGGTATTTTAGTCTTTGAATTTACCACCAATCCACTATTTAGGTAATCCTTTTTTCTAGAGATAATCAATGGTTGTAATAAAAAAGACTTAATTATTTAAGGGTAAAGATTAGATTAGGATTCTAATGACTACCTAATTATGATTCTCTTTTAATATATAAAGAAGATTAATGTTAATTAGACCAACATATATAATGAGCATTTAATACTTTTATAAGATAAAACACAATTTTTATTAATTAAGGACAAATACGTACATGCATAGTTTCAAACATGTTAAATAACACCCGAGACTTATCACCTGAATTCAACAATCTATGATATCTACTCCTCAAGCAGCTTAAAACGTACGCATAAAGGTTCTTTCTTGTACATTAATGTACCCAATTCCTGGTCCATGTTAATATCTCCAGGACTCATGTTATTAGGAAGAAACCAATCAAAGTTGAGAATCAAAGAAGCAACGGTTAGTAAGATTGTCTTGGAAGCCATTGATTCTCCGGGACACATTCTTCTTCCTGATCCAAATGGTAGGTATTCAAAGTCCTTCCCATTATAACTCAATTTTGACCCCATAAATCTTTCAGGTTTAAAGCTAAGAGGGTCGTCCCAATATTCAGGATCACGACTAATTGCCCAAGTATTAACTATTATTTGAGCATCTTCTGGAATGGTATATCCCATCACCTCACATGTTCGCAAAGCTCTACGAGGTACAAGAAGTGGTGTTGGAGGGTGTAGTCTTAGTGTTTCTTTGAGACAAGCTTCTAGGAAAGAAAGACGAACCAAATCTGACTCTTTAACAACATTGCCGTCTATCTGTTTCATGATTTCATCCCTAGCTTTTTGCATCACTTCTTGGTTTCTAAGAAGCTCAGCCATAAACCACTCAACGGTCAAAGTTGTAGTTTCAGTGCCTGCAGAAAATATCTCCTAAAACAAAGAATGAACAAGTATACAGTCAATAGAAGTGACACAGTTCGTGTCAAATTCAACAAAAATACAACTTCATCTGTGTTAAATCGTATGAGTAATAAATTAGTTCATTCTTTTAGCTAGGTGCCTAACACTATTTTAACATGGTAAGCTTAAAGAGAGATCAAGAGAAACAGACACCTGCATTAAAGCATTGATTTGTCGATCAGTAAACTCCTTTTGAATCAAAAGATCAGAGAAATCTTTTATATTGGTTGGCATGTTGCTTCCATTTCTTTTCCTCTCAACACTATCTTTCCAAATAGCTCCAAACTCTTCTTCTACAATGTGCATTATTTGTTTATACCAACCTCGAGGATCCAATTGACCGAATATTGGATAAATGTCTACCAATTGTGGTTTTGCAACTAAGACTGTAAGCTTTCTCACAGATTCCATAATGTTCGAACCTATACCATTGCCCTCAAAGTCTACAAGATCCATTGATAATGTTGTGTTGCCCATAATGTTTATCGTAGTTACAAACATTACATCCTTTATTATCATATCTTCACCTTCTTTAGATGCTAAATATTTCACCATTTCCATAACTTTATTCTCTTTCATCTTTGCACGTGTCTCCATAGATCTATTTGAGAAAAGTTCTGATCCGTATATATTTCGTATAGTCCTCCAACCATCATCACATTTTGATGAAAACAATAGATTCATATTATGAAGTGTTGGTTTCTTGTTTTGAAGCAATCGTGATACATCTCGGCCCGAAAGATCTTGATCATGGGTCTTGAGTATCTCTGAAGCTGCGGCAGATGATGATCCGATAATTAGGACTCGTTGACCAACACGAAGTGACATGAGTGGTCCATAAACTTGGGCCATCTTGGTTAGATTGATGTGAGGATTGTTTCCAATTTGAAATATATTTCCTATGATTGGCCATGGATATGGACCTGGTGGAAGTGGGATATGTTTCGAAAAAGTTTTCTTAGAA
Source organism: Pseudognaphalium luteoalbum (assembly GCA_963422505.1). Taxonomy (NCBI): domain Eukaryota; kingdom Viridiplantae; phylum Streptophyta; class Magnoliopsida; order Asterales; family Asteraceae; genus Pseudognaphalium; species Pseudognaphalium luteoalbum. The sequence continues at coordinate 96,039,312 of OY730198.1, forward strand.
ATCATACGAAACAAGAACAGAACAAGTGGTCCAAGAGTCAGAAGAATGATCATCTCTCCCGGTGCAAGTGTTCCCAGGTTCATGATGTTCTTTCTTTAAACAAGTAACCTGTCGAATAGAAGAGGCAACTACTAAAATTTTAGTCAGCGAATTGCTTAATTGGTTAACGTGGTATTAGATTTTTTGCATTACGAGTTGCTCTTTTTGTTCACCCGTTTCAAAACATATATAAAAAAAATTGCATCAACAGTTCATTTTCCACCTAAAATTTAATAAGAAGATTAGTCGATTATCATCTGGTCTCGTCCCCTGCTTCGCGAGAATAATAATTCTTGATTAAGGGGGATGCACTCGCATTGAAAAGGATGACTAATGCCGAATTTGGGTTTAAGAGCATCTCCAGTATATGCATTATTTTAGTGCATAAAATTACACTATTTTAGTGCAAAAAGAGAATTTTTAAAAATATGTTTGCACTAAAAAAAGTTGCTCCAATGTGTACACTAAAACTTTACATTAAATCATTTTTTATTGATTTAAAATACACAACTCAACAATTTACTATTTAATTTTTTTTATATTTATTAAAATATAATAAGAGATGTAATAACGATCATTATATTTAAAACTTTTAAAAATAAAAATAAATTTTTTCTTAATATTAAGAAGTTTCTTTGATAAATATAATAGGGTTAAGTGCCTGAAAATGCATATAACTATACGTGAATCTTCATTGTGTGTACGTAACTAAATTGATCTCCATTGTATGTACGAAACTTTTATTGATTTCCATTGTGTGTATATCTATGATGTGTTCTCATTCAGATGGCGACATGTGGCATCTTCACACGTTGATAACTCACAAATATACATACAATGGAGATCAATAAATAGTTTCGTACATACAATGGAGATCAATTTAGTTATATACACACAATGAAGATTCACGCATAGTTATATGCATTTCTAGACACTTAACCCAATATAATAGCAAGCATTATATTTAGTAATGTTCAAAATATTAATGACAAATTTATACTCAATACATCATATAAATACATTTTAATAATTATAAATATTATTTTTTAATATGAATAGTGTTTAATGTAAAGTTTAATGCAACACTATATTTGGTGCATCACTATACACTATTTGCCACTGCACTATTATAGTAGAGTGTTTAGTGCATACATTGAAGCCGGTTTTTACACTTTTGCACTATAAGGTACAGATAATGTATACATTAAAGATGCTTTAAAGGAAGGATTGTTCGGTGTAAACCCAACTCCCATTTTGAAAACATAAAAAAACCAAAACTTGCATATAAGTTCATGAGCTACTTCATTGTCCCGAATTACTTTTAGTGTGGAATCCCAATCTCTCTGTATTTATATTCTAAATTTGGAAGAGTGGATATGAAAAAGGTCCTGACAACCTTTAGTTTATTTTTATTTATCTAAATTATAATACATACACACACACACACACATATATATATATATATATATATATATATATATATATATATATAATAAGAAAGATCACATAGCTTAAAATGAAGACACATAGACATCTCAATTGATGCCATGTTTCCTAACTTAAATTAGAATAAAATTTGAATAATAACACATCATCTTAATTAATGGTTAAATAAATTAACGTGTTAAAAAGAAAACAATGTTAGTTAAATAATGTTCTTATTAAATGGAGATATGAATGTGTTGATCATCATTAATTTGATATACTCACATCTCATTTAAGAATTCATCATCATTTTAAAATTGTCATAACTCATAACCTCTTTGTTTAATACATCAGGTTTTCGTAAACAACAACGGTTAAAAATACAGCTTCTTAGACAAAAAGTTCTAGCATTTTTTCTTATAATTTTAAATTCTGTAATCCGTTACAAATTTATCGTGTTACTATTTCGATACATTCACATCTCACTTTATATTTTATATTCTTCAGTAATATACTCTTACTTTTTCAATATATCCTTATTTAATCTTTTATTCGTTACATTTTCTGTTTTATAATATACTACATTGACACATCATGTATCTATATAGAAAAGTAACATTTTCTGTTCACTTTTCCAATCTATCTATCTCTCTAAAATGTTCAAAAATATAACGTCTTAAAACAATTTAAATGTAAGATTTCAAAAGTTTGTTTTTACAATCTGCTGCAATATTAAAAGTTTACTTATCAAATTATTACTATTATTTGTAACTTGCACAAATTATAAGCTATTACGGAATTATAATAATAATACAATTTTAATAGATAAAGTGATCGATCATATGAAATAATTTTCGAAAAGTAAGTCATTCAAGGGAATAGAATGTTCCGTTCTTTCAATTTATAATTGAGACAATGTGGGTCGTCAATTTGATTTTACATCATCATATCTACACCCCATTGTAGTTAATATTACCATTATACATACTTTTACTTAAGTAAAAGAGAATGTAATTTTTTTTTCCTCATTTCGATCAAACATCAACTTTAAAGGTAATAGGGTTAATACACAAATATGTCACTATAGTTTACGAAAATATTCATCTAGGTTACTAAATTTTAAAAATGTTCAATTAGGTATTTAGGTTACTGTACTTAAAAAAATGTTCAATTAAGTTACCAAATTTTTGACATAGTTGCTATAGCCAACATGATGCCATTTTACTAAAGTTAAAAATGTTCAATTGTGTCACTACACTTCTAACCAAAATTAAGCAAAATAGGCGGGATGACACAATCAACAAGTAGAGTAACCCAATTGAACATTTTAAAGTTTAATAACCCAGATGAATATTTTTGCAAAGGTTAGTAACCTATTTATGTATTAACCCAAAGTAATATACATGTAACATTGCAAAAATGAGCATTGTATTTTCTAGATGTGGGTCGTGCATTGCACGGCCCTATTTATTGACTAGTATATATATAAGAAGAGCCATATACTTTCAAAAATAGACACATAATAGACATATAAGCTTTTAAAAAATGGACACATAAGCTTCTTAGAAGTAGTCATGTGTCTACAATCAATAATAAAATATCATATTTATTTCCACTAATTACTTAATAATTCACTAATAAATATATATAAATAAAACAAATTAACAAAATAACTTGTATACATATTTTGTTATTTCTTCTTCAAACTTGTTATGATCTTTATACCATTTAACTTGCTACAAGTTTAAATTGACATTCTTTATAAACATGTATATGATTCAAGTGAGATCAAATTAATAATAATAAGATGTTTTTTTATCATAAGTATTCAAATTATAAAATTTTACTTCCATCTAGCTTTCTACTTTGTTGGTGAACATATGTATGGTTCAAGTATTCAAATATGTTGTACTATGCTAATAACCATCCCACTAACTTTTAAATAACCACCTCACTCACCATAATGTACCATCATTTATGTAAAGAATATTCTCTTAAACACAACCCGCTATCATTTGAAAAATCCAATGAAATAATACGGTTGGTTTTGACCATTTGCAAACACGCGGTTACAAATCACATCGATGCCTATTGAGTCTAGTTTTAAAACCACGGCTTTCAACTTATTAATATTCACTTTTTAGCAATTTTGATAAAGTACTATACTATATAAAAGGAGCTAGAGTTTACCTTCAACAGAAAACGTAGATCCAAGACTTCACCTTCAACAGGAAATGTAGATCGTTGATGAAGAGGTCACAAATCTTATATGACTATGATTATATTATTTTATTTTGTTTTTGAAATTTGCGAAGGAGAGAGAGTGACAATATAATTTGAATGATGGGTGCATTTTATACTACTCAAGTATGAAAACTAATACTAACATGTATCTCATATAAAAAGTCCTACTAATCTTACTAAATTTTTTATATTTTATATTATTTTTAACATACAAATTTGTGTAATAAAAGGGTCAAAAGTATAGAGCATAGCGTTTGCTGATTTTGTAATTACAATATTTTGGGAATGAATGTTGTACTGGATTTTATGATCTGGACAGTGGTCAGATATGATTATGAAATCAAAGTATACTAATCCACTCACCATACTACTAATATATTGGTTGTATGGTGAGTAATAATATATAGTATGGATAGCTTTCCCCATGTTATATAATAATATTAGAGCAGATAAATAAATATCTCAGCTGAATATGAAGAGTGGGCCACCGTATCATCTTCCTCACGCCATCACAATTTCTTTCCTTCATTAATTTTCAATAAACTGATTTTAAACATGTGAAACATAATTTAGTAAATCTAAAACTATCATATTAAATTGTTCAAAAATCTTTTTTTAAACCACTAAATTTCAGATCTGTTAATCCAGCCCTTGAACATCTACTGCCCCTTTTCTTGTGATGCTCTGAGCCGTCGCCCGTACTGCCCGATGCCAGGGCCAGCTCTGAGTTGCATATTACTCCCTCCGTTTCAAAATTATAGTCTATCTTTCCTTTTTGGGACGTCCTAAAATAATTGTCCACTTCTCATTTTAACCAATAGGAAGAGACTATAGTGGATGCAGATTCCATTTTAGTGGTTGAAAACTATTGTGGTCCTATTTTTATTAAACTGTGTGCTTTTTATTGGTGGACAATAATTTTGAGATGAAAGAAGTAGTATTAAATATTTAAAAGCACATTATTTCTCTTATTAAAAGTCCATGTCGTCCTCAAATTCAAATAAATTTCCCGTGATTTGGGCGGTACGAAATTATTTTTTTTCTTCGGCAAAGCGGAAGGAAATCACGAAATTATTGAATAATATAGATTAAATCTAAACATTTGTCTCTTACTAGATTTCATTTGCTATTTAATAGTTTATGATTTATGACTTGATTGGTAAGTTTTTATTATTACCTACTCCCTCCGTTCTTAATTTAATTACCCCAAACAAAAAATACGTAGTTTAAGAAAATATAATCACCTCTTTTACTTTTTAATAAGATGACAGTTTTACCATTTACATTTTACCTACTTTTTTGTGTTACATATATACACTAGGGGTAAAAAAGATATTTATTTCACTATTCTTATCTATATATGGAAGTGAACAATTAAATTGGTACATCATAAAAAGAAATACTGGATAATAGATTAGAGACGGATAGAGTATTAAAAATTGTGAAAATGTAAATATACGTAACTTTATGTTGGCATTTTCTATTAGCTGAGTCGAGTCTAGCTACCAGACTATCACATACTCTTTAGTAGTTATGTATATCTAGATGTTTTCTGTTTTAATTAAGGGTGTGTTTGGCAATACAATTGTATGGGATTTCAGGGGATTATATTAAATTGAGATTCTGAGTCTTCATCCTTTACAATCCTACAATTTTTGTTTGGCACAACGCAAAAATTAGAGGTTCTAAAAAAAAGAATCCCCTTAAACACAATCTCTTAAAAGTAGCTTCTTGGAAGAAACTTCATCTTCTGCCTATTAAATTACAATATTACTCTTTATTACTCCATCTCTTACTTAAAGTTATATAATATCATATCTATTTAAGTCAATATATATTAATAAGCTCCATCTCCATCTTATTTGTCAAACACTTCTAAGAAAATAAAATCTCCAACTCCAACCTTTAATAAAAAGCTCCAGCTCCAGCTTCTATCATCCATCTCCAACTCCAACTCCAACTCCATCTTCAACTCCATTTCAATCTCCATCTTATTTTTTCAAACACACCCTTTTACATTTTAAAGTAAAAAAAGTAAAAAGAAAAAATAACGTACTTAAAAAAGTAAAAAAAATAATAAGTAAAAAAAACTTCTAAAAATAATAACTTAAAAAAATATGTAAAGTAATCAAAAATAAAATAAAGAAAATGTAGAAAAAATAAGTTAAAAAATAAAAATAATAGATATAAAAAATAAGTCAAAGGTCGCAGGTCGGGAAAGGGCTACTCGTGATCGGCTATGGAAAAAGGTGGGCCGGGCGCAGATCGCAGACCTGACTAACGACCGAGGAAACTCTTGAATTGGTTGTCTTTTACTCGGTAACAAATCCGAGTCGCAGGTCTTGGTCGCAGGTCGCAGGTCGCATCATGCGACCTGCGCCGGGTGAACTAGCTCGTTAGGTTGTCTTTTACTCGATAAACGATTGGGTCGCAAGTCGTGATGAGCGAGTCGCAGGTCGCATGATACGACTTGCGTCCGGGTAGAGCAAAACCGCAACTTTTTTTTTAGGGTAAAATGAATAATACCAACGAAAAAAGGACTTTTTTGTTAATTTCCCGACTCATTAATCGTCTTACAATATTGTGTCTTGAGCATTATTTTTATTAAAATATTTACTTGGTGATAAAAAAGGTAATTTAAGTTCAGTAATAGGAACTTGAATTATATTTGACTCCTACTCATCATACCATTTTCTTTTATTTTTTATTATAAACATAACTATTAATGTATTTATTCTGTACTTTTTCCATCATTTTTTCTTATCATTAAGTACTTATTCTATACTTTTTCTCGATTTTTATTAATTAAATGGTATGATGAGTATACTTATAGATGAATTATTGTCATTATCATTTACAAATTCTACAAAGCTCCAAATCATTTGATATACGACTTTAATTTAGAGCTTATTCTTTCGTTGTGTATTAAGCTTTACACTTTTTACTATTGTATGCAATATACTTTTATTTGTTTTATTGTATATTTGATGTGGTGAACTTGTAAATATGGTACTATATTGTATGTATTATTTCCTTTTTGGGTAAGGCCAAAAAATGAAACTTTCATATTTACCTAATTTTTTTTTTACATACAATCAACCATATTTACAAGTTAAATACATACACTAGAAGTTTTCAAAGTTCGATTATACAATAGTAAAAAGTGTAAAGATTAATACATAACGAAACAATAAACCCTTTAATTTACAAATGGTACGCATTCCTTATTCGGATTATTGGTTTTTGCCGGCCTTCGTGAGCTTGTAGGATTTGTTATAATCAGGGTGAGATTTTTATTCTAAAGGTCTGTTTACTTTTCACTTAATGGTCTGTTTTCATATACTTTTTAATCCAAAAAGATAAATTATTGTTTCTTTTTCACTTAAGCTGAAATGAATGTTTGTTTCTGAAATAGGAAGAAAATTGAAGCTCTTATTAAAAAGAGGCACTTAATGATAAATTTTTTCACCATTTTTTATCCAATTGAAATTGAACATGCCCTTTCTTATTCAAACTTTATATCATTTAACTCCATCTTTTTGGTAAAATATATATATATATTTAGTTAAACAACACTTGTTATAAACAAATATGTTTATCCCAACATACATCATATGTAAACTGTTAGCGGAATATGTTTATAGGCTAGGTCCATTATTGGTTTATTATATGTTTGAGTATTTATATTGTCCGTACACGATTATTTGTGAAAAATGAGAATTATGCAATTGAATGATTTTTATTTTTCAAAAATAATTGTGTACGGACAATATAAATACTCAAACATATAATAAACCAATAATGGCTTAGCCCATAAACATATCCCGCTAACATGTTAAAGGTATTTATAAATATGAACTCAACGGTATTTAATTTCGGTTAAATATATAAGTTTTCTGGTGATTTTTTGCATTAAATAAAATTATTTTAGAATAAAAATGTCCTCTCAAAAGAACGAGTCCCAAACCAACCCTTAGAGAAGGGTAGGAACGAATCATGAAGTATCTCTTTCCAAAAGTCGTGATTCGCATCTTTAAACGAGCACATAATTAGGAGAATAAAAAAAATTAAATTAGTAGTATTTAATTTATGTTAAAGAAAAGTTCTTAAAATTATTTGTCTAAAAACTTTCGCGTTTAAGCTAACAATTAGTTAAAACTTGTACATTTCGCAAACCCGCGATAGACAGAAATTTTAAAACACCAAAAATAGTTTCAAAGAAAATTAAAAGTGTTCAAAAACAATTTAATCTCGCATGTATCGCGCGTGTCTTAAATATATTTTAAATTGTAACTCGCGATTAGTTATAATAATTAAATTTAGGAGCCGTAAAATTAATTATTTTAGGACAACAAAAATATTGAATTAAAAAAATAAAATCGAGTCATTTTGGGTGCGTCTGGTCGAAAATGAGACTTTATGAGCTATTTTGGGACATATACACATACCACTTGAACCCACCATCTTCCTCAAAATTCAAAAAAATAAAAAAATGGCCTTCTCCTCCCTCCCCCTTCTCTTTTTCGGGTGACATTTAGTTGGATTCATGATAATATTCCTTCTATGTAAATGGATTTATATAAGTAGAAATTAAAATAATTAAAGGTTTTGAAATCAAGTTAGTGAATTTTTTTTAATTTTTTTAAGTTTATATTAACCTTTTCAAATAAAATTTACTCCTACTCGGTGAATTAATAATCGATTTAGATAATATATTAATTAATGAATTAAATTTCTTTTTATATGTAGGTGAGTGGTTGATTAAAAAAGTTTCTTATTAATTAGTTAAGGTTATTATTTTAAGATTTACTAAAATATAAGGATTTAATTGGCAAATTGAAACTTACTTAAAATGATGACATCATAAAAGTGTTTTCAATATATAATTTAATAATAAATAATTACATAAAGAGATTAATTACCTAAATAACACTTGCATAAACACTAAAAATGGTCACGAATGATATGAAAAATAATTTCCTTCTCAAAACGACAACAAACAATTTCCTTCTAATAATGTCAAGGTTGGTGTACCACACTCATTTGTTTTGTTAAATATATAGTGTGATTTTATCATTTTAGGTATTATTTTTTTCTCATAATGAATCATTTATAAGCATGCATCTTGCCGTTAATATTTAAACATCAATACATGACAAAGATGATCTCTTTTATAGTATTATTAAACCCGTGTACGTACACAGACCATTAAATGTGAATTTGATTTTATAAGTATGCGAATTATGTATACGATAAAATTCTACCATTTCGTAAAAGTTAATAAAGAATGCAATGAAGTTCAAAAGTACTTAAACGAAAGTAGTATAATAGATTGATTGCGTATATTAATTAATAATTGTAATAAAAATACAAAGAATTAAGATTATATTAATTTATTTATTACCTTACTTATTTAAAGTTAATATCCTCCTTATGCAAGTCTCCTAAGGAATTTAGAAATCTAAAATAATGATAATTATATTAATAAATTAGTGTATAAATATATTTCAATACAAAATATGTATTTATGACATCATATAATCCTAAATTTTAGTTGATTGAGCAAAATCAAAGAATTTAATTAATTAATTGGAATTTTGATGATGTCATCATCCGCTTCCTATATATAATATATATTTAACATTATTATTAATTTATTATTATTAAGATCACTATGTAATTAGTCAAGATGTTATCATCTTCTTAATCAATTATCATTTTTCTTTTCTTTTCTTTTTATATTTTAATCTTAACCTTATGATCATTATATATGTTTGTAATTTTTGAAGATACATTGAAAAAGGGCCCCTTAGGATTTACGCATGGTGATGTTTGGATTACTTTTTGATCATGATTTCATTAGTAATCGCTACTGATTGAATTATCATCATTAATTCATTTGTGTTTTTACTAATAATGATTGATTATTTATTTGAATTATTAGTTGTTAGGACTCCTCCTACACCATTGCAGACAGAAGCCATACATGAGTTTAGTTGGAGATAATTCTCCCTGAGAAATTAAATACTTTGGCCTTGATGCGTATTTACATTATATTACCACATCCATTGTTTTTCATGGTTTTGACCGGTTTTTAATTTTTTTTTTTTTGATCGGTTTTGAGCTGACGGTTGAACCGGTTCGACAGGAACTGAACCCCTCACCGGTCTGAGTTAGAACACAGTTTTAAATAATTGGTGTAAACAATATGAACTCCTTCGATTACATAGAGATACCCAAATTAATCCTCAGTATATCATACATTATTAGCAACACACAGTTCTTGTATGTAAAAAATAATTATCAAAAGAAAATATATATTAAACTATATATTTTCTAACATTAAATTGCATTTCAGTAATGATCTAATTCATACAAACGATTACGTGCAAAACAAATACGGAGTATACTCCGTGTATAATTTTGTTGTATCTATTACTTGACTCAATATATTCACACAAACACTCCACTACAAGGGCTATTACGTCCATCCAATTATAATATAATTATATAAATTATAAATCCGAATAAAGGACTATTGATTGGTTAAATTCTTTTTATTACGTGTGTATAAGAGAAAATGATTATGCACCTAACTTATTTGTAGGCTCAAAAGAGAGGTTTAATGTGTTCTTGTAAGAAAGTTGAGGGGTAAAAATTGTAAAATACTAATATTTAATTTTCTTTTGATTGAGTGCATTTACCAACATTTAATTTTGATGTGTTCACGGCCCTCTTGCAAGATGAGCGAAATAGTCGACCGTTTAGAGTCTTCGAATAATAAAGGGTCTTAAAATATGTGTGTTTGTGTATATATATATGTGCATATATACATACAATAACTTGATTGTTAACTGTAAAAAGAAAAATATATTATAACTATTTCAAAGTTAATTGAGCCGAAACAAAAGCAATCAGAAAACATATTATACCTAGATATAGAAAACATTTTATGGCTTGAGATAAAGCCTCATTTTGACAATTTTTTGAAGTTTTGCCCATGACCTTCAAAAATGTTGATAGCACATATGTTCTCTCAAAATAATTTTTCAAACGTAATATCAAAAACCGTAGCTTGTTTGAAAACAGAGGGAATATTTGTGTCATTTATTTTTTTCTTTGTCTATATATACAGCTTAGATAAGGAAAGATTAAGAAAGAAAAAGAAAAAAAACAAATTAAACAACTTCATATAATCTTTCAGATGTCGACCTATGATACTTCTAATCTTTCATCTTCCATCGAACCTATCGTAGAAGATCGTGAACGTGAAAATACCCTTATATCAAACCTTGTTGATAGATACAAGGATAAGCTGACAACGTTTCCAAGAACAAAAGGTTGGGTGTTCGGAGGAGCCCTGTACATGTATCAAGGCTTTTGGTACCATTCGCAACACAAACTCTCCATTGAAACTTTGTTAGCTTTGCAAGACACTTTTCATGCTCGACCAACAGACATCTATGTAGCCACATTACCAAAATCAGGCACAACATGGCTCAAAGCGCTTGTGTTTGCTACGGTCAACCGAATAAGATACAAAAACAACTCTCTTTCAACTCACACTTTATCTATATCTAACCCCCATAAGTGTGTGCCATTTATTGAAACCGAGCTTTTTAGAGACACACCTTCTTTTGTCGATGAACATAATCCACGACTCTTATCTACCCATACATGTTACACCTCGTTGCCTCAATCCATCATTGATTGTGGTTGTCGCATAGTTTATATGTGTAGAAACCCTAAAGATGTTTTGGTCTCTTTATTTCACTTTGCAAACAAATTCAGAAACAAATTTCAACAACCTCAAATCAAAATGGATGAGGCATTTGAGATGTTTGCTAAAGGTAGCATGGCGTACGGACCTCAGTGGGAACATGTGAAAGGGTATTATAAGGCTAGCTTAGAACACCCTACAAGGATTCTATTTTTAACATACGAGGGCATGAAAAGGGATACTACGAGTGGGGTGAAACGTCTAGCAGAGTTCTTGGGCGTTTCGTTCACAATGGAGGAAGAGGCTCATGGTTTCGTGGATGATATTGTGAAGCTATGCAGTTTAGAAAATTTAAAGGAAGTCGATAAGGGTGGAGAGTCTGAGACCGGTGCACCTAATGATTATTACTTTAGGAAAGGGGAAGTTGGAGATTGGGCTAATCATCTTACCAGTGAAATGAGCGAAATTTTAGACCGGATCACTAAAGAAAAATTTCATGGTTTGGATATCTCATTTTAAATTGTGGTATTTTTTATATGTATTGTAATTTCATCCAAGATATTTGGATCTAAGTTGTGTTGAGTGTGTTTTATTGTAATATATATCTTTTAATACATAAGTTGTTGGTTATCAGAGAAAAATATAAGTGTATATTATGCCATGTGTTGTAAGATTTTTAATATATATCCGTGAGTTTGTATTGGGTATATTGTCTATTTGCAATTTCTTTTGATATATAGTCAAGTAGATTAGAGATGGGATTGCAATTTCTTTTGGTATATAGAGATTGGATAAACCATCTGATCACAAGTCAAATGAGTCACATTTTGGATCAAATTACAAAGACAAGTTTCATGGAATTGATCTCCTTTTAAGCACATGTGTGTGACATATAGAAACTTAATACTCCCTCTGTCCCTAATTTATTGCCCACTATTCTATTTTGGGATTTTGGGATGTACCAAATTAATTATCCACTTTCATAAATAGATAAGAATAAGAAAATAAAGTTCTTTTTTACCCCTAATGTATACATATAAGACAATAATATAAGTGTATTTTATGCCATGTGGTTGTAAGATTTTGGGGTTAGTGCGGTCGAATGTATCTAACTTGTTACGAATGTCTATTGTATGTATCTTTCTTACGAGATTGATATTTAATACATCTAACTTTTAAAAACAGGTTTTTGATGCACTTTTCCACCTGCTAAACCCTTAGCCGGTTACCAGTTAGACTTTTTTCAAATCATTTTGAATAGGTGTCATGCCAAGTCAGAAATTTTTATCCACCTAATTTTTTAATTTTTTTTTGGCTTCATGATTATTCGATTCAATTGAAAAAGTTGCAGAACATTCACTGAAATTAAGTAACATCAACAAATTAGCAGCACAGCAGCACGCATGAAAATATTTTGTCGATGAACATCATCAATTTGTTGTTTACTTAGTTGCGTCAGGTGCGGACCTACATTATAATAAGCGGTGACACATGACACCAGTCAATTAAACCGACTTAGTGTAAACTTTATTGAAAAGTTATTGGTCCTTTATAAGTGTTACCACTCATATTTAGGCGGTGCGGCCCATTGTTTAAATAACCTTGATAAATTACCAACTGTAGTGAGCTACAAATTTTGTTTGCAACCAGTGGCTACATTTTAAGAGTCCGCCGCTAACTTGTGTTACTGATAGGCTAGTATTTAATCTGTCTTAAGAGCTTAAACAATTATTTAAAAATAATTATGTCGCTGCAAGAAAACAAAATGATGTATTTTATTTACATAATGGAGTTTAAACTCACAATCTGGTTCACAAATAATAGAAAAGATACCAATCAATGATTAAACCCAAAAACGCAATTTTTTTTAGATAATAATTTGCCAAATAAAAATAACAAGAGGTCCGTAGGTGAAGCCCACGAGACCATTATGTTATTATATTTAGGGATGACAATGGATCGGATATGGATCGGATGATGTCATATCCACATCCATATTCATTTAAATATTTTCGTTAATATGCATATCCGTATCTATATCCATATCCATTTAATTTAAATTTATCCATCCATATTCATATCCAATGAATTAAGCGGGTTAATGGATGCCCGTTGAATATTCAAAAAATGTTTAAAATTTTTTATAATATGAAATGAAACCAACAAATATTATAACAAAAAAATAAATATAACGTAACATACAAAAATTTATTTACAAAAACATGTAATCATTGTCATCAATGAAGCATGATTGGTTACAATTACAACTAAACATATATTTTGACAAATGTAATTGTGTTCTCTATGTTTATCGGTTAATCATACATGTTTTGATTGTCATCTATTGTGGATTGTGACTTCACTATATGATTGGAATCAACACTTGACTCAGCACGATAGGATTTATGCATTTCGATTTGCTATTTAAATATAAGATACAAAAAACACTCAAATACACATTATATATTTATTTTTTATGACTTTATATATTCAATACCACCCTAATAGTTTATGGTTTAAATGTATATGGATATGTAATTTGTGTGTGTGTGTGTGTGTAAATATAAAATGTAATCCATATAACGGATGAATCCATGGATCATAAAATGTAATCCATATCCGATCCATTAAACATCCATATCCATTATTCATCCATTTACATGTACTGTCCATATTAATATTATTTTACTAATAATAAAACTTTTCGAATTGAATGATTTAGGAGGTTTATAAATAACGAACGTTCTTAATGCCACTTTGGTCGCCGGTTACACATGCTGACACAAACGTACCAACTGTTGCTGCTGCTGTTTGTACTTCAATTTTCAATTACTAGAAAATATACCACTAATATAATATATGATAAATGGCTATCTAACTTTTTTCTTATCGATATTGCTCAAAAATACAGGGTTGCAAAATGAGGGATCTAGAAAGGGAAGCTCTATTCGAACTATTGTCTTCTTTACAACATCTATTGTATCTTCTTATTGGGATGCATGGCAAGTTATTATTTTCATGGCAATGGTTAATCTTAATATTGTTTAAATCAATTAACTTTACTTTTATGTCTTTTGAAGCCCGATGGGATTGTTGTAAACTAAAACAACTATCAAATGGTTATTACATGATGTGCTTACAAAGTGATAAATATATCTTCTGTTCATAAGCAACATTTGTACTAGAACTATTAAAGTGATAAATGACTATTACATGATATTGTAAATTTTTTGTTTTAGATTGGACATGTGTCTATAATTTTCTATTGTTTCTGTCTTTGCAATAACAGTTGTAAACTTTTGTTTCTAAACAGATGCATGTGACATCGTGCCCCGTAAGAAAAAGGTTGTTTGCTAAGAAGATGCAATTTATTATGATCTTTATCTTATTTGATTGCCAATTTTTTATGGTCATATGGTGATACACGTTATTTATGATTTAATGTGTTCGCTACTCAACCCGAAAAGAACCAGTTTTGACCTGTTATAGAGGTGGCTATATAGGCAAATTGGGTAACGGGTCACATGGGTAGTTATAGTAATGTTGCTGACCCTAACATTATGTCTGAATGTTTTATCTTTTCGAAACGTATGCCTGAAATAAGACTATAAAAACCACATTCTTATGCAATTTACTTTTATTTGTTAAGTCAAAGTCTACGTTTATCAAAAGTTCAGTAACTTTCATATACAAAATGAGGTGGCTGCCACGTTATTTTGTAATGAGAGTTTAGTTTATATTTTTTTAACGCACCATTCCTCATTAGTTAATAATTATAGATTTAGCAGATCTTAAGCATTTAAAAGAATTTGGGTCGCTATTTGGGTGATGTTTGACATATATGTCCCGTTGAACCATTGGAAAACTGGTTGGGTCGCATCGGTTATACAACTGGTTACTTTCTAATACAGATCCAAAGTTGTTTTTTATTTTGCTTTATTAACACATAATGTATTATATTTGTTTATGAATACTACCTATTCCTTTTCGTTTTAGATTTTCTGCCATTTGTAAAATGACAGCATAAAATACTTGAAAATGGATGGGTTATTATGGGTTGGATAATGGTGAAACTGCTTACCTATTACATATAGAGTTTTCAAATATGTCACCGAGTCTAAATGAGTTGCTTTTGTTTAGCTTTTATGCCACATCACAAAAGTACTATGTCATACACAGTTCGTGCTTATTCATTTGACTTAATAGGTGGGGTGAATTATTATAATGATATAGACAAGAAAGAGCAATAAATGAGAATCAAAAAGTTAGTGCAAATGGGCTGATGGAAGGTTGAGGTTATATGGCAAAGTTGGCTAAAAGGAAAGGATGTGGTTCAATGTGCACTACAAAAAATGTGTCACTGAATTAAGAGTAGATAATTGGAGATGCAAAATTGTAACACCCAAATTTTGATGTATTATTTTAGTACTCGAGGGTATAAGTATTTTGAAGTATAAATATTATAAGTGATATAAAATAATAAAAAATGTAAATAGTTTGTCAGTTCTAAACAATAGGATTTAAAGAGAATAAAATAAATTAGATATATACACAGACACGTATTCATTTCATTATGTGGTTCCTTCCAAAAACATCCAGAAAACGTGAAGCAAGAAGAAGAAAACGCAGGAGTGATTTCAAAATCACAATTCAACCTCTAATTTCTAATCAAGCTTCAAGAACTCTAATTCATCGTCCTTTTAATCTTCCTAACCCTAAGTAAGTGATTTTCTTCATGGTTTTAACCTAGAACTTGGGTTCTTGATGGGTTTCATATAATTAGTAAAAGTAATTCGAAATTAGGGTTTGAAATTGATATAATTGTTGTTATTAATGTTTCTAAGATCATTGGTAATCATATTACAAGTTAAAAGTGATGAAATCACTAGTTATGTTCTTGAGTTATTTCATGGTTTTAGCTAAATCTTAAGGTTGATGTTAATCAACTAATAATATCACTACTAGTGTTGATATAGTATTTATATGATGTTTGAATAAGAAGTTAATTAGAAATGTTAACAAGTATGATGATAAAACAAAAATTAAAACTATACTGCATTTTATTATTTTTTTTATTGCATTTTGTATGTACATTTTTTATTGATCTTTACTAGATATTGTACATTTTTACTGTATTTTTGTATTATATTCATTATCCTTTTGTTGTTGTTTCTGTATTTTATTTATACATCTCATTCTAATAAATATTGTTGTTTTTACTGCATTTTAAGTTATACATAATCTATTTTGTTAAAGTTATACTTCATTTTATTTTTATTACTGCATTTTACATATATTTCATTTATTACATATTGTTTATTTTTTTACTGCTTTATATGTTATACATATCATTCAATTTACTGCATTTTATATAAAAGTACTGAATTTTGCATATATTTCATTTAGTACAAAAGGTTTTAGTTAGTTAATAATAATATCCTCCATTTGTAAATTTACACTATTATTGAATAATCATAAAAAAAGGAATTACCATATTGAATGTTGTTCGAATTTCATCCTCCATTTGTCTGTATGATTGTATCTGTAGATGACCATAGTCCTGCAATTAAACACTCAAATGAAAAAATCATCACAAAAATCTGCAGCAATCAACAATTAATAATCGTATTTCAAATTGGGGATGATACACACTCAGTAGATCCAATAGCACGGGAAAGAATATTACTATTGTTTACTTAAATGGATGGATACCCTGTAAACTCGTATATTCGTGGAACATGATAAAAAAAATTATAGCGAGTGTTGAACGGATTATGTGCGGTTCAATTTGTACAGGTATAATTTTTACAGCTCGCTTGAATATTTGAAGGGTAAGTGCCATAAAAATGGCAAGCATTAAAAATATTTAATTTTTACCATTAATATTGCCTAAAATAGTTTGCATTTTGAATTTCAAACTCAAATCCTGCAACGTGATTTTTAGTTGGAGTTGAAAAGAGGGGTAATCAGGTAATTTAATAATAAGCCTATAGATTTATTAGATAATCATACTTTGAGTAGCTAAAAACTTTAAAGTTAATTAAAAAATGATTAGGGTAATCATACCCTCTTTTAATATATAAGAGGGATACTTAATCTTGATGGTAAACAACGAAGACAATATTATAATGAAGCATATATAAGAAAACGTTATATACAATTTATAACATAAAATTAACATCAAAATCAAACGTGAGGCAGCTATATATATTTCTGCTATCTACTTCACTTAGTTTTTTTTGTGAACGCTTCTTCCATTAATGAGTAAATTCCATATATGGTATATGTAGTTATCATTGATTTACAAAAACAATCATGTCATTGTACTATTTTTTCAACGTTTTCGCTTCAATAACTTTAGATTTGCTCGCAGATGGTCCCTTAAGGGACCATTTGTGAGCAAATCTAAAGTTAGACGGAAGGATCATTTGCAAGCAAAAATTCAAAGTTAAGGGATCATTTACGAGCAAATCCAAAGTTTTTGGACCGAAAATCAATGAAAATTTTCTCAAAGTTATTGGACGTTAAAAAATTAGTACAAGGACTATTTTTGTAAATCAATGAAAATCACGGGGACCATTTATGAAATTAGTACAAGGACGTTAAAATCAATGAAGTTATTGGACGTTAAAAAATTAGTACAAGGACTATTTTTGTAAATCAATGAAAATCACGGGGACCATTTATGAAATTTTCTCTATTAATTTATCCACCTTCTCATCATCATTTCGAAAGCAAAATGAGACATGCATGGAAGCATTTGTACCTACTCAAATAAATTATTGAGAGCTGTAATTCATCTACAAGACAAAAATTTAGTTTGCATGCATCAGGTGGCTCAAATGTACGACTGGTAAAGGTAGGGTTTTAGGCCTCGAATTTTAAAGGCCCTATATTGTCATATTGTTTAAATATCAACTCAATCATTTCAATTTTTAAATATAACTCACGTGACTAAATGGATGAGTTATTTTGAATTGCTTGATGAGTTTAACCTATACAAAAACTATGGGTGCTCTCATACTTTACAAACGGGTTGAATATTATTCAAATTTCAATATTATCATTCTTAATTATTTTTGAGATATGAAAGTTTATAAATTAGGACATGGTTAACTAGAGTAATATATGTTGTATGATGTGGGAATATTTTATTTATTTATTTAATTCTAATAAGACTTGAAATCCTGACAGATTGAAACTTTCATTATTTGTCAAATGAAGAAAACCGCGATATATAGGATATATATAAGATATAAGATATATCATCCTTTAGTTATAGAGGGATTATACATCATAAACGTATAAACATGCACAAAAAATATGTTCGTATAAACATATATTGGCAGTTGTACTCTTATATATCAACTACTCTTAAATCAACTCTCTATGCCCTTCCCTTTTAGCCTTAATTTTTTGAAGGGTTTGATTTGCAATCCATTTTTGTAAGGATACGTACACTTGGTTGTCTAAACATAAATATCATGTGATGTACGTAAATAACGAGTCAAAAGGTATCAAAGAATTACATTAAAGTCAATAATAATAATAATAATGATGATAATGATAATGATAAATAATAAAAAATGCTTTCGGTATCTTTATTCAATAATAGTGTAAATTCCATATAAATAGTGACCCTTTATTTGCCTTTGAGGTCACCTTAGTCATCAACCATCTTGAATTCGACTAAAAATATGCTGAAGTTATACTTTTCAATATAAAATAACGAAAACCGTAAATTCTTTAATACCAGAGGGACGATTTGTGTCAATTTACTTATTTCATTCTCTATATATAGCTTAGATAAGGAAAAATGTAAGAACCAAAAATAACTTCATATAATCCTTCATATGTCAGTCTCCGACACTTCCACTCTTTCATCTGAACCTGAACCTGAACATAATGTAGAAGATCATGAACGTGAGAACGCCCTTATATCGAACCTTGTTGATCGATACAAGGATAAGTTAACAACGTTTCCAATCGAGAAAGGTTGGGTGATTGGAAGCCGCCTATACATGTATCAAGGCTTTTGGTATCTTTCGCAAAACAAATACTCCGTCGAAACTTTGCTAGCTTTGCAAGACACTTTTCAGGCTCAACGAAATGACATCTATGTAGCCACATTGCCCAAATCCGGGACTACATGGCTCAAGGCGCTTGTGTTTGCTACGGTCAATCGAAGTAGGTACAAAAACGCCTCTTTTTCAACTCACCCATTACGCATATCTAACCCCCATAAATGTTGTCCTTTCATTGAAAGCGAATTTTTTGAAAGTACACCTAGTTATAATGATCCACATTCGCCACGTCTTTTTGGTACTCATACACCTTACACTTCGTTGCCTCAATCCATTATTGATTCTGGTTGTCGCATAGTTTACATGTGTAGAAACCCTAAAGATGTTTTAGTCTCTTTGTATCACTTTACCTCTAAATTGATCAAAGAAGAATCTGATGATGTAATGACAATAGAGGATGTGTTTAAGTTGTTTACTAAAGGTGTGATAATGTACGGGCCTTATTGGGATCATGTGAAAGAGTATCGTAAGGCTAGCTTAGAACAACCCACACGAATTCTATTTTTAACATACGAGGGCATGAAAAGGGACCCTATGAATTGTATGAAACGTCTAGCCGAGTTCTTGGGCTACCCTTTTACAAACGAAGAAGAGGGTCAAGGTTCGATTGAAGAAATTTTGAAGTTGTGTAATCTCGAAAATTTGAAGGAGGTTGATAAGAGTGGAAATCTTGATGGTATACCTAATGGTGCTTTCTATAGAGAAGGCAAAGTCGGAGATTGGACTAATCATCTCACTAATGAAATGAGTTTGACTTTAGATCAAATCACCAAAGAAAAGTTTAATGGTTTGGATATCTCATTTTAAGTTCTGAATTTGTGTGTGCATTTTGTTGTAATTTTATCCAAGATGTTTTCGATGTATGATCAAGTTCTAATTTTGTTCAACTACATGTGCCATTATAAAGCGTTTTTACCTATTCATCATTTAAAATGTTCTTATTAAAACCCCTAATCATAAAAACCGTGACCATATAAATTTGATAAAAAAAGATGACTGGGCCATACAAAACATGTGTTGAATCGGTGGTGCAGAATCACCGCTACTTGCTTGGACGTTATGGCACGTGACCCCATCAACAAGTAAATTATTGAAACGATTCGAACATCATATCAGATGAGCGGTTTTCTATTACTATACGTTAATATATTATATTATTATCTTAAAAAGTCTAATATAAAAATATCTAACCTTTGTTAAAAACATGATCAGTTAAGTTATATATTAAAAAATTTGTAAGAAGTTTTAGAAAAAAAAATATTATAAAAATTATTTGGAAAAAAAATTTTCGGCGGAGGCCGACAGCGGCTGGTGGTTGCCGGCGGAGGCAGCTGCACGTGAGGTGGTGATGAGGTGGTAGTAGGTGAGGTTTGGGGGATAAGAAAGCAGGGAGGAAGAAAAGAAAGTGAAACGAATAAGATGTAAAATCTTATAACTGAAAGTGGAAAGGGTGTAAGTTGAAATTTAATTTTATATTTTTCTTTTGTTATCTGTAACCCTTATTCACGTGGAAGTACAAAATTGCCAAGAAAGCCCTGGAAAGTGCAGAAGAAGAAGACCCGTTTAGTTGATGTGCTCCAGTTGTTAAGATTCTTCTGATTTGTTCGAATTGGGTGCAAGAAAATTTTGTAACTAGGATTAAATTTTGACCCTAGTATTTCCTTTTGGTACATTCACCGTTGTTCATGTTGAGATACAATGGAAGTATGAAACTAATCATATTTCCCTGATCAATAATATAGGTTAAATATTGTCAACGAGATTTGGTGTGAAGGAATCTTTGAAAGCTTTTACTTTGCCAATCAACAAATTAGGTGAAATTAGTTGAGAGTTGATTTCTATTACTGATAATTTTGATTTTGTATTTTTATAATCGAGAATCATTAAGTAATTTATTTCTATTTTGTCCGTTTTGCCTTTTATATATTGACTATATTAAATAAAATAGATTTTAACTTAAAAGGGGAATTATTAATTTAATAGATATTCATATTTTCTATTCGCAGATCTAAGACTTATCGATAGAATCTTTATGATAGATATTACATGGATAAGTTGGATTGTCGAAATAACAAAGGGGCCTAATTTAAATATGTGTAAAAATTAGGCCCGTTGTTCATAACATATTAGCACACAGAGATGATGGAAGCATGTTAAGCTCGCGGATAACGCTGATAAGTGATATTTGTTGGAATAGTGTCCAATATCATAACTAATTGGTAAATACATCATTAAAAGTGGAGTCCTTTTTGGGTCGCTTTCAATGAACAGAAAGAGAAATAAACAGAGAAATAATATTAATTGGAATTAATATTATGATTAGTTTATTAATTGAATATTAATTAGAAACTAAAAGAAAATAAGATTCTGGAAGCAAGGATCCAACCGCCGGTTGGAAGGTTCAACCGGCGGCTGGAGTCCAAGGGGTTAAACCGGTTGAACATGTGGGTCCAACCGCCGGTTGGAAGGTCCAACCGCCGGTTGGGATTCTGTCCCACATCGACCAGGGGATGAAACCCTGAGCCTCCTCCTCCCCTATAAATAGGGACATTCCCTATGCTTTTAGGGGCATCCCAAAATTGAATAAGGTTCAATTCTTTCTCTCTTTCTCATTCCTACTCCTTGTAAGAGTTTACACGACTTAGAGTCGGGACCCTAGGAGTTTGGGAATTTCTCTTAGTTCTTGGGTGTGAGCCATTAGAGGTGTTCTGGTTTGGACACTCGCCTCCAAGTAAGGAAGCTCTACGAGATCGTCTACGCATGAGAAATTGGTTTTCTCGAATGTTAGTATTTTCCTATTTATCTTGGTTATTTTATTGCTTTTATTTATTCAAGTTAAGATCCCTTAGGGTTTAGTTTCCTAATTGCCTTAGATTAATTTTTGTTATAATTCCGCTGTGCATATTAATCTATAATTAGGGAATAGAAAACCCAACAGTGGTATCAGAGCCTTAGCTTGATAAATACTAGCATTTAATTATCTACAAAAGTATGTAGATAAAGATAAATTGGAAATAGAATTGTCTAAATTGGTAAAATGAATTTACACTTTAGACCCTATATTTTGAATTGATTTAAAATATACCCTCAAATTTTAAAATGTTTTAAAATAGAACCGTAGACTTTAAAAGTTTAAAGAGAGACATTACATATATTATGAGCTATAGTTATATGTATCATTAAAGTTTAATACATCGTTAGTCATTTGATAAATCGGCTCACCCATAGTGAACAAACTATGAGAGAGGTATAAGGCGGGTAGCTCAGCTTCCCTAAAGAAGTCAGGTTTTTAATAGGCTTTGCGCTGACCTGCTTCTCCGCTTCTTTGTGCGTTCAATGGAGTAACCGAGGACTTTTGATAGGATGATGTGAAGATTTAAAGTATGACCTAAAAGTACTAAAACAAAATCCCGTTCTAGATACTAAAATGTGAATAGTATGCTAACCCATAAAAACCGCACATCTTTCGTATGGTCTGTTAATGGAGCGTGTGTGGTTTACCGGCACATTAATATGAGAACATATTGAGAGGTGATGTGGAACTCGCGATTCTCGAGCGTACTCGGGCTGGGGACCACGCGGGTTTTGCATGGTTAAGCTCACCATCTTGTTCATGATCCTCGGCATACCAGTCATGAATGGTAGATGAGCATATCCGAGATTTACATGCCGTTGATAAGAATCAATGAATCTCAAAAGAACTAGGAGTTTCATAGAGAATGAAATTGACAAAGGCATTGTCTACCTAAAATAAATTCGCAATATGATTACGGCAAACCTTTTCATAAAATGAATCTAAAATATGGATCCTATCCTTAATTTTGTAATTGGGTAATTAATTAAGGAATATTCAAATTACGAATCCAACAGAAATATAATCAACAAAAACGGACGAAGAATGAAGATTCTAGGTATGCCGGAAGATCCAAACGATTCGTACGACACATCTAAAGTCCAGAGACATATTTTTGGGATTTCTTTTCATCAAAATCTTCTTTTTTGATTTACGAATCCAACGCAAAAAGAATCAACGCAAATGAACGCATAACGAAGAAAACACGCACGAATCGAGAAACGAGGCAACAGGCGACGAACCGGTGCGGGAGGGTGCCAGCCGCCGCCGGCCAGCCACCCCACCGCCGCTGGCTGGCACATGGCCACCGCCGGCCGCCACTCACCTGCACGGATCGTGCTTTTTTGTCATTTTGTGTACCCGGTGCTAGACCTTTACATGTTTTTCCGTACTCGTTGCACCACCTTTTCCACCTTTTTCGTACCCGGTGCCACTACCTTTCCAACCTTTTGCTATTGTGAGATTTCACTTGCTAAAATGCACCAAAACTCTCTTATAAATAGGAGGCATGAGGCTCATTTGAAAAGACACACCACCACACCAAGGTACTAGGATACCAAGATACTTACACATTCCAAATTTCTTTATTGTAATATTAGTGGTAATTCTTCCTAGTTAATTAGACTATCTAATTAACTTGTAAAGGAAGATTTGTACGGATGTGCTCCGGGACGCATATTTTAGCTACGAGTTATTGTACTTCTTTCCATGTGTTAATCTATCTTTCATATTTGATATGCTCGTCCTTTCTTTAATAAATTTAAATATGCATGCTAGAACTACCATGATTAGTTAAATAACTCAATTGTCCACTATGATAGTCGTTTAGAAATTATTAAAAATGTGATTATGTGGTATATTATGATATTGCGGATGGTTTATATTGCAAATGGATATAGGAATTAAATCTTTATCGTTTATCTGCCCAACTCATGTTATGACTAAAACTTTATCCAAAAATGAACGTAGCTAACTCATAGGATACATGTCACTTAGTTATACTATGTTAGATTGAATCATTGAGCTCGGCATGGTCGGTGTTCTCTAGACCAAAATAGGATCCAAGAGACATGGAACATGAGAGTAGAGGTAGATTAAGATTAAATTTATATAGACGATATTTTTGAGACAACTTTTGGAATATCCTCAACTTAGATAATACTTTTGTGTGCCTAAATTGAACTGTTGCTTTGATCGTCTTATTGCATGTTCTTGTTTGATTGTTGCTTTAGGATCATCATAATAGTAAAATTTAAACAGCATTAATCATCGTGAAATAATATGACGGCCCCTATTCGACTGTTCTTTGATATAGTACTGGAAACGCTTACGACGGAGTACAAATGTATGGAAGTCAAGAACGACCGAAGGTAGTTGTATTATGAATCGAATAACAAACGTATTACCTAGGTCTCCATTTGTAGCATAAATCACCCCTGTTTTATTGCATCCCTAAGTAATGTTGATGACTCGTATGAATAAGTGATGACATGTTGTCCGGCCGCCTGGACCGGTTCGCTCAACCTATTCCGGCGAGGATAACCCTCGTTCATAAGATTGTTTATTCAACAAACTATGCCATGGTTCGGGCATCTCCGACGATCGAGATTGGGGAATAGGATTCGAGGTTAACTTTCGGATAATGTGGGTGTACATTTGAGAGAACTTTTGGTGTATACTTTAATATATTTTGCAATCCACGTGCCATTCTATTTGCCTGATTGTGGACACCTCCGCGTTAGCCCGATAGAAGGATTGCAGTAATAGCTCACATCAACTTACGAACTTATCTTCATTAGAACTTTCCATATTTAACAACTTCTAAACCACATCATAGTAGACAATCGCTTTAATTGTTGAACGCCCGAAGTAACCTCCACCCTCCAATTTAGTTTAGTTTAATTTAGAATCGAAAACTCAAAACCAAAACCAACTCTTTTAACTCTAGCTAAATACACAAAAGCTTCTAAACTCCCTAGTTTCAATTTGTCGCGCTTTGAAGAACGATCCTAGGACATACTTGTCCTTTGCTAGCCCTTTGATTAGCATAATAAGTAACCCTAGGCCCCAGCCTTATAAATTAAAAACCCACTGTTGTGTCACGTCACCATTAGAAATCCCAACGATCGGTACGTGTCGCAACACATCACTATTTCTAATTTCGATGTAGATACACCCACGATGAAACAAGAAACATTTCTTTGGTACAATACGTATAGCCCGTAGACATCACTTCGACCATGAAGTTTGTTTCACGTATTTTTATTTTATTTTATTTTTGTAAGGAATTAGAGCTAATCAAAAGAAAAGGAATTTCCTTAAGCCAAAGGAATTTGAAAGATTATAAGTGTATTAATTACTTAACCTAATAAACTAAGTTTGCATTTGGTTCGTAAAATTTAACGGAATTTAATGGAATTGAAATCTCAATTCCATTCCATAATGGTGTTTATTTTACAAATGAATCAATTTGAAAGTCATCATTTCTTTCAATCAAAAGAATTCACATTTTTTGAAATTCCAATTTCCTTCAAATTTCATCAAAAACATTATGCGAACTAAACGCAACGTAAGGAATGAAATTCCAATTCCAATTATCTCAAATTACAGTTAATTTCATAAAACAAAGACAACGTTAGACTCTTTTTCGTTGTTTATTTACTTACTAACTTATTACCCATGCGATGCACGGGTCGACAAAAAATTGGGTAGATGTATGTAAAATGTAAATATAGAGAAAAGAGAAATGCTTAAAGCATGGTAATCTACGTTGTTAATTGAATACTCAAATACCTTGCACTAAATTTGGTGTACTTGATATTAATAAATGAAAATACAAATTTGCTCTAAAATTAAAACAATAGAGCAAACACATCCATCCATTTGGTGATGTGAGAATACATTTGACCACATGTGATAAGCTAGAAACATATTGTATGAAAAATAAACACATGACAATTTAGTTAACATCCCAGTATGCAAAAACTTTAAAACAAAATATGATTAATATTTACATGGAGGGAATGGGAAATTCATCCAAAAGAATAAAAGCATCTTGAATCTGTATATCTTAAAGAACATGTTTATGTGGTTGTCCCAGATGTCCAACATTTGAGCAGACAAACACAAAAACTCGAGACCATGTTTCTAGCTCTGCTATAAGTAGCTTCATACAAACTTTCCTTTATGTACTTGTAATATATCTAGGATTATGCCATAAATATAGACAGAGCGAAAAAATACCATATACCCAAGTGATTATCTACTCACATGGTTAAGGAATTTACGCATTGATGACATCAAAATAATTGTGGTTGCTACAACCTTGCAACTACTGCTTGTCTGTACAATGAGTTCATATACCTAAATCGGCAATATATCATGGAAATTAAATGAGTTTATAGAAAGTGTAAAAAAATGAAATTTCATACATATTAATTTCATTGTACATGTACATTACATGTAGATGAAAACATGGGTAATAAACTAAAAAATGATCAACTTTGCAGCAAGCATTTTTTCAAACTTATCTAAAAGCAAACCCTATACTGTCGAGATATGCGTAGTAGATTATAGTGGTGCTTCAAAAAATGAGTCTTTTTACAATATAATCTGCGATTGAAAAGCAATTGCGTTTCATAAGCATTTCATCAAATAGTTAGTAGGCAAAGAATAACATAAGTTAACTTCAAATAAAATATAGAACGAAAAGCTTTGAGATTGGATAAATTACCCCTACCAAGGATGAAAAGGTGCAAGTTCTAAATAATCACTATCACATTACTCTATATGTCCATCGATTGTAATACCAAGTGTTTAATTTTCTTGGATAAGTCACTTCAGACTTTCTGAAGCATATTTCTGCAAATTGAACAAAACATCAAGACATAAGAATCATAAACATGGAGAATTAGAGATAAAAAAGGTGAAACTATATACCAAGATACAACCACGGTAAGGATTAAAATTAAAAACTCTAATGATAATGAAAACCCATATTAACATAATTGAATTTCATTTGATGCAATTTCTGATTTCAATTTGGAAAGTGAAAAATCGCAATAAAGGGTCTCCAAAAACCGTAAGCAACCGTGAGAATTTGTGAGAGTTAGAATAAGAATAGTTTTATAGAATTATAGAATTAATTAATTTCAGGATGGGATAATGAATAGCAGTTATTATCAAAACTTAGTAAGAAGGTGCATTGTTTTTCTTTCTTACAGTTAAGTTATTTTGTCTCATCTCACATGTATATGTATGTATGCATTGCAAGTTGCAATAAATTGGCGGGAAAAAGAGGGTATTAGGTGACGTGGAAGCAGGAGGAGTTGACACATCACAAGTTCAAATATCCTTTTTTTATTTGTTGGATAGAAGATTTTAAATACATAGGGGACCTTAAATATAAATTAATAGTACATTATATGTGGAGTGGACAATGAGTATGAAATAGTGGGTCAGTCTGATTGATAAGGGCTGGGCTTAAAACATTATCAATTTTTGCTAAAGTATAAGCTACTTATTGGGCCTACGATAAATACGAGCCCTGTTGTTATTTTCATGTTCATCATCTCTTCTTTGCTAAATTTTATTTCTTCAAAGTAATACTAAATAGGTCTATTTATGTAGCCTATTTTTCTAATTAATTGAATTTTTTTCTCTCTTAATTTTATCCAATTAATTTTTCAACCCAACAAATTATATCTTTAGAGCAATCTTTAATTTTTTCATAATTAAGCTTACGAGTCATTTTCCATTCGGATATTAGATCCTAAAACTTAATTAATGGATGTCCACAAAACTTTAAGATTTGAGATCAGAGGGAAATGGGGTTTAAATAGGGCAAGGGAATCTCATCCATTAATTCCTTTCATCAATGGTCCAGATTAAGCCAACTCACACGGGGTCTTTTTTGCAAATAGTTTTGGACGGAGAGACCTATTTGCAATTTATGTAAGTTAGAAAGATGGGGCACTTCTTTGGGCAGCCATTTACTCCATTCATTTTCTCTCACCTTTCACAAAAACACACACACAATCTCTAATTCTCTCTCTATTCACAAAACACACAAACCCATACACCAACAAACCACCACCACCTTCTTCACCACCGCCGCCACCTACTTCACCATCGTCGCCGTCATCGCCATTTCACCACCGTCATCGCAGCTCGACGAATGTCACCGTCGCTCGACGAGCGTCACGCCACCACCGTCACCGTCGTCATATTCGTAACCGGAGAAAAGAAACGTATAGAAACGAGCGTTTTTGTTGCCGGAGAGTTGAGATGTGAACCACCACCGTTGGTGAACCGGCATCCACCGGACGTAACCAACCGTGATGTTCTCCATCTTTTCCGGCCACTCCATCGCCTCTCCACCACCACCACCACCACTTACTTAATCATCTTAAAAACACCACCACTTTGTAAAAATATTTAGATTTAAGAGTAATAGATCTGAAAATTCGTAGATCTATACATAAAAAATAGATCTGAAAAGTAGATCTACTTTTTAGATCTAGATCTACTTTTTAGATTTGAAAAAAATTGATTGCATCTTGCATTTTTCTACTGCATCTTGAATTTTTCTACTGCATCTTGCGTTACTACATCGTACGTTCAATTAATGTATATTTGTAGTATTACTTACTTACTGCATCTTATATTGTTTTAGCTTTTTTATGTGTTGAAATAAAAGAACTACTTATATTTATTTTAGTGTATCTTATGTAAATCTTGATTTTATTTTTGAATCTAAAAATTTAATATTACATGTTTACTACATCTTGTATATTGTTACTGCATCTTATGTTGTTTCAGCTTTTTATGTGTTGAAATATAAAAATTGTTTATACTTATTTTACTACATCTTATGTAAATCTTGGTTTTATTCTTGAATCTAAAAAATTAATATTACATATTTACTGCATCTTGTATATTATCAATGCATCTTATGTTCTTTTAGCATTTTATGTGTTCAAATAAAAATAACTACTTATACTCATTTACTGCATCTTATGTAAATCTCTGTTTTATTATTGAATTTGAAAAATTAATATTACATATTTACTACATCTTGTATATTTTTACTGCATCTTATCTTTTTTAGCGTTTTTGACCGAATTTTTAATATTAAAAGTTTTTTGATTAAATAATTTTTTTATAATTTTTGAACAAATTATCGGGCAGATTTTTAGACAGGTTCAAAACTTTTTTATAATTACAAAATAGTCTCTGCCTTTCATTCCCCCTCCATCTTTTATTCTCCTCTAATCTGCACCCAAACTTTAATATGACACATCAATAATTGTATACATATCAAAATAAAGATGTCCATTTAGTTACTGGTTGAAGTAAATTTTATATATACATGTCTAAGATTCTAATGACACATCTAATGAGTGTGGATAAGACTTTTATCTATGCATCAATACATGTACAAATAACTAAATAAACTCCATATCCTCTTGAATATGTGTTGGTGTACTATACGATGGTTTATACATGTCTAAATCGATAACAAAATCCAATATACAAATAGAAGCAGCATATAGTGTATGATAATAGAAAGTAGAAAATAAACAAAATCTCTTGCCAATCATAAACGGAAACCATACGAAACGAATATTTGGATATTTACGTTTTTGATAGATTTTAGGATTATCGTTATCCCGTGTACGAGGTTCTTCTTGATTACATACATTGAAATTAAATTAAATTAAATTAAGCTAAATTAATAGATTACAAATGCACAACATAGCACAAATAAACTTACAAATAATATATATCGAGAGAAAAGATTACAACATATTGCATACCACGACGATACATTTTTTATTACCCCTTTGCATGACAACAAAATATAATTTTTAAACTTATTAATAGTACATCACAATTTAGACCCAAATAACTTGGACGAAATTACAATAAAGTGTAAGAAAAACTTAATTAGAATGAAATATCCAAACCATGAAACTTATCTTTGGTGATTTGATCCAGAATCAAACTCATTTCATTAGTGAGATGATTAGTCCAACCTCCAACTTTCCCTTCTCTAAAGAAAGCACCATTAGGTACACCGTGAAAATTTCCGTTCTTATCAACTTCTTTCAACTTTTCAAAACTCGTATGTTAAAAATAGAACCCGTGTGGGGTGTTCTAAGCTTGCCTTACGATACCCTTTCACATGATCCCAATAAGGCCCGTACGGCATCACACCTTTACTAAACAACTCAAACGCATCCTCTATAGCCATTAGGCCACCAGATTGTTCTCTCACATTGTCCTTAAAGTGAAATAAAGAAATTGTGACACCTCGCAAATTCAAACGCAATTACGAACGCTAAACACTTGCATTATTAGGCTAATTCCCTACTTGAGTGAATTCACAACACATTTTATAGGTAAGTCTAGCAAAGCCCAACTAGTTAATACGCGTAGTATTACTTATACGTAATTACGTACAAAACGATTGGAGCAAACGCGACAAAATATACGACTGTTGGTGAACAAAAATTAATTAATAATAGGAGATTATTAGTTAACATTAACGTCTATTAAATATTATTTGATAATATTTAACAAGTATTTCGTAAACTGAAACAACTCAAAACCTATATGTAAAACTGAAATAAAATAAAGTTATAGATTTTATAATCCACCTAAATTAATTTCATAAAACATTTCGACTAGAAGTATATTCGATAACACATTTAATAATCTACCGTTTAAAGCATTTTAATATTTAACGATCGGGTAAACGAACATGGGTAAAATACCACAATTTGGGACTAAAATCCCTCCCTTTTTGGCTCTAAAATCAGCCAACACACCCCACCCCAACCCCACTTTCCTTTCATTTTGATCATCACATCTTCTTCCCTCTCTCTCTCTCTCAAAACCAACACCACCAACACCAAAACCACCATCACAAAACCACTAAAAACTACCATCAAATCTTCATAAAACACCTAGCTTCTTTAGAGAAAAACGGTCACGGAGTCGAGCTCTACCTCCCTATCTTCTCGGATTTTCACAGCGACAATTTTAGAATTAGCAGCACACGTAAGAACCGCCTGCACATATGGATCATAGGCGACCCTCGAAGCTTTAGGATGCCAACTTTTGACAATGGGATTTCTGTAGTATAACTAAAAGTGTTTTAATCATATTTTTGAAATCTACTTTTGTAAAACAGTAATTACTTTATACGATTCGGTGAATCGTCAACTTTTGTAAATTGTTAACTTTGGCATCTTAATATATATGTTCTGTTGTAATCATATACTCTAATACGTATGCATGTACAATGATAACGTCATTACCCCCATACTTAACTAAATGCTTCCGCTAAACAAAATCAACGAATTTGGGGGTGTGACAGAAACCAAAACATCTTTAGGGTTTCTGTGCATATAAACTATGCGACAACCAGAATCAATAATGGATTGAGGCAACGAAGTGTAGGGTATATGAGTACCAAAAAGACGTGGCGAATAAGCATCACTATAGGTAGGTGCATTTTCATAAATTTCAGTTTCAATATGACAACTTTTGTTGGGGTTAGATATACATAAAGGGTGAGTTGAAAGAGAGGCGTTTTTTACCTACTTCGGTTAACCGTAGCAAATACAAGCGCCTTGAGCCACGTTGTGCCGGATTTTGGCAATGTGGCTGCATAGATATCATTTGGTCAAGCGTGAAAAGTATCTTGCAAAGCTATCAAACTTTCGATGGAGTATTTGTGTTGCGACATGTACCAAAAGCCTTGATACATGTATAGGCTTCCAAACACTACCCAACCTTTTTCAATAGGAAACATCGACAACTTATCCTTGTATCGATCAACAAGATTCGATATAAGGCCGTTTTCGTGCTCGTGATCTTCTACATCAGGTTCAGTTGAAGATGAAAAAGTGGAAGTATTATAGATCGACATTCGAAGGAAGATTTTGAAGTGTTTTTTTTTTTTTGGTTCTTACATTTTTCCTTAAGTAAGCTATATATAGAGGAAGAAATAACTCAATAAGTAAATGATACAATACGTATAGATCTCATTTCGATTTCGATTGTGAGAATCCGAAGTAAACAGTTTAAGTATAATACCTTTTTCTATTTTAAATAATACAATAAAGAGTAAAGTTCAAAAAATAATGATAAAAAAATAGAGAATGGAGGAACCAATGGGATTGCTCAATTTTAAATACTCATTTCCACCTTTTTTTCAAATCTAAATATATCACAGACCGTATGTCTACAAATTATAAAAATTACATATTCGGAATCAACATCTTTTTCTCTTCGATTCTGGATCCAACAAAATATACTTTCGACGAAGTTTTTTTTTTCTTCATTTTTTGGGGGTTTTAGATACTTTTAATGTGAAATCACATGTGATTTAACACTAAAAAATAATCACACCCGCTTATATTCCGATTAAACTTTAAATTCAAATCATTGATAATGTAAAAATATTAAGACATGAAAAACTAAGGTGTAATCACATGCGATTGAATATCAAACTATCAATCACATGTGTTTATAGAGTAATAAAATACGGATTTTCAAATCATTACATAAGAATTATACAATCAAGTAAAAATCAAGTTGAAATCATAATTGAATTATCATATATCGGAAAATTTCTCATCAAATATCATTTTTAAAATGAAAATCATATGTGATTATATGCAAAATCATATGTGTTATATAACAAATCACTTGTGATTAAGTGTACAAATAACAATCACATGTGATTTTTAATGAAAATTATTGTAATTTTTTATTTAAAACTATTAATGTAGGTGAATATTAAGTTATAATCACGTGTTAAGTTGCAAATACCATGAATAAATAATCGTGAACAAATTTTAATTTTTTATCATAAAACACGTGTGATTATATTGTGAAATCCGGTAAAAAAAGCGAAGAAAAAAAATCGTCGAAAGTATATCTTATAACATCTCTAATCGAAGAGAAAAACGCGTTGGTTCTGAATATATAATTTTTATAATTTATGGACTTACGGTTTGTGAGATAATTAACCAATGGGGTAAAAAATAGAAGTGGGTTTTGTAGAGAAATGGAAGAATCCTATTAGTTCTCTCATTCTCTATTTTTTTAGCATTCTTAAAAGAACTCACCTCATACAATACAATATTCAAAGAACTTACATTGGTATACACGTACATCATATATACAACTTAACACAAACTCATGTATTGATAGAAATCACAATGAACAAAATACATGAATTTTCTTTTACAGAAAAACAATTATATATTTAAAGATATACAATAATACCATGGGAAAATTTAAAGCCACCCCCTGAATTACTGGGGGATACCCCCTGACCCACTTTGGCCCCGTGCAGTCCTTTTTTTTGTCCAGTTTTATTTTAGATCAATTCTAGTTCAGTACAGAATCAGTTCCAGTTTTAAACTAAACAGGGGGTAGAAAATTAGACAAAGAGGGGGTGTACCCAGAAAGTAAAAAAGAAAAAACATGACGTGATTGATTAGATGGGTAGAGGGGGGTAAGAGATGAGAAAAAATGGGCCAAGGGGAGTATCTTTAGTAAGACCCTAATACCATTCAACACGTACTATTTAGATCCCAAGATCTTGGAGGAAATTAAATATAATGTAAAAATACCTTACTTTAGAATCCAAACCATGAAGTTTTTCAATGGTGATTTGGTCTAACACTTCACTCATATCACTTGTAAGATGTATATTAGCAAATAACTCTTTACATACACATACATGTATACTATAAAATGTTAAAGTGTTATTGAATACAAGAGTCACATAAGATACAATTGTGCAAATTTTTCATATATTCATATATCTAATGTATATTTGATTTTTTTTCTTTCTTTTTATTACTGTCTTATAGCAAATAGAAAATGCATATATCCATCACAGCGGGTCAAATTTAGCTCCCAGGCTCCCAACTATATAGTGATCGAAGTGAAAAAAAATTAACCATATATATCAATCAAAAGTAGTTCAAAACATGTCATTAACCAATAAGCGTAGAGATTAGACGTTTACATATGTCAAAACACATTTTTACCGATAATTATAACAAATTACGCTCAATTGACGACAATGGTTATATGCTTTTGTTACTAGATTTTCCTATGTTACGTTATATTTTTATTTGTTATAAATACTTTATTTGTTTTATTTATTAGAGAGAAGTATTTTAACACATATTTGAATATAAAACTTGACTCGGTGTGATAGATTTATGCATTTCCATTTGCTATTTCAATATAAAATTCAAAAAAAACCTCAAATATATATATATATATATATATATATATATATTAATTTTACGACTTTATATATTCAATAACACCTTAATAGTTTATGGTTTATATGTATGTGGATATGTAATTTATGTCTGTGTGTGTGTGTCTATATATATATATATATATATATATATATATATATGTATATATATGTATGTATGTATTTCAGGTGAAATTGGTGAATCCATGGATCACAAAATATAAACCATATCCCATCCACTAGACATCCATATCCACATCCATATATACTATTCATACATTTAGATCGTCCATATCCATCACGAATGGATCTATATGGATGGATGTGCTCCGGGTCGGATGAGAATTGCCATGCCTACTTGCTGGTAAGGTCAGTAACCATCACTTTCAGATCATCTCACTCAGCAGTTAGCAGTTTGACCTGCTGTTGAGAGGAGGCAATGTACTCCAGATGAAGTTTCTGAGTGGGCGCCTTTGATGATGACGGTTCCTCTCTCTGAGTAGAGTGTTGCTTTTGTTGATTTAGAAGAGGAGAAGAAGAAGTTAGCTCAGGGTGAGGGTGAATCGGAGCGCTGTCAGATTTTGGTGAGGTAAGAGATGGGTTTTTCCTAGAGGACTGGGCTCCCTGATACCCTAAAGCTAGCGTTGGATCAGTGAGTGGATCATTACCGGCGATTTTTGAGATGTCATCACTGGAATATGAAATGTGATCCAGTTCCTTTATGGGTAATGTGGCCACAGTATCGTGCTGATCCCCTATGTCTTTGGATTGCTCAGCTGAGTGAGCAGGTTTAGGCGACGAATGAGATGGTTTAGATTCATCAGTGCCCACTAGAGAATTTAGATCAGCATCAGACATTGATGTATCCATAGGTTGGGCTTCCTCAACATCACCAACTTGTGTTCTAGTTGTTGGATCATTGGAAGCATAAGGTGAGGCCTATATCTCACCAAGTGACTGTGGTTAGACATTGACAGCCAGTGCAGTGCTAGATGGGGGTTGGCCGGGTCTGTAGCTAGTGGTGTGTCACCAATAATGGATGTGTTAACATCCGCTAATAACACCAACCCTTTGTCTGAAATGAAATCTGATATGGCTCGTATTATACATATATTCTATAGCCATGTTGGTTCCTATTTGTTGTTTATATAGTTAAATTCATGAACTTTCAATACTTAATCATTTAAAATATGTTTTTAGGTTCAAATCAGAAAAGTATTGCAAAGGTAATGAAGTTTATGCTAAAAGTTGCAGTTTTAGCGATGCTTTAGTATTTTGGCCATAACTTTCTCATACGGAGTCCAATTTAGTTGATTCAAAAGCTCAAATGATCGGAAATCCAAGGGTGACAATTTACAAAATATGGAAAGCTGGAAAAGGAGTAGTACCCAGTGGGTACAACCCTTTACCCGGCGGGTAACGGTGTCTAACGGGCCAGCAAGTTAATTTTCACTAAAACACGATTTAAAACCCTAATTTCACATATGCTTTATTCCTGGACGACTAAGGGAGATTTTGGGCAGCTTTTGGAGAGATCCTAGTCTACTGGCATACAGTTATGCCGCTGACGCATTTGATGTATATTTATATATGGGTAAACAAACAGCGTACGATTGTGTGGACAACTTATGTAAATATATTTTTCATCATCTATTTCAACCGAGTACTTAAAAAGACCAACACTCCAAGATGTGTAACGTTTACATCAATGTCATGCTGAGTTACATGGTTTTCCAGGTATGTTTGGAAGTATCGATTGCATGCGCTAGCCTTGTTGAAATTGCCCAGTGGCATGGCAAGGTCAATACACCCGCGGTGATCATGGCCATCCAACGATCATGCTTGAATCGATTACCTCTTACGATTTGTGGATTTGTCACACTTACTTTAGCCCTGCGGGATCGAGCAACGACCTCAACGTCGTTAATGAATCCAATTATTCAAAAACTTGTTACAAGATAGAGCTCCTAAAATTGTGTTCAGCATTTCCGTCCTTAAAGGAAGATGAGAGTACGACAATATACCTTGACACATACGGATAAACAACGGTTGACTCATCCGAAAACATCGCCGAAAAGTAATTTGGAGGGCATGTCGGGTGCTCGACAAAGTAGTCTTGATATAAACGTTGCTTAGCACCTTCTCGATCTCTAGGTAAATATCGTCCTGGTGCTCGAGGTATATGGGAATGTAAATTCGGCATCATTGTCCGAATCCGTGTCTTCCACGTCAAGCTTATTGAACCTAGCGATCGGATCAAAAATTTATGTGACGGTATTAAATTCTTCCTTATCGGATCGGATGACATTTTAATGTTGTAGTAATATGTAGAAAATGTATGAAATTTCTTGACAGAAGATGAAAGTTGTATATTTATTTGAGTTAATGTGTATGTGTATTTATAGTGTATTTGGATTAGAAGAAATTGGTTAAAAATTAATTTTTTTAATTCAAAAGGTTATATAGTATTTTTTTTATTTTTTTTTTGTAATAACGGACAAATGTTGGAACACAAATAATAATAATAAAATAATGCAATTGGGCCTACTCCCTCGCGTCTCCTCCCGTCGCCAAACTGACGCTCCTAACCAACGACAGCAACCGACAGTCCCGTGTCAATGGCATTGATTCCAACGGTTGCAACTGACGCCCAAGCCGACGCAGCATTGGAAGCTGTCTTAGGAATATGTAGTTGATATAAAAGTATAACCAAATCATGAAAAAGCTTATGTGTCAACTTTTTATTACTCCCTCTGTCCCAACTTGTGTGTGCTAGCTCATCCTATTAATAATCAAAAAACACGCAATTTAAGAAAATATCATCTTTCTTACATTTTGGTAAGAAGACAGTTTTACCCTTTACCTTTTAATTACTTTTTTGTCTTACATATATAAATTAGGGGCATAAAAGAACTTTATCTCATTATTCTTATATATTTATGAAAGTGAACAATAAAACTGAGACATTCATAAAAGGAATACTGGACAATAAAATCAGAACGGATGGAGTAATTTTGTTGTTGTGTGGGTCCAACTTGTGTGTTAACTCATCCTATTATTAATTCAATTTCTCATCAATTAAAAATTGATAATTCCTTAGTCTATTGTTCGATGTGATAAGAAAAGTGTATTATATGCTATTTAATATAATATAATTTAATGCATGAAACATAGAGCTTACAATGAGGAAAAAATTACACCTATATAATTTCTTGATGTTGAATATGTATGTTTCTTTAAACATTTTGATTTAGCACGCAATCCTTTAAACACTTCATTGGCATGTGAGATATGCAGATCGAATCATTAAATTATCCACGTTATCTTTCTTTAATAGAAATTAAATTTTTTCTAGCTTCATAATCCATTAATACTTTTCTTTTTCCCTTTGCCGTATGTAATAATGTGCACTTTCTTTTGACGTAAAACATGTTACGGGAACAATGGAAGTCGGTTGCTGTTCAATTCTAATCGTAGATTAAAGGTTATTTATTATTATTTCCTTAGAAAAACAATGGAAGATGGAAGACGGTTGTTGTTCAATTCTAACATTTTTTACATATAATTGAATGAAAATTCATGTTTAAGGGCATGTGTAGCACTTATGTCACTTGGTCTATAAAATTCAAAGAATGACTTTGTCTTGTATAATCGATTTTTGGTTACTTCGTTTAGAGGTTTCA
Organism: Pseudognaphalium luteoalbum; assembly: GCA_963422505.1. Lineage (NCBI taxonomy): Eukaryota > Viridiplantae > Streptophyta > Magnoliopsida > Asterales > Asteraceae > Pseudognaphalium > Pseudognaphalium luteoalbum. Next base: position 96,077,656 of record OY730198.1, read on the forward strand.
GACCAAAATTTCAAAAGTGAATTTATTATTTATAAAAGTTAGTTTAAGAATGGCATATTTTTATGGGTGAGAGTAACCGGATCATTTTTAACATATACTATAAAACGATATGATTTTACTATATAACTCATAATCTAGCTAACCACAATGTTCGGCGAATTACCGCCCCTGTAAAGACATTTTATGGATACACCAATGACCATAGCACTATCTATCCCACGAATATTGACAAATGTTCTCCCTCGAGACTTAACCCCCAACGATTATGTTGATAAGTTCCTCACATACCATTAGGTTATAGGCCCTTTGGTTGATAGGTTAATTACTTTTCACTCTTGAATATGTTCTGTACAACTCTTTTTCTTCATATGAAAGTTTTTAATTAAATGTTTCTGATTCAATTTTCTATACTTTTTATCATCTCACAATATTATGCACTCAAGCTGAGTGTTAACTAAAAATGCGAATAGGCTGGCCGTAAGATATATGGATCGAGTTTATAATGTTCTTATATATTATGTAATATAAAATATAAATTTATGTTTACGAAAAGGTTTATGATTTATAGTGAACTCGATGCTCAGTTCAAACTTAGTTAATTCATAAGTATGTACAGAATCATACAAACCACCTTTGCTTATGAATTGCGGGTTGTGAGAAGTTTGGAGATTTGATTTTCATTATTCAAAGTAAAGGAATACGTAGGAAATTGAAGATTTTTATGTTTACTATATAAAGTTTTAAGTAATTTGTTTGATTTTCAAATATATTTTACGTTTGGATTTGTATGTTTGTTTTGTCATGGGCTATATATGACGATTTTTAATGGACTGATTGCATATATGTACAATAAATATGGAATATTTTTGTGTTAAGATATAAGAATACTCCAATGTTTGATTTGTTATATTAGTGTTGGTGTAATCTTAAACCCATATTCTACACTTGAAATGACTTGGATTAATATTTTCAGTTTTAGCTACATGTTTTGTTATATATATATGAATGTAATAAATAAGTCATCATATTCATGCTACCGACTTACCGAGTAATTGTCAAGTTATTAAGTAACAAATCGTTTAACAAGAATGCGTTCCCTATTTTGATGCTTCATTGTATTGGCCCAATGGCAGGCCCAATACTACAGCTCACTAGCCCAAGCTGGCAAAAAGTGAAAACCCAACAATCCTTTTCCATATTCTAATCTTCAATTCTTCATGCGGCACAAATTACAAATATGCATAACTAAAGTGTACCTAACAAATAAACAAAGTAACAATTAGCCTAATATTATTAACATGACACATATTTCATATTCAATAGCTAGTGGTGACATTTAGCTAAACTTTTTCCACATTATAAGCTTTATTTTAGAACAAGTACATTTAATAGTTATAGTTATATTAATATCCAAAAACGTGAAAACGAGTCTGTTATTAGTGACAACTCGGTCTCCAAACAATGTAGTAGTGACATTTAGCTAAACTTTTTCGACATTATAAGCTTTATTTCCCCGTATAATCAATAATTGTTTTAATGTACAATGTCACTAAAACTTATTGACAAGTTCAGAAAATAAAAAAGTTCTTTTGTAAAGTACCGCTCGACATTATAAGCTTTATTTCCCCGTATAATCGTATTATTTATTTCTAAATTGATTGAATAATATAGACTTATTTTTAAGAGGTCCCATGTCTTAACTTGTTTGTACCCATATCACCAACAAATAACACAATATTTATTAATGAAAGCTACATTTTACATGTTCAACATACACGTAGACAATAGATCCGCCGCAACGAAATGATTGAGATTACGGAGACACTATTCATCATTTAGTAACTTTACTCACATCTTTAGTCAACTTTACAATATTGTAAGAAGTTACATTTTATAATACAGATCATATATACAACACGTCAACACAAAGTCACAATTAATAAGAATCCTTGTGGGGTATTCTAAGCTAGCCTTATAATACCCTTTCACATGATCTCAGAAAGGTCCGTACGACGACTTGTGTTTTTTTCCTTGTTTAGAACAAGATAAGTACTCACACACTAATACACAAATATGTACATTAAATTATATATATATATAATTGTCTCATTCTCAAAACTCGAAACCCCAACCTCTTGATTAGAAAGATCACCACAATACCGCTTAGCCAAAGTCCATTTGCTACATCATGTGAATTTGTCTTAAACAAGAGCACATTTATTTATTATAATAATAATAATGTCATATCTTCTGTTCAAATATATTAACACAACCTTGTATTTTATGTGATAAGAACATGTAACCAAAGCATATATGGTATTATGGTAATCTTTAACGGTTTAAGGGTCGCTATGTCTAATATTCGACAGATGTTATCAAATTGTTGGTATTTTTAATGTGCATAATATAACAATGACATTGCATAAATTCTCTCAAACAATAGCAATTATTTTTCCTTAAAGCCAGGAATGCTTCAAAAGGATAGACAAATAACTCGTAAAAATTGTTAGAATGTGGCTCAACATTGTTCCATACTCGAAAACCGCACTTGAAAATCAAGTAATCTCGTAGATAAAACATGCGCCGTTCACCTAGTCCATCTTTGCAGCATCGTTAGAACTTAGAAGGAGATATCCAAACCTATAAACTTTTCTTCAGTAACTCGGCCTAAAATCTGGCTCATTTCATCTGTGAGATGATTAGCCCAGTCACCAACTTTCCCTTCCCTAAAAAACGCGTTATTAGGTATGCCTTCATGTAAATTTCCAACCTTATTAACCTCGCTTAAGTTCTCAAAACTACATAGATAAACAATTTCTTCCACCGCACCTTTAGCCACTTCTTCCTCCGTAAAAGGGTAGCCCAAGAACGTTGCTAGTCGCTTCACATTATTCACGGTATCCATTTTCATACCTTCATATGTTAAAAAAAGAACCTTTTGTTTGTTTTCTAAACTAGCCTTATGGTATCCTTTCACATGGTCCCAGTAAGGCCCTATCGGCATAACCCCGTTACTAAACAGCTCAAAAGCCTCTTCAATTGTCATTAGACTACGCGATTTGTCTCTCAATTTGTTTGCAAAGTGAAACATAGAAACCAAAACATCTTTGGGGTTCCTACATAAATAAACTATGTGACAATCGGAATCAAGAATTGATTGTGGTAATGAAGTGTAGGGTATATGGGTAGCAAAGAGACGTGGCGAATGTGGATCACCATAAGTAGGTATGTCTTTAAGGATTTCAGTTTCTATGAATGGAACAAAGTTATGAGGGTTAGAGGTAAGTAGAGGGTGAGTTGAAATAGAGTTGGTTTTCAACTCATTTCTACTTACTAAAGCAAAAACGAGCGCCTTGAGCCAAGTTGTGCCTGATTTTGGTAGGGTGGCTAAGTAAATATCGGTTGGACGAGCTTTGAAAGTGTCTTGAACAGCCATAACAGTCTCGGCTGAATGTCTACGCATCGATTGATGCCAAAAGCCTTGGTACATGTATAGATTGTCGCTTATCCAGCCTTTTTCTTTTGGAAGCGTTACAAGTTTATCCTTGTATTTATCGAAAATGAGGGACATGTTTGTGGTTTCTTGTTTATCTTCATTGCTAGTTTTCGTTAGAGATGAAGGAGGAGAGGCTTGAGAAGATATAGAAATTGGCATGTTAAGGTTGTGTCTATTGAACGAAAAGAGGTCGTTATTTATAGATTGAAATCTCCTTCGATTTCACTTTTCGGATTATAAAAATGTTCTTAGATGGTTGATAAGTACAATTAGGAAACTAACAAATCTTATGAAACCAAGGGGAACGATTTTTGTGTGATCACATTGCAGGATCCAAAAAATCTTGTAATTGGTCAAAGAGGCACTTAGTTTTGTTACTTTGTATCAAAATTTATTTAATTACATGCATCAAAGTGTTAAAGTTTATATTTATCAAATTTTCAATCATTGATGTTATATCCTGTATGGTCACATGCAGAAGTCTTCTTCTTATATAACATAAAATAACTACAAACTCAATATGTTTACAAATTTTTAAAATTGAATATAATATAATTTTACATAAAGTTTGATGTATTTTTCAAACACATGATCCTTGATTATACATTTGATGTGTAAAAAGCTAGTTGTTAAGGTAACATTAATGTTTGTCAAAATGAAATATATATTTGTCAACAAACTTTCCAATAGCTGTGCAGATCCGTCCATTTTGCCACCCGTAAGACTTCACACTCAAAACTGCGATTTGGAATCGACTGAGACAAGTTGCAAGCGTTGCTCATTGACAATACATATACCACGTTTCGTTGCACTTGTGATTTTGACACAAATTATAACATGATAATACTTGAAATAGATTCCAGTTGATACCAAATCACAGTTCGAGTACAAGTCTTAAACGTAACAAAATTCCTACTGAAAAAGGAGCCATAATCAAAGATTGCTTCTTCTTTACTGTTTAGCATTATAAGTTCTTTATAGGTCGCAGATAGGACGGATCTGCACAGCTATTCAAAAAACTGTTAGTATTAATAGTAACAATTGTCTCCTGAAGAAAGAGCCATAATCAAAGATTGCTTCTTCTTTACTGTTTAGTGTTTCCCATGATTTTGTGGGATTTGAATCTTTTCTTGCGGTATACTCATGAATCTGTGATTCCGTACTATGTTTAATAAGTATATATTATGAACAAATCAATTCAGTTATCTTAATATTATAGGGGATGCAAATTTTGTTGACCAAAACCAAAATTGATCTAAACTGATTTGATTATGATTTGTAATTGATCCGGTTTCAAACATGACCCTGAACCGAATTCATACCAAAAAACTAGGTTCATTATATAATCTGAAGTTAAATAAACTTGGTTCCATACGTTTTCCAAGAGACTGAAAAGTGATACACGTTCCAAACCTAACTGTCTATAGAATGTTATGAGCTCGAGACCCAGAAAGTATATCAGTTCTGAAATAACGCAACAGCGGTCACTTGATTCGATCTAAAACGAACCAAATCAACCAATATCCAAACTGGGCCCAGTTTAGCATGTGAAGATGGTCCTAAATTATTATTTCAATAACTATATAGAACCGAGCCAATCGCAAACCAAACCAAGAGACAAAATCCAATCCAAGCCTCATTTAGCAACATTGGAAATGGACAAGACCAGTCTTTGCATAAATGTCGTGAAAAACTAGAAATCATCTTTTATAAATGTGTGATATACATAGTACTGCTATGTGCTATATCTGGCACCCACAAAATAAACTTTGGTTCAGCTATGCCAACTTAACTCTGTAGTTCACAAGTTACAAATTCACGTCTTTCCAATAACACAGACAAACTGGTCGATTTTTCTATCAAGGAACAAAAGCTGATATGATTATCCTATAAACATCTGCACAACTTTTTGCTAGTTTTTCGGTTGCTAACAGAAAGCATAAGGCTTCTATGTTTAAGCTAACAACTTTCAAAAATCATGAACATATAGATAAACTTTCAATAGAGACTAATTGTGGCAGCATATATATAAGCTGACTCTGACAGGATAGCGTCAAATGAAGAAGTTAACTAAACCTTTCACAATATGAACAAGGTTATAATGGGTCATGGATCAACTGAACGTGTTTACCCCAACCACCATTCTTCTAATATGTTCGTTGCATTTGCCCATCAATTTTAACTACAAATTAGCCGTGACATATACTTTGAGATTTTACCCTTGATGCACCCTACACTAAATCAGTTCCCTTAATACAATGCAAACAACTTAACTATGAACATATTTAAAAAAGAAGCAAAGGTATACACAAGTTTATCTTCTATCCTTTCATATAAGCACTAAAATGTTCAAGATACCTTACGCAGAGTCAGCAATAAATACGTCAACAAATGAGAAAACTCTTACTTGTATCATGCACGACTGACATTTAATCGCAAAAAATGCAGCAAATAATAATAATAGCCCAAAAAGACTTGATTCATTCTGAAACTAACTCTTGTCCTGTAATGCTCGTACAAGATGAGTAACACGATAACGCAATTTAGCATTTTCTTCAGTAACCCGTTGCACCTCCTTCAGCATAACAAAGAACCACAAAACACAAATATCAGTCAATCTTCATAAACAAGGATATTGTTATAAAAAAAATATGTATCAAATCGAACATCGCGTTAACCTTTTGCTTTTCAGCAAGTTCACTTGATTTTGCATCCAACATATTTTGCAATTCAGCTACTTTATTTAGTAGTTCCTCATTCCCAGAGTCTACAAATAATCATAAATCCCATTTATATACACACACACACACACATATATATATATATATATATATATATATACATCTAATTATCATTAAAAAAATCTTGAAAATAAAAAAAATAAGACTAATTCAAGTAAATTGCTTAAAGCACCAACCTTTAGTTGTAGCAACGGAAATTTCAAGTCTTGCCAACCGTTCCTTTAAATAAATGAACATATAAATTATAAAAGAATTATGTTCAATTATATATAAAAAGCTGCAAAATTGTAATTAGTTTACTATTTGAACCCTAATTTAGTAGATGATGAATATGAATGTATACCTCAGCTTCAGTAGCTCTTTGATGAAAGGGTTTTAGGGTTTCTTCCAGATTATTTGATGCCGCCATCACTCTGTTCTGTTTTGATCGTTAAAACCCTAAACCCCCAAATCCCCAAAGCAGAAACCAAACTGTGCTTCTATATTATTAATTGTAGTTTGCACCCTAGTAAATATGGAAATAACAACTTCACCCCCTAGAATTTATAGAGTCATATATACATCATCATATGTCACATATGTGTAGTTAAACTATAGTTTCTAACCTGATATATCAATATATAATACAACTAGGTGAGGTCCCGTGACAACACGGTTATAAATTGTGTAATTAAAAAGTTAAGTCAAATGAAATTGTACCGTGAAGTAGATTTTTATATAATATAATCGACAACCAATAACATCTGACATATACTCTATCAGTTTGGTACGGTTCAGGTTTTTTAATTTTTTTTAAGTTAAGTTATTAAATATACATGTCGGTTATAAATTATATATTATTTAATTTGTAAATATTTTAGTTATACCAGTTACCCATTTTATGAAGGGACGGATAGTCAAACATTAATTAATATAATATGCATATAATAAGAAGGAAGTATAGAATTATTATAACCCATAAAATAGTTTTTTAAAACTTAAATTAACTATGAATTCAGTGTAACTCAAATAACTGTATTTTGTAATTCAAACCTAAATTTCTATCCAAATCAAACATTATTGTGATCAGATATACACATATGTATAAGCAATAATAATAGATTTCGAATAGCGATAATAAAAAACCATATCCGCCAACTTGATCTTTGTAGGCGTTAATTTTTAGCAAATCAACAAAACGCTGATAGCATATCTATTATCAAGTACATTTAAAACTTGTTATTATAAATTGAAAGATGTGTGTATGAAAAGGAAAAATAATATTTTAATATAAAAATGTATATTTAATTTAATACCATCAAAATTTATTGAAATTTCATGATCTTCAACAGGGTCTTTATCATTTAATAGTTATATAGTAAAATGAAAGTTTTATTTTGATAATGCTTTAAACAAAACTTGTAAAAATATAAAATCTATGAATCATAAAAAGAAACTAGAACAATGTTATTATGGTTGAATATGACATATGTCTATTGTTTACTTTCATATATATTATTTAAGGGATTATCAGTTAAAATCATAAAATATCTTAGTTACATTATTTAAAGGATTATTAGTTAAAATCGTAAAATATCTTAGTTACGATTTTAACGTATTCATGATATTTCGGTTATTTGGCTAAATGAATGAACAGTTTTTATTTCATAATGTTGATAAAAAGTTTATGTAATTAATCAATATAGATAAATATTTTAAATACGATTGTTTATTTATAAATTACCACTTGAAATGTCATGATATTATAAGGACTAAAAAAATAGGAAAGTATTGAAAGTGTCAATTTCAATAGTTGTGGGTACACATTATAAAAAATGAAGGAAATAATTTTAACCGTAGGATCTTTATGGATGGAATCCATCTAAGGTTCAGATTGCTCCATTGTATTTTGTTTTATATATATAAAAAGATGGTTATAGTGTCAGCAACAAGAATTTAGGTTACTAATTGGTCTCTAAAAATTGTTTGAAAATGGAATATTAGATCATATAAGTTAAAAGTCTACTTTAATTCCCATAGTCTTGTAAATAATTTCAATATTAAATAGATAAAATTGTTTACTTTTAATAATATATGTTGCCAATGGCACATTCCAATCGTATCAACAGTTATTAACGTCTTCTCTTCGGCTCTTCCTATCGGATGAAATTTTGTATTAGGTTCGTCCACTTCTCTCATCAACAATTCAGATCTACAATTTTGGGCCTATTATTATATAAGTTAGGATTAGGATTTGAGGTTTTTATCACAGAAAGGCCCAACGATCTTGCTGTACGATCCAATTTGATTTCTCTCGTTTGACTACGTAATTAAGATTATATTTAACTAAATATTGAAATTGCATGTGAACTAAATATAAAAAGAAAATAAGTACGCAACACCCCATAGAGTTCCAAACTTGTTTCATCGTCAATTTATCGATTTAGGTTTTCAGTTTTTCTCAATTTTCTGTTCCTTTAATTCAGGTGACACTCTAACTTATAAGTAGTTATTAATTATTGTATTTATTTTGATGAAAATTTATCTTTTTCAATTTCTTGGGCTCGTGTTATTTGATGAATTTAGATCATTCAAAGTTTGACATTATGATGCATTTCGATATGAGAGCATTTTTTTAGTCTTTTTGTTACACTTCTTTATGAGAACATTTTGATTGGGAACTTTTTTATGTTTATAACAATCGCATAGTATTAATGAACAATTTTTATGTTTATAACGATTTCATAACATTAATGAACATTTTTTATGTCATCTATATAAAAAGTATTTAGTCGGACCTCGTTATATCATGGCACCGGGCTACCGAATTCCAAGCTCGGGGCTACACGTATCTAACAACACGCACTCATTTGCTTTATTAAATTCGAGCAATTCACTTGAGAATTTGAGATGATCCACAAAACATTATGATGAAATAGGATACGACAGATTTATGCAAAAACATGACATGACTACATGAATCACGGGTGGCTTGCTTTTATTCATTTCCATATATTCAAGTGTCAAAAAAGTAAAAGACAAAGCTGAAAACTATCATCACTATGAAATGTTAACAACTCCAAACATATAATTTTTGGCTGTCATTATTTCACAACAAATTCCATCTTATATATTTTATGTATAAACTATAAATATAATCAACTCATCTCATTTTATTACAACACAAGTTAGATGAAATCACAACAAAATGGCAACACAAACACACACAAATTTAGAACTTAGAATGAGATATCTAAACCATGAAACTTTTCTTTGATGATTTGATCTAGAATCAAGCTCATTTCATCAGTGAGATGATTAGTCCAATCTCCAACTTTTCCTTCTCTAAAGTAAGCACCATTAGGTACACCATGAAAAAACCCATCCTTATCGACTTCTTTTAGATTTTCGAAGCTACACAACCTCAAAATTTCTTCAATCGAACCCTGATCTTCTTCATCGTTTGTGAATGGGTAGCCCAAGAACTTGGCTAAACGTTTCACATTACTCGTAGTGTCCCTTTTCATGTCCTCGTATGTTAAAAATAGAATCCGTGTAGGGTGTTCTAGTTTCGCGGTATAATACCCTTTCACATGATCCCATTGAGGCCCGTACGGCATCACACCTTTACTAAACAACTCAAATGCCTCATCGAATGTCATTAGACCACGAGATTTGTCCCTCACTTTGTTTACAAAGTGAAAAAATGAGACCAAAACGTCTTTGGGGTTTCTACACATATAAACTATGCGACAACCACAATCAATAATGGATCGAGGCAACGAGGTGTAAGGTGTATGAGTACCAAAGAGACGTGGTGAATGTGCATCATTATAAGTAGGTGTAGTCTTGAAAAATTCGGTTTCAATGAAAGGCACACAATTATGGGGGTTATAGATAAGTAAAGGATGAGTTGAATGGGAGTCGTTTTTGTAAATGTTTCTGTTCACGATAGCAAACACGAGTGCCTTGATCCATGTTGTCCCACTTTTTGGGAACGTGACAACATAGATATCGGTCGGACGAGCTTTATAAGTTTCTTGTAAGGCGAACAAAGTTTGAATCGAGACTAGGTCATTCGACATGTACCAAAAGCCTTGGTACATGTATAGGTTATCGAATACCCAATCTTTCTCCGTTGGAAGTGTTGTCAAACGATCCTTGTATTTTTCGACAAGGAGGGCGAATCGAGCCTTTTCGCGTTCACGATCTTTTTCGTTACGTCTACTTACAAATGAAGGACTCGAAGCATCAAGGAGAGACATTTTTGGAGGATTATTGTCTCTAAGAATGGAAGAAGATAAGTAGTTTGTGTTTTCTACTTTTCTTGCCAATAATATATAGAGAGAGAGAGAGAGAAAGAAATTCCACTACACATAATTCAAAAATAAAATCGAATACATAGATATGAATATAAGTGATTTAATTTTTTATTTTGGGGATAATACACAACTTTAAATTGCACACATGAACCTACGTTAAAATTTTCTGCATTTAATGAGTACTTGGGAATCTTTTCTACTATTGTCCTATCGATCTTATTTATGTGACATTGAAGTATTTATGTATTTTTTTTCCTTCATTAATCATACTTTCATCTGAATGCTAAAAGCAAACATTTTTCAAAAGCCAAAAATATGATGATAATTCATCGATACATAAAAATATCATACTCAGGACATGCTACCACGTGAACGTCCTTGTACATTAATTTCTACATTTGACCAAAAGTCAGTATAATGATAAGGAAATAAATTTCTTTGTAGATTTTGAAGCCTGTTTTTAAAACTATGCAACTCAAAGAACTTGCTATCATAACTCTTGGTTTTCTCTAGTTTAACAATAATAGCTCTAATATCAAGTTATCAACGAACGATTGGTTTCAGAGCTACGGTTGTTGTTTTAACCAAATATAACCATAGAACTAGTTGTAACATTACTACCAGAGCTACGGTTGTTGTTTTAACCAAATATAACCATAGAACTAGTTGTAACATTACTACCACAATTGCATTCTCCATAATATCAATTGAGACCCATATCTTCTTATATCAAAACACAAAACAAAGAAAGCTTCTTCGAAAGCGAGTGAGGTGTCAAGAACGAGCCACACCAACACACCATCTAAAAGTGGCCATCACTATAGTGACACCCGTGTTAAGGTGCTGAACGAGCCCCACCACAGGGCCACGTAGAGCTCTTAAATAAATAAATTATGGTCGTTAGCGATAGGAATCGAAAAGAATCAGTTCGAGTGACCTAACCTAAATTTATATGGTATCACGGGACTTCTAGTTTACATATTTTGGTTTCCCGTATATACATTACAGAATAATCTAAGACCATCTAAAACACTATAAAGTGTGCTTCATCAAATTACACGCCAATATTATTTTTATTTTTTGACTGTTGAGCAAAACTTGCATTTATAGATCGAAAATTATTATACCAAAATATCGCACCACAGAACAGAGAGAAATTATTTTAAAAACTCAAAATAGTAATAACAGGTCTTCATATGCAAAATTTTCACACTTGTTGAAAACTTGTTTTCAGAACTCAAACCTACATACAATTATAACAGTATATTCCTATACCCTTTACACCAAACCTTGAGAAGTTGAGAGCATTTTATTAACATCCAAAAGTATCGCATAAAACTTTCAAGAAACATTAAACAAATCGACAGAAGTTGATCAAAGAAAAAACATCAAAGGTACGAAATCTTTTTCGTCTTCTCATGAGAAAGCCAAGCTAAAGAGAATGTAGATACAAACCCTAAGCAATAAGGAAGGGCAAAACAGTCAACATGAACGCTTCATACGTAAATGTAGCATTCCCTGTGTATGCGGTATCCTTCTCCTTGAACTTTTCCGTTAGCCCCTGTAATAAACACCAAAAAATACACAGTAACGTTATAATGCTTCACTTTTAATCTACAGCACGCGGACATCAGAAAACGAGTCTTTTAATAATTTTAGTGAAACAGAAAATATAGAATTTTTTTGACATATTAATGGCAATAAAGAAGTAGCGGTGGTTATCTCAAATTTTCAACCCATTTACTTGTGAATTGGGTGCTACATCATCGACTATAAGGGACCAAGGTGAAAGTCCCTTACAATGTATTATTTGTGGTTTCAAGTTACAACCTCTGAAATCCTTTATTTGACAAATCGGCAAAAAAAGGCAATAACTTTAGCTATTTACAAACAGATGACCAAAAAACCATCGGCCGACCCAACAACTTTGGAAATAACCTGCTTCAACAGAAATCAACTAGACACGTTTACCAACCCACCCAGTTACATCCACTAAACTATAAAGTATAACAAATGTAGTTTCGAGCTTATGGCTTAAAATTTGAGAAAACAAATAAGTAGCTTTCACATAGATAAGAGTCCATTACGTACCTTAACAGTCAAGCAGCACCTGAAATTATAAACATGAAACAGGAACATCATTAGAGATCTCTTATAAAAACAAAAAAGTGAAACTTAAAAGAACAGATAAATGATAGTATGACATACTCAATGAAGTTGTCATATTCAATAGCCTTGTTCTTTCCTCCAGACTTGTCGAACTTGGACACCAGCAAATCCAAAACCACAGGTGAAACTGCAAATCCCAGGCTCATGAGGGCCTCTCTCAATTCATTGGTATCAATCTTGCCACTACGATCTCTATCAAATTTCTCAAAGTTAGCCTGAAAAACATACCAGGAATACATCATTAATCGTTTGTCAAAAATTTAATCAACCAATATATCAATACGAAAACAGATAAAGAATCCAATTAACACTCACCCTCCAGTTCTGTAAACTGTAGAAAACTTGGGTGAATTCCTTAGGTCCTGTACCATCAACAACAACAAAGAGGTCAACACAGATACTAGCCATTACAAGAACATTACAGATTTATACACCAAAATTGTTAAAATATATTCAATAAGACGTCAACCAGTACATACTTTACTTTACGATTCTCCGTTTAGTAATCATCACAAAACATTGATCACATAGATTTCAATTCAAAAGTATTTTCAATTTCTCCAAGATTTTACAAAGGAAAGGATCCATGCTGTTTCTTAACACTATGTTCATAGGAATCGCCAAATAAACGTCATTGTACATGTTTAGTATCAGCTATCAAGTCAAAACAGAGTAAATTTCTAGAGCGAATCGAAAATGTTTGGCCTAACCAACCAGCAAAACACCTCTTTTGAAATTTAAACATATATATAACTATTATAACAACAGCAATCCTAAAGTTTTACATTAAATAAGATATAAAAAAGTAATTAAATAATGCACAACCAACTTTTAACTTATCCACATTGAGCTAAAATTTTCATATTTTTCGTTTGACTATTCAAAAGTTGACTATAAACATTGAAACTGGGCACACATTATACAAGTCACCATCTTAGTATCTTACACGTTTTACAGTGAAGTAGCTCATCTAATACCGGTCCCACTACTGTCCACGTGTACAAAAACTAAAAGAAGCAGGTCCACCTATTACGCGCTAACGCTTACGTCATAGTAAAACGACGACTTCTACTAAAATACGCGGCGGAGTACACGTTCCCGATTTCACCCCCAAAATTCAACCACAATCAAAATCAACAAAATCAGAGTATATATTAGTGTTTAATCGATTATCCTAGATCAAAATCAGAATACAGAATCAGCGTGTTACGATAGAGAAACTGGAATTCTAGATCATCCTATTGTTTAATCGCTGGTCGGAAATCAACATATTGTTTGATCGCCGATCCAAATCAACAAAAGTGCATAAATATAAATAATAAATGTGTATATATGTTAATAGAGAGATAGATAGATAGATATACCGATTTTTCTAGTGTTTGTGTTGGTGAAGAGATACATAAGAAGATGAACAGTACGGATACTAAAACTCTGATTATACGAAGATAACGCTCGCTGCAATTCCTTATCATCGATCACACCACTACCGTCCTGATCCGCCACCTGAAAACACGCCACAACATTAGGATCCGTCCCCGGCGGGAACGTCGACGGCAACAACGCCGAAAACGGACCGCCGTACGCTCCCTGCGCAGGCGGATATCCACCGCCGGGCTGTGGAGCACCGTACGGAGAACCAGCAGCACCTGACGACGGTTTGTTTTCCTTTGGTGGTTTAGTATGAGGTGCGGGTGCACCGTAAGGTGCTGAGGGTGCACCGTAAGGAGAAGCTGCAGGTGCACCGTAAGGTGATTGATTCGGTTGACCGTAGGGTTGTGCAGGCGCACCGTAAGGACTAGCTGCGGGTGCACCGTACGGCTGTGCCGGTGCACCGTAGGGTTGTGCAGGTGCACCGTAGGGTTGTGCAGGTGCACCGTAAGGTTGAGATGTAGGTGGTGCACCGTAGCCGGAAGGGTTTTGGGGGTATCCTGACATTTTTTTTATTTATTTTTATTTTTATTTTCAAAAGTGTGGTTTATTGTGAGGATGATGATGTTATTGAATGAGGTATTTATATATGTATACCACCGGTTTAGATACAGATATAGTTTTAGTGGGCCTGTATTTTATTTTTTTATTATTATATTACTTTTTACATTTTTACGCGTAATTTATAGTTGTATCGACATATTTAATTTCCAAGATTTACTTCACAATATGAGGATAACAAGATACCATATGGTCTCGCGTTGTGACGGGATATATATAATATCACTAAATTATACCTATAACTCATATGTTGTTATGATTAAATATTTATATTGACTTTTATTGTCCGCGCTTATAATCGAGAAATAACTATCTTTTAAATTGTGTGTTTGATGTATTAAAAATTAAAAATAATAATTATAACAATGTACATGTTAACAAATACAGTAACCATACATTCATAAAAACTTATAATAATATAAATATAAAAAATTTAAGGGTTAAGTGCTTGGAAATGCACATAATTATGAGTGAATCTTCATTGTGTATACATAACTAAATTGATCTTCATTGTATGTACGAAACTATTTATTAATCTCCATTGTATGTATATTTGTGAGTTGTCAACGTGTGAAGATGTCACGTGTCGCCGTATGAATGTAAACACATCACATATATACACACAATGGAGATCAATAAAATTTCGTACATACAATGGAGATCAATTTAGTTTCATGCACATAATGAAGATTCACGTATAGTTATATGCATTTTCAGACACTTAACTCAAATTTTAAAGTAGTTTGTATGTTTCATGATTAACAATTCTCAAAATATGTAATATATTAAATTCTATCAATCTAAAAACTCAAAATACGTAATCATTTACAATATAAAGTTTTTTCATATAGGAGTTATGGTCTTTTTTAAGTTTTTTAGGTGTTGAGCAAAGTCGATAAATGAGAACTAAATTCTTTGATGAATAAATTAAATATTACATTAAATCCAATAATATAGTTATTCGCAAATTAAATTCATATTAACTTACGTTACAGAAAATTTAAAAGTCATATAAATATATGAAATAAGTATCGTTTATATTGTATTGTGTGTTATACAAAAAATGATTATGATTAACTAATAGTTAAAAATAAAACTTATAATATTTACTATTTTTAAAGATTTGATTCGCAAATTAAAAAGTTTTAATCTAAAATTTAAACAAATAAACTTTAGTATCATTATTAAGTAGAAGATCTATCAAATACTTAATATTTCTACATTAGAAGTGGATAATTTATAAAATTTTTTAAAAAAATAAAATAAAACCTTCAAAGTGAAGAATATGAATTAGGGATATATGAAGGTGCTTGGATTTGAACTTAAGTGGTGGACTTCATTTGCAAAACACTTGGTCATCTTATCTAAGTTTGACATCTCAAATAAGGTCTCTATTAATTACTTATAACCTTACAAATAATTTTAATAAAGTAGAATAAGATAAAAATTACTATTCATAGTAGTGTTGTAATTGATATTAGATGATAATGAAAATAAATATAATCAGAATTGATATTACCATTTTTTTATAAATCCATCATAACTGTAGATTAACATCTTGTACTGTACACATGATCAATGCAGAACTCATGGATTTATAATAAATTTGTGGTGCAAACATCACCACATTAACATTTTTACCATATGACAACCTTTTTTTATTTGTGTTAGAAAGGCGATAAACACAAATCACTCACATATATTTATAATTTTATATTTATATTTTTTACGAATGCTACAATTGATCTCCCCTAAACTTAAAACTTTTAACCTTTTGATTAGAGAGGAGACTCGATATCCCCTTTGATTTTGATGGGGATAAGTAATGCACCAAATTAAACCAATTGTCAAAGTCCAATTATTATTACTACATATGTATACAACTTACAAGACGTTTAGAGTGACCTCTAACATATTAAAATATCTTTTCAAATGTCGTTTGTCAAAATCACCTAATGAAAATTGAACAAAAAAAAACATATTAACCGATCCTGAACAAATGAATGGTGATTTATCAATCACTACTTGTATAGTCGTAGTTTAATGAAATGTGATGATGTACAAATCATTAACTTTCAATACAATGAGGCAAATGGTACAACTCCTAATTCCGTTAATTATGCATTGAAAATATAATATTATGTCGTTCACGTAAAAGTAACACGAGTAACTAAAACGCTTAAGGTGTATTTGGGGAATTATCACAAATGTCTTTTAACTCGTTCCTATTCAACAAGCTCGGTTTACTTTTTTACCATTTTTTGAATACTTTATACCTACTCTAACGCATCTATGATCTCTCCATTGGCGATTTGGTACTTTTCATAATCTACAATCCACTTGTCACGTTACATTTAATTTCTAATCTCGTATTTTATTTATCAACTTGTGTAATTTGTAATATAAACAAATGGACTTAATTGACTTTTAACAAGATAATAATATAACTTATAGATGGTACTCTAAAATTATTCAAGTCTTCTCTGTATCGATTCTATTTTATTGGTTTTGACTTGGTCATCCTAGCTATTTTATAACTATCATGCATTCATCATTAGTCATTATTCTCGTTACATTATGAGGTTCAATTATGGTCGCATGTGCTAATAGAAATCAAACAAAGATTAAGATACTTTGTTCTTTATTATTTAAGAGTTAAGAGGTTCTAAAGGAAAGTATATAGTAGAAACACCATTATCAATTACTTAGGGAAATTATTATTATTATTACTAGGTTATAAACCCGTGATAACACGGGCTTTGTAATATACGTTATTTGTTAAAATATAAATAAACCTTAATTATGTTGAAGGTTTAAAAAGCGTGATAAATAATGAGAATCTAAGATGTACATTAATAATGAGATATTCGACAGTATATTATAAAATCATAATATTAAGAGTTAAAATATGTTAAGCGAGAATTTTTCAATATTGTAGTATAAAACATCAATTGTAAGACATCATATCTATTGTAAGACATCTTTTAAGTTGCATTTACTCATTTAGTTTATGAAATTTGATCGAGCTTGATGAAATTGGAATCTTAATTCCACTTTGTATTGGGTTTTTGGTTTAGAGATAAATTGCAAGTCAATAAAGTGGAATTAATATACATATAGACATAGTTGTTAACTCGTGACTCGACTTGCGATTCAGGATCTCGATTTTTAATTTGTGACTCGGTTCGACTCTTAAGAGTCACTATTTTACAGCATATATGTATTATTTTACAATATATATGTATTTTTATACGTATGTCTATATTATTGTTTATGATTTTTATTTTTAAGTGATGTAAAATACGGTAAAATCCAATAATTAAGTCGTAAGATTCAACATTATTTAAGAGTCGGGGTTCGAATTTTGAAATTTTGACTCGACTCATAAGAGTCGACCCGTGAGTTGTAAAAGTTTAACAACTATTGATATAGATTTATATATTAATTTAAAGATTATATTAAATATTGTTTAAAGGATATTATTAATTCGATCAAAGACTTAATAAAACATAAAAGTTGTGTTTGTGAAAAGGTTGATCGAATTATTCATGTAAGCTTACAAATCAATTCTCAAAAGATATGTTTAATTATTAATAAGGTATTTATCATCATTATCTTTTACAATTACTAACATTTATTTTGGCTAAGATATGTTTATTCTTATTCTTATATATATTTCACCGTATTGATAATAATAATACTTTGACATGCAATTTCTAGAGCTCATTAATTACATTAATTAATTTCTTGAAATCTTACACAGACATGATTCAAACATTCTATCAAATTCACCACAATTATTTTTCAGGTTGCATTTGCTATATAGACAACACATGTATCATATGTATGTGTAATGCAAAAGGTCGATAAGATGAATATTTATATTAACTTGACGATTATATATTATAAACTCGTGTATTGAGATTGTTCGACGGTAAATTGTTAAGTTTGTGACGTACACCCATCTTTTATATGAAATTATAATGTTTAGTTCATAATAATATTTCAATATTTAACTACTAATTAATTAAGACTAAAGAAATCATAATTAGCAAAAGTAAATCTAACCACTATAAGAATGGTCACATGAAATCTAAACATATTCGGACACAAAACAATTTACAAAAATTAAAAGAACGGAATTAATTTAATAATTATAAATTATCTATATCTATATACTACATATAAAGTATCTTAGCCTTCTATTTTTAGTAAATAATAAGAACAAATTTAAGACTCAACAATTTAAATATTCATATTATTAGAAATTGTGTTACGATGAGTATTTTGTTAAATAGCAATTAACTCACTTTCTCTATACCTCAACATATATTTTCGAGCACTATAATGGTAATATTTCATCAGCAACGCTTGGTAATCTAACAGAATATGAGAGAAATGACGTAACATTATCACGAGTCAATATAATTTACAGAATTAGTTTTATGCTTATCAATTTAGTACAATATCTCTTTAGTGACTAAGGATACACAATTTATTTTTTCTATCATATCATTCTTAAATATCATCAGTTGAAAGGCGATTACTAAAGTAGATTTTATTGAAAAATTGAGAAATTTGATTGGTTAATTGAAAATTTTGTGAAATCCAATAATTTGATTGGTAACTAAGTCTCACATACAACAAAACTTTTCATTGTAATTTTTTTTTATTCCCGAGGTGCCTTAATCTTCATGAAATTAGCATAAATTTGTGTATACACTTCGACGTTGAATTAACTTATGTTTCAATGTTAAACCCGTTATATACAATGATGTTGGATCAAACACTCCTTTGTGTATTTGAATGTCAATTAACTTTTATCTACTCACACTTTAAGTCTTGTTATACGGTCATTTTTACATGTTACATAATGAAATACCATCAAGAAAATATATTATTTATAAAAAGTTATAATCATGAAGCTTCTAACCACAATCAAAATCATTTATCCATCTTACTAACTCAACTCGAACATAAAAAATGGATTGTTCCATATCTTAAATTAAAACCTACGGAATACGTATGTTCATGAAAATACTTATAAATTGTAATATTGATTTATATGTAGTCTAAAAATCAACTATTTATAATATGATATTTCCAAGTTTGAATAAAACAAATAAGGGTTTTGTTAACAAGAGCCCTAAGGGCTTTGGTTAAGCTATTTAGACATGCATAAAATAATTGTACTTTAATTAAATTCAAGGGGACAAATTGAAAATTCAGAAGACAATTTTTGAATTTACAAATTCTTATGCATGTTAAAAGAAGCCCTTAGGATTCTCTTTATCAATTTCCAAATAAAAATTATACTTACGTAAACAAATTAAATGAATTCGAACAACGCTTTATTAGATAAGGATAAAAGTTTGATTGTGATTAGATTTAAATAGAAACTAATTCATACGTAATATTTAATATTTTTCATGGTATAGATGTATAAATAACAGTTTGAAGTAGATAGAAAAATCAAAAGAGATTTTTTAGATTAAAAATTGAATTTGATTGGTCAATTGATAGGGTGTAAAATTAAAGCATTTAATTGATTAATAGATATCAATTTTTAAACAAAATTCACTTATCATAGTCTTCTTTTATTAATTTTTAGATAGATTTAGATTATTATTATTATTATTATTATTTTTTATTATTATAAATTATATATTAATATTATACGCATAGATTGAAACTTGTAGCCGATTAAAAGGACAAAACAAGAGTTGCATCCTAACGTGGTTGACTTGTGAATAAAAGTCAGCAAACAGTTTTAGTCTCCGCAATCTCATCCACGCACCAAACAAATAAGTTGACTTTATTTTTATCGTATATATAGATAACAAAATAAGAATAAAACTAAATTGAAATCCATCAATAGTTGAAATGCTAGCTAAGGTGTGTTCCATGACACATGTTAAAATGCATTTAATAAAATCATTTCTTAAATATTAGAATTTGCAATTAATATATGATTAAAAAGTAATATTAGATTGAATTACTGAATAATGCAAACGGTAACATTTAGGAAAATTTCAGCTTCAATAAATACAACTTAACATGGTCACACGTTAGCAAAACTCATATAATAATTCATTTCGAAAATGTGAAAACTAAATTTAACGTGTTTACATATCGACACTAAAGAATAACAAATGATATCCAACAAGACAAACATCTAAAAGGAGAAACAGAACAAAAATGACCTCAAAGGATGAACACTTGATCCAAAAATAAAGAAATATAAAGGAGATCATCCACTATACAAGATAAAACACTCATTCAAGATCCAAAGCTAAAACGAAGAAATAAGAATTAATTGTCAAGAACATGACTGATTCTAATGGACATCCTTTTTTGTTATTACATCTACCTACATTGTATTCTTTTAATTTTTCTTTTACTTTAAAGTTTGATTGTAAATGGACTAATTTTATGCATATGTTAAAATTGAATCACATGTATGAAAGTCATGTTTTATTTTATTTTTGAGTTTTAAGATTTTGAGGTTGACTTTGACCAAACATGTGGAAGTAGTCTCATTACTCAACGTCTCAACGCCCTTTTACGGCTTCTTCATTCTCATTAAAGGTCACTTTCTTTGAAACCAAGAGTTGATTCCCTCTACGAAGAATTATAATAAACTTGTGGTACCATTAGTTTTTTTATTAATATGATTTTTTTAAAAAAAATAATTAAAAGAAAACTATATTTAGATAAGTCACAAAGCAACATCCAGAGCACATTCAAAAGATAAGCTTAGAAATGCCTGCAAATTATTAGTTGAATTCAGAATACAAGTGTTCAAATGGGCTAAAATATGAACACTCCCATTTCATGTATTGAGCGAACGGGCTCCTGAATGGGATCATAACTGTATGTACACTAAACTATTAGCCCTGCTCACATGACGAAGCTATAAAAATCAGATATATATAACCTGTACAAAACTAGTATACAATTCCACCTTTATAGTTAAACCTACCATATGAATCAGATTGTTTCTGAAATCTGGGATGCAGTCTCTACTCTCAATTTATATCTGGTGGAATCTTTCAGGGATTGTGTAAAACTGGGGATTCGTATAGATGTAGATTTAGGAATCATATTAGTTTTCAGGCAGAATCGCTGATGCTGTAAATGCAGGTTCAAGATTCTCATTTACACTCTTTGTTGGTCTCTTGGTTCTCTGTTGGGGTACTACATTCTGGTGCGTGTCACCATGTGGAAGTCGATCATCAAGTTCTGATCCTGATACTGTTGTAATGGAGGCTAAAGAATCGAGGTTTTTTGAACCTTTTTGTGGCCTTGGTTTTGGAGCTCCTTTCTCGGTAGTAGCTTTTCTCTGCAAAAGTAGGTAGTCAATTGGTTACTAGGAGATACGGTGAGTACTAGAAATGTTGAACATATCGCATAGATAATTCAGGAGTCCATATAAAATTGATATAGACTCTGTGTGTTCAACCCATCTGACACATTTCTCTTTAGCTAAAACTTCTATTTACATGTTTGACCCAATATACATAAACAGAACCAGAATCGCCCCATTCATAAGTAAATGGGTCAAAATTACCACCTCTAAATTCAACAAAGGATACAAGTTTCCTTACCTTTTTACTAGACGACGGTTTCTCAGCAGGAGAAGACGTAGATGCTTCTGCTACAGGTTCAGGAGCTGTAAGATCTTCTAAGCGTGCATCACCTTCATCATCAATCCTTATAGCTTTTGTCCCACCCTTTCTCTTTTGTCGATCTTTCATCTAAATTTAAAAAGTGGGTTGCACGATAATCAGATAGTGAATAGACTCTGTTTAGAATCATTTAGCCTAAACATCCTAGCAAAGAAAAAGGACTATGGACAAATTAAATCTTGCTATTTCATTCACATTGCTAAAAATGCAAAGCCCAAAAATTTACAGGAAACCTTGGTTTTAGTTTGTGCTAAAATGACAACAATGCCTTTCAGTTTGTGATGAGTAAAAGAAATATACCAGGATGCCAGTCTATCATCACAAAATCAGCCAGATAGAACATAATTTTGAAAAATGAAAATCAAAATTGACCATTCAGATAGCGTATCCTTTTTCAAGGTGGCAAATTTGACAGACTACCTTATGTATGGGTTAATCTGGGTTGTGTTTTATCTCAAGTGTGTCACATAACAATTAGCTATAAGTGAACAAGTCAAATGGGTCGATCGGTCAAAATGGTTAAAAGTTGCTGTAATTATATTCTTAATGCATACAATCTCTTGTACTATTTTGATGATTCAAATTATTATTGTAATAATAACATAAATTTTGTGATCATAAAAAATAGACAAAAATGTGGTTAAGAGTCAACCCAACCCAGCCGACCTTGGCCCGTGCTTAATAAAGGGAGTGTTTCATCTCAGACGTGTTTTGACCTATTACACAACCAGAACATCTTGTCACCTCTATCCATTTTTATTTTTCAACATAGGTACAGATGGAATATATACCTGTGATGGAATTTCTTTTAGCTTCTGCTCCATTTGTGCATCATCAATAAGTAATGAAATAACATCTTCAGGAGCTAATATGTCACCCTGTATATGTCCACCAGTCATGACAAGTTGCTGGACAGTACTTTTCTGGCTAGCTCTGTGTAGAATCTTCTCTTCTACTGTCTCTTTGCAAATTAGTCTATACACTGTAACCTACATCACGAAAATAAGTTTCAGTAACTTGGTGATTGACCCCAGAACCGTTAAGAATAGCTTTGAAAGGATGCGTTGGGTTGACTCGACATTTTTGTCTGAAATTTCAGATTTTTTAAAAATAATTGATTTGTTTAATATGATTAAGAAATCACAATAGTAACATAACTATTTAAAAATTACAATACAATTTGATACATGTTAACCCATTTGACCTGTTTCCTTTTAGCTAATTGTTTAGTTTTTACCCATTTTAGCCAGTAGGAATACAAGATGACTCAAATTCACCCGTTCATACACTAGGGTCGAAATTGCCACTTCGAAGACCTAGAAGGTTTGTGATATATGGCTTGAATTTTATGTCAACCAGGAGTTAATCAAGGAATACTAACATCTTTAGTTTGACCCAACCGATGAGCCCTATCCATTGCTTGTAAATCCAATGTTGGATTCCAATCACTTTCATAAAATATGACTGTGTCAGCAGCAGTCAGGTTGATCCCGACCCCACCAGCTCTTGTGCTCAGCAAGAATACAAAAATATCATTCCTACAAGAAAAGAAGTGTTAATAAAGTGACATGTGCATCATTAAGGCGAGCTCAGATACTATAGATAAATATAAAGAGATACTTCCTCCAATGTCCATCTTATAACAACTGAAACATATGATCCAACAAAGCTCTATAGCTTGGGATTCGAGCAATGCACCTGAATTTTTAGTTTATTTGGAGGATATGTTTGAAGTGAAATACAATAATAGATCATTTACATGCAAGATCTTATTTGCATGTAAGTATCTCATTAATTGAATGATAGATCATAAAATACTGAGTGGATAAACTTTTTCTGACAAAATTTTGTCATAGAGACTAACTCTGAGAGATACAAAAGAAAAAAAAAAGCAAAGCAATATCAAAGAATAAATTGATTCGTGACATTTTTTTCCTCACCGTAATTGGAAATCCTTGACCATGTCCCGACGGTCCGTTATGGTAGAGGATCCGTCTAACCTAAGGTATCTGTACTTCCTATAGTTCATGTAGTCCTGCATGCAAACGTTGAATAACAATCAAGAAAAAGTGCCCCAAATATCCAACGGAAATAGCAAATAATTTTTTTGCCCAATGAAAAATTAGTAACATTTCGCTCAATAACAGGCTCTCCATGAAAGTGTTCTATAAAATAGAACTAGATGATAGGTTAAAGTAAAGTTTGACATCACAACATTGATACCTCAATGATATTCAACATTTTGGTCATTTGTGCAAACAAGAGAACACGATGATTTCCTGCACGCAAGCGCTTCAACAGTATATCCAGTGTTTGAAGCTTCCCAGAGTCCTAAAAGATTATTCATGGTCAATACAACTCACAGTTGCCAACTCCAATACAAATGTAGCAAAACTTGCATAAATTAAGTAGATGGATTGTTAGATATTCATACTGTGAGCATCTTTGCAGGATCAAAACTCTGCATAGGAGGGCACGAACCGAAGATCTTGTGAGTAAGCTGGAGAGCAGGTTGTAGAACAGGTAGTTCTCTGTCTATTTCTTCTATCAAACGGTGAGGTGCACCCTCTGGTTTTTTAGGTCCATTAGATTCAGATGTGCGTGCAAACCCAAGTAACAATCTCTTAATCCATGGATGATGAAATTCCTCAACTTTTCTGTAAGCAAAGTCTCTATCTGGACAGTCTGCATCGATCTACCGATCACATAAGAAACTACGTCAACAACGGCAGTTGATATATTGATGATGGCAAAACCAATATATTACACTCTTGTCCTGCAAAGCAGTTCACTAATTCAATATAAAACTTACAGGAGGTGCCCTTATTGGTGGAATGAAAGAGAAGGCCGAATGAAGAAGCCGAACATCAGATGCAAGCCTATCCTCATGTGAGATTACCAAACCCTCAAACGGAGCATCCATAGGCCCCGTTGCAAGTCTTCGTTTAAGAATAGTTGCTTCGGACTTTGATGGCATCAGTAACATTCTCGTTACTGCTCTTACTTTTTCAACTCCGAAACTATTGCACTCAACACCATCTTCCTCACATCCCATTATCATGTCCACAACACCATCCAAAACACGTGAATCAGATTTCACAATAGAAAACAACAACCTCTCCATTAAAGAAGCATTTGCTACGTACGAAGCTTCTGCTGGTGATAGATCGATCAAATGTGTAAATCCAAATACTCCATCTTTAGTAAAGGATCCGTGTTTGTCTTGCTTGTATATGGATTGATAAATGTTTACTGGCGAGAATATGTTAAAATATTTCTCAAAAAACTCTCCCTTGATACTATTCTTTCCTTCTGATAAAAAGACATCTGAACTTCGCATAACTTCTTGGTATATTAATTTGGGTACCTGCACATTATATCAACGAACAACACTTCACCGAGAAGTCCTCTAGATAGATATAACTAGAGATATGTTTGAGCATAATCTAATACAAAAGTGAAGAATGATAGATTCATACAAAATAAATCAGGTAACTACCTTGTATGTAATAGGATTCTTACTCCCAGAGTAATATACATCTTCCAGTTCCCCAAACGGGGGTGGCAGAAGCGGATTGGGGATATCTCCAAAATAGAAATATGAACTTCCTTCATTTCTCTCAAATAACTCTGGATGGTTACAAACCTGTCACCACAAGTATAGAAGAGAACATGATGACTCAAGTGGAAATAGAAATAATACTCAAGCGTAGAGGCAGAAATTTCGACCAACTTATGATCACACACTTACTTATGAACAGGTAAAAGTTGTGTATAGTTTCAAATGGGTCAAACATAAGTTAAATAGAGAATGGGTAGAACAGGTCAAACTTCTAGCCCGGATTATATTTTTAATGCATACAACCTCCTAAGTCGTGTAATTCAAATGAGTACTTTTACTATAATGATATTATTAGTCTTCTAATCAGCATTCATGTAATAAATATTTGGACCTTCTGAAAAACTTAGAATAAGACTGTGTGGGTCGACCCGACCTGACCCGTCTTGTTTCGACCCATACTAAAAGATCCCGTTTGAACCAAAACCCATTTTGACCTGCTACCCAACCTGCCATCTTGCCAGCTCTACCCTCGGAATGTAAAAATTAAAATGTTAAAAAGCGTGTTTTCAGAAGAAAAAAAAAAACTAAAATACAATTGAAGGAAAAACGAAAATTACCTTTCTCAACTGGATGACAATGTTCATCAAGTTCATGAACTTTTTCTCATTAAGTTGTCCACGGTTACTGTCAAACAACTCAGCAAGAGAAATTTTGTTCTTTATAGCTTGGTAAAAAGCCTGTTGCCGTGAACTCAATTTGCAATGCACTGTAATTTCAGTTTTTCTAGTAAGCTCGGTAACCACATCCTTTTTAACACGCCGCAACATGAAAGGCTTCAATATTGCATGCTGGTGAAAAAATAAGAAAGCAGGGAAAAGTAAGGAAAAGGGCAAGGTGAACACCTCATGAAGATGAAAAATTAAATACACAGTAATAAACCAGCAAGAACGTAATCATCACTTACCAATCTACTAAGTTGGTGCTCGTTTAGAGTCCCTCCATGTTCCGCATGATTCTCAATACTGATCCATACACAGTGAAGCGTTATTAGTAAGACTAATCTTATAGTGCAGGAAAATTAAGGAAATACAAGTGTCAAAACGATACCCTTTCGAGAACCACTCGTTGAATTGTTCATGGCTGTCAAATAGAGTTGGCATGATGAAGTGAAGAAGAGCCCACAACTCAGCCATGTTATTTTGAACAGGTGTTCCAGTTAGAAGCAGACGGTTTCGACAATTAAAACTAAGCAGTGTCTTCCATCTTATACTGTCATTACATATAAACCAGTATCAGTGAAAAAAATATTCACACCCTCGATCGAATAAAATGCACACACATGTATCTTTTTAAACGCCAGGAAGCACACATGATTAAGAATATGCAGATGCATGTATTTCTCAAGATAAATGTTAGAGGCCACATGAATGGGCGAGTTCGGGTAATGAGGGTTTAATATACATTAAAAAGACAATTTAAGCAACTTTCAACATGTTTCCTCTTGAGCTTATTTAACATTATCCGTTTGACCCGTTAGAGATGAAAACTCTGATTGACCCGTTTATAAGTAAATGGGAAGAAAGTACCACCTTTACTTAAAGCAGTGAGATCCACCATTAAAAAAGTAGAAGTGTTACACACATACAATTGACCACTTACAAAACTGGCAGGCGGCAACCCACGTATATTTGGAACAGAGGTAGTTTATGCTTCATGGTACATGAACTTGAAACTACCAACCTAGACACACAATTCAAGCAGAGCCTGCTTACCTGGTCGAACTTTTAATTGCTTGAGCTTCATCCAAGACCATATACTGCCATTTCACACGCCTGAAATACTTCTCATCAGACACTAGGAGCTGGTAGCTAGTAATGAGAATGTGAAATCCAGCATCCCTGTCAAGTAAATTAGGTGAGTTGGCATGTCTGAACGACATAACATACTCCAAAGACTCCAATTTAAAACAACAAACAAGAAATTATCGAATCTCTAAAACTTGTGAAATCCAAATACTTAGAGAATGCTTCATTGTTTAAATTTCCATGGATTAAATTTTATCTTCACAAATACACCGACTAATTTTCTGTAAGTAGTCTTCAGTTTGCTTACATAACAAAATGTAGGAAAAGCAACCACCCTAATCAACCATAAAAGATGGATGATTACGCTGCAGGTAGCGATTCACTAGAATCTGTATGTTCGCTCAACGTAAAGAATATCTAAGATAAGTTTAAGCATTTGCTGAGTAATAGTACAAGGCGATCATTCTTGAGCAACTCATATCTAGAACAAAACATATAGAGAAACCAAGAGCCACGGTGGCAGAAGAATACCTACGATATAGACGCTTTGGATTTATGTTTTTCCTAAGTACTGTCCGCTCTTGGATACCACCCCAATAAGGAAGTGTTTTTAAGTCAGGACAGAAGCGGCCAATTTCATCCGCCCAGTTGTTCAAAACAGATGTAGGTGCAACAACCAGAAATGGGCCCCATATATTTTTCTCCTGCAGAGCATATCATATCATTGCATGTTATTACAACAAAACAGTGAATATCAGAGTGTTTCAGGCAGGCAGGTTACTTACTTCTGCCAAATGAGCCAAGAATGCCATTGCTTGAATAGTCTTCCCAAGTCCCATCTCGTCAGCAAGAATCCCGTTCAGACCCTGTGAGACAACGGCAACAGCTTAACATGACAGTAAGAAAGAGGGGTAAAGATAGAGCATATGTCCTTTTGGAACAACTTTATTACCTGCTCATAACAATTCACCAGCCACTGGAGACCTTTTAGCTGATACTCTTTCAGAGAACCTTTGAATAGTTCTGGTGTCTGTACTGAGGATGCTACCGGCATAGTTGAGCTAAAGGAAAATTTAACAGGTAGCCATATAATTGGATAAACTACAGTAAGGAGGAGGGCAGAGAACCCTCAGAAAAATAGGAAATAAAAAACAGACGTACGGGTGCAGCAAATCTATGTTGCTAGATCCAGCAACTGAAGCTTGTTGCTCAGAGTCTTCGGCACCAGAAGCTTGACGCAACCTTGAAATTTCATCATCGAAAGCACTTGTGATTTGTTTCTGTTTGGATACTGCATCTTGGGCTGCTTTCAGGGCCTCCATTTTCATTTCAGCCTCTTCAGGATCTTCTTCTTGTGCAGCGACTTCTGAAGAATTCATGATTGCTTCTTGGTCATCCAATTTATCCTTTTCGAGTACAGCTTCAGGCGGCTGGGACGTTGACTTATTCTGCATAAAGTGTCCATAGAGTTCTGTTTGGGAGAGTAAAAAGTTCAATCTTTGTTGTTGCCGCTTAGCTTCACGAAGCTCCTGTTCGCGCTTCAAAGCTTCCGCAGCTTCTTTTTCTTCTCTTTTCCTCACCTCAGCCTAAAAAAATATCAACTATAAGTAATCATTCCCCGAATAAAATTACCACACAATTACCACAGGATAAATGTATACCATTTAACACAAATATTTCTTTCGAATCACTAACTATGATTAACCATTACTTCCAGGTTAGCCTGTAAAGATTGTAAGGAACTATTGTTGCATCTTTGCTACTCAATTGACGAACTTTGACTGAAACAAGTCTCTATGCATGTTACCTTGCCATCCCTTACAAACATGATGAGAAACATACATTTCTTTTTTAAAAAGGGTGCATATGCATAAGCTAAAGATGGATACTCTTATACAAAATACCTGAAATCATGGGAAATAAATAGGTAGAACTAAAGCAGAAAAGATAACCTAATGACAGAACGTTTGGCTTTTACACTACATAGCTGCCAAATAGACTTCCTTGAAAAGACGTACAAGGCACTTCATGTAAAGAATAGCTTTAAACCTAATTATGATACTTCATGTTGGCAGGTATGTCCAATAAAATGGAGTGCGGAACATTACCATCTCTTTATCCACTCTCTTCCAAAACACCAGCATATCTCTTGCCAATTTCCTTGTGCGAATTGAAGCACCCCTCATCAACTTAAGTGATCTGCTAACCTTCATCTTTACCTGGAAGGAAGAACAAAATCTAAGCATGCCAAATGGAAAAATATCTGGAAATCTAACACTTAAGACTATATTACAGGATGTTAACTAATGCTAATAGATACAATGTAGCATGAGTGGCATAACATACCTCTCTTTGACAGTTCTCAGAAAACCTCTTCGCATCAGTTAATTGCTTTCTGTGAAAGTTAATAAAAAACCTGTGATGTTTTGGTATGTCTTTCCTGACCAAGTTCACCCAATATTTTTCGACTCTTTCCATCTCTTCCTTCTCAATCATAGATGGATCTTTATTGTCCTTTTGTTTCTTAGGTAGACCACGTTCAATAATCTAGATATCAAACATTTCAAGAAGCATATGAATAATAAGATCGACATGTCAACAAATCCTGATAGACCTTAAAAACATCATCTAGACATGAAATACAAACCTCGTACGTATCACCTTTCTCTAACACCTTCACATAGTGCACCTGTAGAGCTCCACTTTCAGACATAATATATCGCCTAAAACCACCAGCTGCTCCCTCAGGAGCAGAATATGAATCCAATGCAGCATCACTAACTTTTAGACTGAACTTCTGGGGGAAATTATTCACTGTCTGAGAACTTAATCTTGCCCAAAGAGAATCATACTGCGATTTAGGCTCACCCATCCCTACTACACTTCGTGGGGCGAGCCTTTTGTCAGCAGACATCATTGAAGCTAACGAACCCAAATCAAGGGTGCCTGTAAGATAGAGCTCATCCACTAGAATCTCTGACGTTCTAGGCAAGTTCAATGAAGTAGCCAGCATTTCATAAGTGGGAGGAATCTTGTAAGTGATGCCATCCCCCATATCCAAATAAGCAGGTTCATACACTGACCTGCAGATTAAGATAAAGTGATAAACAATTGAGGCATAGTGCATCTGAATACCATAGCAATCGCTTCTAGGGTGTTGGATGTACAGTTCGTAAGTGCATATATGACAATATATAATCAACATCAGATAACCAGCTGTTACAAAATGGGAAGTCCAGAGTATTGTCAAGATATGCAGCTTCTACCTATGTGTTAATCAGTTAATTAGATGTTTGAGTGTTTGGAAGTTAATACATAAATACATAGAAAATCAGAGAATTTGTGAGATTGGATTAAAGATCTTCCGAATTGTTTTGAAAGAAATGGTAAATAAGTATATGTTGTTTACCTTTGAGTTATTCAATTAAGTACTAGTAATTAGTATAACACTGATTTATATGACCATTAAATAATCAAAAGCGATCCTTATTTATCCAGACATTAAGAACTGATTATTCAGATAATCAATTACAAAATGTAGACGGAAACAGTCCATAGATACTTCAAACAACACAAACCTATCAACGCCATACTCCGGAGCAAAATCAGCCCCCTTATAGTGCCCAAGATTCTGAGTAATTGCTTCAATCTTGTGTGATCCTCCAGGACGCCCATTCCCTAATTTATGTTCCTTTGATCCAAGACTATTTTTCATACCCGCCCCATTCCGTGTAGAAGCAGTAGCTGACAAGTTATTAGTTTTGTGCCTTCTCTTATACTTATGAACATGCTCCCCAAGCATTGCTCGATATCGTTCCTCGGTAACATACGCATCATAACTCCCATCCGCCTGGTCCTCATCACTACTATAACTATTTCGTCTCTTTCTCTTTTCGAATACCATTCCATTATTTCTATCCAGCATTGGTACACCTGCTCATATCCAAATCATTAACTTCAGCATACACATTTACTTCAACCACTATATACAAACTAAATTTAAGTTACACAATAGCTAATGCACTTGCATCTATGCTAAACTTAACGGGTATATGTTACCTAATTGTAAATTGTTATCATAAATTAAAATAAATAAATAAGCAAAATATATACAGAAACTAAGCGCCTACCTCGGCTACCTCTACTATCAGCCTGACTACTATTCGCACGATAATTAAACGCGTCACCTTGAGGAACTTGAAATCTCGTCAGAGGCTACAAATCCAAACACAAACTATTTAATTACATGCATAAACACATTCAATTACTTCAAAACATCACAAATTATAACACATAAGTCCTAAATTTCAGTAATTTGATTTGATCTAGCAACAACTGAGCTTAAACAGAGGCGAAATTCAATCGAATTAAGCTTCCGGAACTAAATTACTAGATTAAAACATATATACACATACATAACAATAAATATGTATAGATATAGATAGAAATAGATAGATATGGATATATATACCTCGAGATTGAAGAGATTCGAGTAATTATACGAGTTTTTGAGATGGCGATCGGAGTCCATGAGATGTAATAAACCCTAGGTTTACGAAGAGAATGATGAATATAAAGTAAAGAGGTAAAAAGTGAAACCCTAGGTATGATGGAGAAGAAGGCGGGGGAGGTGCGTAGGATAAGAAGTTACAGGCGTACAAGTGAATTGGCATTGTGTGTTGGTGCTAACGTGAGCGGGTAAGGGGTGTAGGATAATGGTAACGTGCGCCTAGATGAGTATTTCCTTATTTTTGATCGCGAGTAGAGTAAGCAGCTTCAGATCAAATTCTCAGGTACAGGAACATTTTGTTAAAACAGAGATGGTTGAGTTTAGTTAAGTGAAACCCACGTGGCAACCATTAATAGGTTCATAATTGTTTATCATTAAAATTGTTTTTTAACTCATAACATAGTTGCGAGTTTCTCGTTAACATGAGAATTTTATACGTAAAGATTGTTAAAAGAACTCACTAGTAAAAAACACTTTACTTTAATTGTTGTTATAAACAAGTTACATATTAGCTGCGCTTCGTGTCGGGTTTAATTACTATCAAAATCGACTTTAATATATTGTTTACGTTGATGATTTGTAAGCTCGTTCTTATCGTTACATCTTAAAAACAATGTATCACTAAATATAATATTCTTGTTAATCCTTCTTAAATTTTTAACATTCTAAAACAATTTTACCCATTATATTATATTCAAGTATTATTTTATAAACTTAAATATATTTTTTGTTAGTTTTTATTTTTTAAATTGCCCACCATATTCAAATGTAAATCATCAATCAATTTCATATTTGTGCGCTACGAACATATAATATTTCCTTTATGCAATTTTTATAGATAGAACAATATATTAGTGACGACATACTATGAGCGTGTATCATGTTGATTACATTAACTATTGCAAAAAGTAAGATTTCTAGATTATAAAAAGTACTTAGATTATGATATACATAACATAACATCTCCAATATATTATATATAATACAAAGTTTTATTAAATTTGTACACTATAAAAAAGTAATATTTATATTTATAAAAAATACACTAACACTACGAAAATAATAACAATAATCATATTAATAAGTAATACTTTTAGGCTTTTAGCCAATGATGGAGCTATAAATTTCTAATACGGGGCATTTCTTTTTTCCTTTCTATCATTTTAGGAGTCAAAAGTCCCAAATTCTCATTAATTACCTTGAAAAATCATTAATTTTAGATATATTGGGGGCGACTGGCTTCATTACCCCCTTCTAACTTCGCCTATTAAAATATTGTTTTCATCATAAGGACATTTGCATTTTGCACCATTAAAAATATCAAGAAATCTCATATACCTCAATCATTATCATTATGTTTCTTTATAATATCATGACAATTTCTCTAGAATTTCATGATAACATGTTTATATACTCAATCAATTGAAGATAAGAGATAATTCAGAAGTGTGGATATCGAATTACTTATTTACTTGTCATTCTTATCTAATCGATATATGATATCTAATCTAACATAAATACTACATATAATGCATTTTGTTTATAGTACGCATCTTGCTTATAATTTTATATTCTTAATATTTCTCAAATCTCAACAATCAAAATTATCATTTTACCCTTACTATATTAACTATCATGTTAAAGTATTTTTGATGGTATTATTATTAGCTATAATTAGATACTATTTTCCAACACCAACTAATAATTACATATATATTTACATACATATATACTATCTTAATACGTCATTACGATTTGAAATTAAAAATTGTATAATGTTCTGTCACCACTAGCTAGGAAAGTAGGAAGCAAAGATAAATCTTGCATTAACGTATATAATATAACGTGTTAATCGATCGATAACTTGCTATTCTTACTAATTTGTTAGTGTCTTTTTTCTATTTTATTTTTTAATTTTTTTATCTTTGTTTTTATCCTATAATAACTACAACTCACTTGTAATAATTGAATAAAAATACATTTAAATATGCACTAGTGAGTATGAAGATAACAACAATCACTAGTAACACGCATTGAGTCCCATGTGACTACTAACAAAATCAAACCAAATAAACGGAGTAATAGCAAACTAGCATTAATGATATACAAGTTCAATATATTAACAAAAATACAGATTTAAGCTACTATCAATTTCCAAAATTATACTCATAAAACCCTTAACATGCACTAGTAGATTCACGCGCAATGTCACAGTATAAATTATACTTCTCTCGTCCGTCTTCATCTCTAGTGATATCTATTTAACTCAATTAATTACCACATCTCCTATTGTATTTTATATTTTGATTTTAGTTTTGATTTCCATGGTTTGTATGTAATACTTTTTTGCTTTGTTTCCATATAGTATTAATTTTCTATCACTTGTAGTTTCTATAACGTGCTTATTTTGTTAGAGATGTAAAATGGTAAACTCACATCTTTAAAACGATAGGTTATTAAGCAGAAGTTGGAAACTTACTATAAGGATTGCAGATTATATATATATATATATATATATATATATATATATAGAGGTTCAAATGAGAACCAACTAAAATTAGAGAACTACTAGATTACATGTTTGTTGTTTGGATTATTATAAGATTTTTTATAAACTTTTCGATTAAATAATAACGTTCTATATATTTAAATGCAGGTGTATTTTTTTAGAGTGCTACATCGGTTCTAAGCATTATGTTATGAGAGCATTGAAATGGAAATTTAGGATTTTGTGGCAACTGGTTGAACCAATAAATGATGACTAGTACGGTCCATTTTTCAAAACATTAATAAAAATCACATAAATAAAGGAGTACGTTAAATTGGTAGATCACTCACTCAAAAAACTTAAGTTGTTCACTGTTAAAAAATTGAAAACCCGTATGTCTTTGTGTATCATTGATCGACTATTAATAATGATTATGTGTATTCAGCTAGGTTTATATGTTAGTTTTGTTTATTATTGTTAAGTTATGTTCTGTTCCGTTCAGTTCCTATAATCTGTATGTGCATTTGTATTCAGCTAGGTTCATATGTTATTTTTGTTTATTATCGTTAAGTTATGTTCTCTTCCGTTCAGTTCCTGTAATCTGTATGTGAATTTGTATTATTGATATGTTTTTTTTGCAATTTCTGTTCTAGTTGAGTTGTGTGTAGGTGTAGTTGTTCTTATTAAAATAGGTTACACTTCGTGCATTTTTTGATATCTAATTATGTGACATTTTCTGTTGGTGTGCTTCATTATCTAGGAATACCTTGCGAATCATCCTGATATTTCTCCACCCTATTTGATGTTTGTTGATGAGGACTTTTACAAGTGTCTCACCTTTATACAAAGACTTGGATTTTAAACCATGATGGAAACATTTGCGGGTGGTCAATGCAAGCTGATTTATACAGATTGCACATTCAATAATCTAAATGAATCTATTGAAGAGTTTTCAGCCATTGAAGTTGCTTCTGAAAAAATGGAGTATGTAGTTTCTATCTAAAATATTTTTACATTTTCCTTGAAAAACTGCAAGTAACTGATAATTATCTTATTAATTGCAGTTGTGTGTGTAGTAGCCGGTCAAATTCGATCAAGTGCATCAAGAGTTTGTTCAGCTCTCAAAAATTATGTGCAGATTTTGGCGATAAAAATCATGGTATTTTCCTTTTGGTTGGAAACCGTGAACTTTACAAGGAATTTTCTGAGGTAGATTAGTACTCTTTCTACTTTTAGAATTATAGTTTACAACATTAAATTTCTAATATTAATTGAAATGGTTTTGTACAATAGTATTTCCCACTCATTGGAGGTGGAGCATTAGACAAATCTGTTCGTGAATTGGAGTTTTCTACAAATAAAGAGCTGACAACAAACAAGGCTTCTTCATCAGCCAATGAGCAAGCAGAAAAGTGGCCTGCAGCAGCTGAATTGATTTCTACAGCAGCTGAGAAACTGGCAGCAGCCGCTGAAAAACTGGCTGCAGCCGCTGAGAAGATGGAAACTGCAGCTGCCAAGTGGTGGTTGGGATTAGCTAATTGTGTAAGTGACCATAATATTCTTTTGCTATGTGTAACATACTTACAAGTTTTGAGTGATACTGAAAGATGTTAGTAATAATTGATTTAGTAGATTTTTTGTATTTGATATATATTCTGTGTTGTGCTATGTGATGAATATACTCTGTGTTGTGAAGGTATTCTTGTAATGGAATTTCATTTTTGCTTCTGTTTCATTTGTGCATCATTAATCAGTAATGAAATACATCTTCATGAGCTAATATGTCACCCTGTATATGTTGAGACCAGTCATGACAAGTTGTTGGACAGTACTTTTTTGGCTAGCTCTGTGTAAGATCTTTTCTGTTACTGTCTCTTTGCAAATTAATCTATACACTGTAACCTACATCATGAAAATAAGCTTTAGCAACAAGGTGATTGACCTCAGAACAATCAAGGACACTTTGGGTTGGTCTGATTCACTTGGTGTAAAATGTTATTTTTTGGCCCCTAGCTCAATTATTTTTTGGCCTCACCACTATAGTCCACCAATTAAAATTGATTGAGCCCATGTTTATGCTAGTAAAGCTGCCGTTTTATGCTATTTTGTGCATAATTTAATCATTGTGAATTGTGATCAACATGTGACTACTCGAGTCTCTGTTTGGTCCCTTTATCTGTTTTTTAGATTTCCATTATCTATTATACTAGATGGTTGTACAATCAGATTAATATCCATGTTTAGGATACATTTGCTCTCTTTGATTACTTTTTTATTGTTCTGAATTTGATACAGAATTAGCAACAGCATGTATTTTTATGGGTGCTTTTGACTGATCTATATTATCTGGTCACCTAAGTTTGGCCTATCGATCTTTGGTTTCTATTTCTACTTCTTTTTCTTGGTAACATTCAAGTTAGGATTTGTAGTTGTGCTCACGCCCTTGGATTTGCCCATGGACCCTCTTGGAGCCACCACCAGCATACAGCAGTAATATATGTTTTTTACTTCAGAAGCTAATCAGTGACGTAGACACTTCATTTTCAATGCCGTTTGCTACCTGCTGAGCATAAATGTTATCCGATTAAAGCTAGCTGCTATGTGGTAGCAAAGATTAATATTCTGGAATCTGATTAAACAGGAGAGAGGTGTAAACACCTTACATGGACCCTTGAAAACATGACAGAAAATAGGATTCTTGTTACAAATTAATACGTAAATTTATTTTTATAGTAACAATCATGCCTTTATCTTATAGATTTTATAGTGACATTAATAATTTTGTTAGGTTCATTGCAATAGGATTTCACTTGGGTTTCTTTTCGTTAAGGTTAATCCAGAGAGTATTAGTGGACTTACGGCTGAACAAAAATTAAGTGGTTTTGACTTTTGGCTTGGACAAAAATTAAGTGGTTTTGACTTATGGCTTAGACAAATATTTTTGTCTCAACTAACCCATTTTGATATGTAATTTCGCTACCACTACTTGTTCCATTTTCAGTTGTAGACTTCATGGTTAGCTTGATTGACTTATTCCCATAATATAATCAGTTTTACTTTTCCTCACAATGTATCTAATGTGTAGGAAAGAAAATTATGGGAAGATGAATCAGCATAAGGTGGATGGGATGGACTGTTGTGAAACACGTTAAGTGTAGAAAGAAAACAAAGATGTTGAAAATGTTATAGTTATTGGTAGTCAATGCAAGGAAGTTGTTATTTTTTGGAATTGTGGATAAAGCAATGGATTGTTATGAGATTATACCTATTGGTAGTTAGAACTTGGAAGTTATTAATCTGTGGAATTGTGGATAAAACAATGGATTGTTATGAGATTAGTACTCACTTTTGTACATTTTGCGATTATGGGTTGACCCATTTTATCCTATATTGGGTCCATGGATCTAATTTTTAGACCCATTGAGTCGCATTAATGGAATGGGTGGGTGGATCGGATCTAGATTAAGATCAATTCCATTGACATCTCTAAATTCATGAATTTGCCACCAATGTTTTCAAAACCGGTTTGAACCGGGCGGTTCAACCGATCGAATCGGAAATCAGCTAGTGAACGATTCGTTGTGAACCGGTTTTTGACTAAGTTTTGACCAGTCAACAACCGGGCGGTTTTGTGGTTCGACCGGAAAACCGGCAAACAGGAACTGGCGACAAACCGTTTTTTTTCTTTCCAAAATGATATACATCCTTTAATTGCTAAACTTTGATCCTATTTGAGCAAAAACAAAAGCAAAACAAATGTGTATAAACTGGTCTTGTCAAATTTGTTCTCCACAAACCACCATGAACCGCTACAACCACCATAAGCCACCACACACCGCCGCAACCACCACCCACCGCTGCAACCACGACAACGATTCGTATCTCCATATTTCCTACTTTAGATCACATTCAAGCGAAACAAAGGAACAAACAAGAACAATATGGTTTTATTTTATTTAGTTCGTCGGTTTTAATGTAACATCTTCATATTTTCAACTTTTGATATTATTTGACTGAGAAGTGTGAAGGAGGTTAGGGGAATTTTGAGGAAGATGAAAGATAAGAATGTGTGAAAAAAAGAAGAAACAAAAGTTATTATGGGGAACGTAAAAGGGTATTGGGAACATAAAAGATGAATAGTAAAGCACTTTTCTTGGTTTTCCAACTGTACCATTTTCTGTTAATTTTCATTGACTCAATAGTCAATAGCAAAGTACAATAAATACGGAATACATTAAAACTCAGCAAACCGGTTTGACCGGCGGTCCGACCGGTCGAACTGGAACTGGACTATTGAATGGTCCAACTTAAAAACCGGTTTTTAAAACATTGTTTGCCACTGTAAGTAAAATAATAAGTAAATTGCATGGATCGTCCCTATGCTTTACACACATTCTTACTATTGGTCCCTATACTTTATTTATTGCATAGGCAGTCCAATAATGCAAAAGTTGTTGTACTCCCGGTCCCCGTTCAACTGCAATGACTAAAATGCCCTTATAATTCTTTTTTCTTTAATTTAAATGATGTCAGATATTATTTTAATTGTAAAGTGTATAAATACATATTAACGATTATACTTGTATATCCTCACATGCCTCCACACCTAATCACCTATTTTGTTCAAACCATTTTCCGGCAGCTTCTTTCCCGCCATACCTCTTTTTTCCGGCGGCTTATTTCTTCCTCGCAAAATGATGCTACCATGTATATAAATTTTTTTATATCTATAGTTATACCTTAGATTGACTTACAAAACAAGATCTATATATATTTGTTCAAAGAAGCCTAAACGCCACCATCCACATTCAATACACCCGCCACTACCCACCCACCATTAAAACGAAAAGTCATACGACAATTGCCGGAGTTCTTGAGGAAGACGGTGGTACCGTGACGGAGAAGAGAGGTCGCCGGTGATCTGAAATACGTAGATCTGAAAACTGGTGGACATCGGTGTCGTGGTGAAGGTCTAGCCATGGATCTGTAGAAAGGAAATATAGATCGGAAAAATGAAAACGATTAGTAGCGGTTGTGGCTAGGCATCGCATATCCGATGACTTTTGCAGGTGGTTAGTGAATAAGTTTATGATGGATGTGTGTAATTTTTGACGGCGACGGCGAGTCTTTGTTGGCGCCGGCGACGAGTTTTTAACAGACAGCTTGTAGTATTTGAGGTTTTGGAATGGGTGTAGTGGACTAGTGGTGGATGTTGGTT
This sequence comes from Pseudognaphalium luteoalbum, assembly GCA_963422505.1. Taxonomy (NCBI): domain Eukaryota; kingdom Viridiplantae; phylum Streptophyta; class Magnoliopsida; order Asterales; family Asteraceae; genus Pseudognaphalium; species Pseudognaphalium luteoalbum. The sequence continues at coordinate 96,117,623 of OY730198.1, forward strand.
TTGGAGGTGGAGAGGATGTAAATGGTTGTTCAGATTCAGGTTAGGGAAAGAGAGGGTGAGGTTAGGGAAAGAGAGGGTGAGGTTAGGGATGAGGAAGGGGGGGGGGGGGAATAAATGATTTATTTTTTAATTTTTGTATTATATAATGAATTACTCCGTAATATTTAGAAAAATGAATAAAAAAATTCAGATAAGGGCATTTTAGTCATTGCAGTTAAATGAGGGACCGAGAGTGCAACAACTTTTGCATTATTGGACTGCCTATGCAACAAATAAAGTATATGGACCAATGGTGAGAATATGTGTAAACCACAAGGACTATCCATGCAAGTCAACCCTGTAGAACATAATTACCAAAAATGAAAACCAAAATTAACCATTCAAATAGCGTATTGTTTTTGGGCAATTTCGACCAATTACCTTATTAATGGGTTTGTTTTATCTCAAACGTGTCAAGTGTATAGCTAAAAGTGACCCAGCGGACCTTGGCTCGTACTTGAGAAAGGACCTGTTTTATCTGAGACAAGTTCTGACCTATTAATCAACCCGAACATGTTGCCACCTCTATACATCTTCAACATAGGGATACAAATGGAAGATACATGTGATGGAATTTCTTTAAGCTTCTGCTCCATTTGTGCATCATCAATCAGTAAGAAAATAACATCATCAGGAGCTAATATTTCCAGCAACCTGTTATGTCCACCAGTCATAACAAGTTGGCTCTGTGTAAAATCTTGTCTTCCACCGTTTCTTTGCAAATTAACCTATAAACGGTAACCTACATCATATAAATAGAAGCTTCAACAACTCGGTGATTAATCCTAGAACCATTGAGACTCGATTTAAAAGGTCGCGTTGGGTTGACCCAAACCCTTATTGTCTATAAATTTCCAGGTTTCTTATAAATTAGTAGCGAATCAAATATGATAAAGAAAAATGCAATATTAACATACCCATTTGATATACAGTTCGGGATACTTTCAACCTGTTTGAACTATTTCATTTTAGCTAATTGTTTGGTTTTTACCCGTTTTAGCCACTAGAAATATAGAAAACTCAAATAGACCCATTCGTACACTAGGGTCGAAATTGCCACTTCTATGTGACGGCATAAAAGGTTTGTGATAGGGCTTGAATTCTATGTAATCAAGAATTAATCAAGAGAATACTAACATCGACTCAACCGATGAGCCCTATTCATTGCTTGTAAATCGAATGTTGGATTCCTATCACTTTCATAAAATAAGATCGTGTCAGTAGCAGTCAGATTGATCCCGACTCCACCAGCTCTTGTGCTCAGAAAGAATACAAAAATATCGTTCCTACAAGAAAAGAAGTGTTAACCAAGTGACATGAGCTCAGATATTATAAATAAATATAAAGAGATACCTCCTCCAACATCCATCTGATAACAATTGAAACATATAATCCAACATAGCTCTATAGCTTGGGATTTGAATGATGCACCTAAATTTTTAAATTTAATTGAAGGATATGCAGGGGCGGATGTATATATAATTTAGGGTATGCACTTGCATACCCTTGAGTTCTTATGTGTAGTGCAAAAAATATTTTTTTTTCACGTATGTTTAGTAGAGTTTTTAGAAAATGCATACCCTTAAAAAAGAGGGTGAACACCCTATGATTTATAATTATATAGCAAGTGACAACTCAACTAAACTAGTAGCTTGTTTATTACTTCCTTCATCCCACTTATATTGTCCACTAACTTTTTTATTGGATTTAAGATAGATCAGACAAATGTTAGTTCTATCGGTGATTTTCTGATTGCTTTGAAGAAAAATCGGATGGACAAAACTCTGTACGGGTGGTCAATGACATGTCGGTGGCGGGATCAGACGTGGTTGTAATCGACGAATTGAAGAGATGGGTGTCTCTTGATAGAATCCCGGGGTTGGAGTTTTCGCACGCTTCAACTAATCTTCTTTGGCCTAGAAGATGGTGGTGGTTAGAGAGTGGTCCCAGTTTCATGATGTGAATGTCCAGGTAGCTTTGTGTCGAAAGTCTTCAGATTCTGTGTGGTCGAGCGACGTGTCCCGAGTGGTATGAAGTTTGAACGGGTGACATTGGTGAAGGGACGAGATTTGTGAAGGGTTACTGATTTTGAGTTCATTAATCTTCAAGTGGGAGATTGTTGGGTTTGTGAATATTAATGGGTGGGTTAGGGTTTAGGTTTAGCTTGTTGGCTAAGTTATTTATCCCCTATAAATATAACCCTATTGTATTTGTAATCCTTGAGCCGTAAAAGTAATAAAGAAAAACTCTCTGGTTTGGCCCCGTGGACTAAACCAATCTTCAAGTTGGAGATTGGACATAACCACGTTAAATCCTTGTGTCGTTTACGTTCTTGTTATTGTTTACTTATCTTGTTGCTTTGTTTTGATTGCTAGTTTGCAATTATTATTCGTTTATTGTTTGTGGGTGTAACGCGATTACACGAGCATTGTTTGGGTTTTTTTTTTTTGCTAACAATAGGTGTTGTTAGTTGGATGTTTCCGCTGCAAATTCCAAACAACTGGTATCAGAGCTCTAGGTTGAGCGATTGGGAACGATGGCGGATTAAAGCATGATCAAGATGGTTGATGGTTAGGGTTTTATTGGAAGATAGAGAGCTAGGGTTATTGTGGCCAAATAATCATAGTGGATCTGGATTCGGTTGAAGATAATTATCCGAGGGGACAATTGGAACGACACGGTTCTAGGATTTGTTTGTAACATGTGATCGAGATCGACATACTAGTTTTAGTGTTAGATCGCGACAAACTCGATGAGTTGGTTTTTCGGATTGAACTGATTAGGGTTTTTTCTGGTGGTTGTGACGCGATGACACGACGGGAGGCCGGTTGCGTTGTGATGATGATTGTTCGCGGTGGTAATAGAGTCGGTGATCCGTTTCGATTGTTGGTTTGTTGCGGAGAGAGTTTTTTGGGATCTGGGTTATGGATTCGGATGCATTATTCTTTGCAATCCCGTGCAAAAGAATAGGTGAATGTTATCAAACTTAGGGGTTTGATGTAGCGAGTCTAGGGACGTGATGTTTCGGGAACTTTATTGATACGGACTGGATTATTGAAGATGTGAGGTTTATTACGTAGCTCAAGAGGATGGTTTTCTCGTTTGGGTAGATTGGGTAATAAACGGTACCACATCTGTTTTGGTAATCGATAGTGGGAGTTATCGAGATAATTTGGTTATTGCTCACGGGGGTTGAAATGGGAGACCATGTTTCTTTGGTCATGTATTCCATGGTTTGGAATGTTTAGGTAGGTTAGAGCTCGCACACTTGAGATTATTGGTTGATATGTAGAAGAAGCCAGATAGAACGTGTTTGGCTGGGCCCGGGTATCGGTTGATGAGTTTGGTTCAACGGTTGAGCGGATCTTCTTGAAGAACCGATTGGGAATTTTCAAGTGAGTTAGAGGTAGATAATCTTTTAAGTCCTAATGAGCTTTTCTAATATTCTTAAGAGTGTCGGGAACTCTAAGGAGTTTGGAACCGAGGGAAGTGTCAAAGCTAGTGGGAGTTTGGCAACTAGTGGGAGTCTTGAGACGGTTGTGCGATTGATGGACTCGATTTTCTACAGGTTTAGTGTGCGAATTCCGGCAACACTAGAGCATTCGGACCTTCGTTGTTACTCTTTAATGGCAAAGATTTGCGACTGACCGGGTGTTATGAACCAGAGTCTTCTCAGATAGCCGTGGTTGTTATTTTGATTCGTACAGTGGGAGCGGGCTGAGTTGGAGAAGATTCGTTCATAGAAATCGTACGTATGTTTTTGGGCCGGTGTACCAGTGGGAAAGCGAAATTTGGTAATGTAGGTTTCAAGGTTGTGACTGCGTTCTCACGAATAAACCTTGATGATAATCTACGTGTTAGTTCGGCGATTTGAAAGATTGCTTTGAAGGAAAATCGGATGAACGAAATTCTGTACGGGATCAGACGTGGCTGTAATCGACGAATTGAAGAGATGGGTGTCTCTTGATGGAATCCTGTGGTTGGAGTTTTCGCACGCTTCAACGAATAGAAGATGGTGGTGGTTAGAGGGTGGTCCCAGTTTCATGATGTGAGTGTTCAGGTAGTTTTGTGTCGAAAGTCTTCAGACTCTGTGTGGTCGAGCGACGTGTCCCGAATGATATTTCGACGGTATGAAGTTTGAACGGGTGACATTGGTGAAGGGACGAGATTTGTGAAGGGTTACTGATTTTGAGTTCATTAATCTTCAAGTGGGAGATTGTTGGGCTTGTGAATATTAATGGGTGGGTTTGGGTTTAGGTTTAGCTTGTTGGCTAAGTTATTTATCCCCTATAAATATAACCCTATTGTATTTGTAATCCTTGAGCCGTAAAAGTAATAAAGAAAAACTCTCTGGTTTGGCCCTGTGGACTAAACCAATCTCCAAGTTGGATATTGGACATAACCACGTTAAATCCTTGTGTTGTTTACGTTCTTGTTATTGTTTAATTATCTTGTTGCTTTGTTTTGATTGCTAGTTTGCAATTATTATTTGTTTATTGTTTGTGGGTGTAACGCGATTACACGAGCATTGTTTGGGTTTGTTTTTTTTTGCTAACAATAGGTGTTGTTAGTTGGATGTTTCCGCTGCAAATTCCTAACAGTATCACACCCGTATTACTGTATTTATATATTTGTAACGAAATGTGTGGTGTAAAACTAGACTGGTGCTTGATGAAGATTAGATTATAATGAGGATTTTTTGCTCGCGCGTTGCGGCAGGAGATTAAAAAAATATCGTTTGATAAATACGTTGTTACGCCTGCGAATTTGGAACTTCAAAATGATTAAAATTCTAATAATTGAGTAGTTTTATATAAACGTAAGCTTTAAACTCAATGGATTCATATTCTTGGTCGGAACTGAGTTGATGAAGACAATTAACACATCTTAAATTTGAAGTTGACAAATGTTTAAAATCATTCAAACATATCCTGAACCTCAACTGTCATGAACATGATCTACCCAATAATATGGATTAATGAAGTCATGTAATTCATATTGTTTGTGTTTGTCAGAAGTCAACTATCATATTGATCGATATAACTTGTTAAATATTGTTAAGTTTTATAGTAGTATTTTTCGAGCTATATTAATAACTATTACTAAACTAAATTATCAACTATGTGTGATCACTTGTTAGCAAAACATGTGATATAACATTCTAGTAGTTATTACCATCGATAGAATGGAAAAATAAGGAATATATACAGGCTTGGTAACTTCAGGATACCAAATTCCGAGGACACTTTGCTTTTTCAACCAAATTTAGCATAAAACTGTTGGGTTTTATATTCCCTAACTAGATTAACATATGCAGCGGAAAATAACAATTAATCTAGAGCAACTAGAAAACTAAACCCTAAATGACCTTGACTTAATAAACCTATTAACAATAACAAAATAAATAGATAAATGAAGAAAATACTAACATTTGAGAAAATCAATTTCTCATGCGCAGACTCCTTGCTTGACCTTCACGCAGACTCCTTGCTCAAGCTTCCATGCTTTGGAGGCAAGTACCCAAACCAGAATACCTCTAATGGTTCACACCCATGAACCAAGAGAAACTCCAAATCCTAAGGTTCCGACTCTAAGTCGTATAAACTCTTACAAGAATTAGGAATGAGAAAGATAGAAAGTATCGAATTAAATTCGAAACTGGTATGATTGGAAAGCTTAGGGATGACCTCTATTTATAGGGGAGATGAAGCCTTTGGGTTTTGTTTCTGGCCGATGTGGGATTTCTGGATTCGCCATTTAGTCGCCTGTTAAAGCCTTTAGCCGGCGGTTAAACTTAATCATTTCCCAAGTCAAACAGCGTCGCACCGCCTTAAACCCTATTCCATTTAGCCGCCGGCTAAACCCTTCAGCCGCCGGTTAAATCCACTTTTCAGAATATTCCTTTTAGTTTCTAATTAATATTTAATTAATAAACTAACTAAATACACTTTATAGTTTCTGTTAATTTCTTTTAGCTTCTAATTAATTTATCAACTATGATAAATTAACAAACTAATTAATTTACTTATGATATTAATCTTATTGCTTCTCTTACTGTTCATCGAGGGCAACGCAAAAAGGACTCCACTTTTAACGATAGTCTTACTAATTAGTTATGACCTTGAACATACCTTGGATACTATTCCAACAAAAACTCCCCCCCCCCCACATAAAACATATAGTTTTTGAAAAATACACTTGATAATGTATTCACCCATCTTCAATCAAGGGCAGATGTAGAGGGGGCAGTTGCCCCCCTCAAAAATTTTCAAATAATATAAAAAAGAATTTTTTTAAAGGTATTTATAATATTTTATAAATTTTGACCTCTAATTTGAAGAAAGAATAAAATTTTATTTTTTTCTCCCCACCTTATAAAATCATAGCTCCGCCCCGTCTTCAATGTTCATATACATGTCTTCAATGTTCATATACATGTCTTCAAGTTCCAACATCTAACAACCACACACCACCTCAAACGTACAATAACACAATGAACTACTACTACAAACACCACATTAAAAACATACGTTAAACAACATCTTGTGTACACACTTTTAACCGTTAAAAAATCATTCAAATTTCCACAAATATAAGCGTGGACAAATTGATTGAAGTGATATTTCTAAACTCCACGGTTTAAACAGCAAAATGTTAAAGCAAAAACATTTGTGCATATCAATCCATATATAACATAATAATGATAATATGATAATGTATATGTTAAATTTATCAAAATTGGCTTCGTTTTCTTAATACTTATTATAGACCATATTGATATATAAATAGAGATACGTAAGTTCGAAATGTATTACGTACGTTCACTAATATTTTTAATCACTTGATTAATAACTAATAAAAGTATATAATACAACTATTTATATAACGAACATATAAAAATGATGGTGTGTATGATCCCGAACATTTCTCTACGGAGAAAATGTGATTCTTCATAGTTTCTTAATGTATACACCTATCATTTATATATCATTTACATACTTTGTAAATACATGTATCATATGTTTCGGGATTGAAAAACATTTCCCAAAAGATAACAACGCTAGTACTTAACATGTCTGTGTAACTTATAAGTTCAATTGATATGTAAATAAACTAATCAGTAAACACATATACATGAAATTCATTTCGGTGGCTAATAAGTTATAAGTTATATTGATCATGATGCAATTATAAATTACCAATATTATACAACTAAAGACAAAATTATATTGTGTATGAAACCAAATATTGCTTTATGACATAATTGCTACTTTTTATAACTTACAATGCATAGATAATACTCCGTAATAAGTTATAAAAAGTAGCGTTTTTACTTATTGCTACTATAAAAGTCTTTGGTCCTTGGGGTTTTTATTTAGAGCATACGGTGTGGGGAGGGATTCGTCGCCGTTTTTCGCCAAAAACGCTGTCGGACGGCGTTTTTCCACCCCGCCACGGCGTTTTTCACGGCGTTTTTCACGGCGTTTTCGTCCGGCGTTGGAATTCACACGGTGTCTCACACGACGTTTAACCATTTATTATTATTTTTTTTTCTTTTCCCCATTTTACATTAAACAAACAAATAAAACAAATAATAAAATATTTCAGAACACTGTTCAAAACACTATCCACAACACTGTTACCACACCACAGAATTTTAACTCACAACACAACACCAAAAACACTGTGAACACAGTGTTACCACACCCAGTACTCTTACATGTAGTTTGTACTGTTGTGTTGGGTTAGGTGGTCCCCTGTTTTCTTACGCCTTGTAAGAAGGGGGTGTTGTGTTTGGTCATTATTTTCTGCTTCTACTCTAATTTTTTTTGGTATTTTAATGAAGTCTACTTTTTCTAAAAAATAGATACAAATAATAATAAACAAAAATGAATTATGATAATAAAAGTAATATAAATACAAAAGGATGAAATAAATAATAAAGGTTCACGAATAAAATAGAACAACAAGAACAATTGAAAAATAAATCATTAAATAATAAGTAGAAAACGAGAAATAACAAACTTAATACAAAAAGTAGGGGTGAGCACCATTAACCATTAACCAATTCATAACCTACTAACCGACCCAAATTAATAATCGACCGTCTGGTGAAGAAATTCCAATTAACCGACTAATTTGGGTCGGTTACGATTAACCAACCATAACCGAAGTCAAATTAACCGACATTAACCGAACAACCCAATATTATGTATTTATTAGTTTTTCATATATATATATATATATATGAGGGAGATCAAGAGGGAAGTAAAAAAATGACGGAAGGAGAGAATCTATTTTTAGCCACATATTCTGATCAACACAAAAGTCAACGCGGTGGCAAATTTGTTAATAACTTGAAATCACCTCCCAGATCGTTAACATGCTTGTCAAAAACATGTTAACCAAAATCAAATTTTGAGCACGTTAACATTCATTTACGATGAATGTTAACATGCATTTCAAAAGCATGTTAATCAAAATCAATTTTGAGCATGTTAACATTCATTTACGATAAATGTTAACATGCATTTCAAAAGCATGTTAATCAAAATCAAATTTTCAGCACGTTAACATTCATTTACGATGAATGTTAACGCATATACATTATTATACGCTAATGAATGTTATGTTATCACATTCAATAGTGAATAATAACATATATAAATCAATATTCATTATAAATGAATGTTTAAGAGTATTAAGTTGTAATTTTAATCAACATGATTTATAGATGAATGTTAACGTCTAAAATTTTTTCAATCTGTAAAATTCGATTGGAATGACAATCATAATTCGATTAATTACTTGTTTATAAGTTTTGTATGATCAAAATCGTTTAACTTTATTGTTTTCATTACCAAATCAAAATTTTCTAAAAAACCCAAAAGTTACTCCAATATTCATAATTTTTTATGAATCCGAATTATGACGAATTGAAGATATATATGATTGCGATTGATGAATTCAAAGATTTGTAACGTTTTTGATTGATGAATCTTTGAATTACATGCTTTAATTTGGATTTTTAAATGAAAATTGATTAAATGAGTATTGTGGATGAATATAGAAGAGGAGAGAAAATGAGTGGTTGAGGTTTGCTTCCCTCCTTCCCTCAATTTTGAAGCTTCCCATATATATATATATATATATATATATATATATATATATATATATATAGGATTTGGATCCATGGGGAAGAAAAATTGATGGGAGAAGAGGGAGAAGGAATCTGGGGCATTGAAATTTGAAATCGATGGTTCATAATTTTGATGACATAAATCACATATTTTCAATTGTGGAAGGGCAAAATAGAACTTTGACTTTGAATCTATTTTAAGAAGTAACATTTATGTCAAACAGCTACATCGGTTTCTCCCTATAATATAGGATCTTTCCAGAAATTTTTTGGGGTTACTTTTCTTAGTTAATTTTATTTTCTTTTTCATTGAAAAACAATTGTATGAACTATGAATAATGCTTTTGTTATTTTAATACCGAGATACGATCAGAAGGTGATTTCAAGTGGATTATAATACAAATCTCATATATTTGATTTTTTCCTTCAAATCTCATGTAAGAAAAATTGAATCAAATAAACAACAATGGTAAATTAAAAGTGAATCATTATTTCAAATAACTGAATCCATAGCTTTGATTCATGAATCATTGAACAAACTATCTGAATCATAGTCATAATTTTTACGAATCAACTGCATAATCAAAGATACTTTCTTTTTGTGTGTTTTTATTGAATCAAGCAGAACCATTTGAATTGAAGTTTTGTTAAAGTAATATATTATGGTGAATGGCTGAGAAACGATCATGGTATTACGACCATAATTAGATGAATAGATGAAAAATGGTTGTACGCAAATGCTAACAAATTGTTGCATACACATACAAATCAATAGTAAAACAGACAAATGTGGTACTTAACGTCAAGATTGCTGTAGCACGTGTTCCGGTTCTTAATAATTTTATCATCTAATTTAGAATTCAATAAAGTGAAAAAATAAATTGTTAGTGGAGGGAAAAATGTAACTGACATGCATTATTTGATAATTAATTAACTAATTAATCAATTAAATTATTAATTTACTACAATACCTTTCTACCCTTATTTCAAATGAGTGGTTCAGAATGCTTCTCCTCCTTCTCCACCTGTATTCTCTTCTTTTTTGATCCCCAAATAAATATATATATAATATATATATATATATATATATATATATATATATATATATATAGTAAGAGGATAAAAAAAGAAGTAAATTTTAAGGGAGAAGGGGTAGAAGCATTATGAACCACATATTTAAAGTTATGGTCAAAGGGTAGCAAAGTAATTTGTAATGTAATTAATCAAATAAATCTTAATCTATTTAAATCAAAATAAATTGGCGGTGACCTTTTTCCATAATTGTAGAAGACCATACTTTTTTAAAAAGAATTCTCTTAAATCAAAATAAGTTTGTTATTTCATCTTTTAAGTAATCAGTAATCAACTAATCATACTAAATAATTAGATTACATATAATACCAACAAGTACGCATTCTTTGTTACTTTTTTATTTTTCTTTTCTTTTCTACCAAACATACTTTAAAAGAATCAATATTATAGAAATGATTCATGCGTATATTTTTTTTTTCATTATATTCCATTATTTAATAATGATGATTTGCAATATTATTGAAACTTTTTTTCATATATATACAACATGGTTCACTATTTCAATTGTAAGAAATCCAAGGTTCTCAACTTTTTATACATTAATTGAATTCTATATAAGGAAACACTACTATGATTCACATGATTATTATCCCAGTTCAGAAATATTTCCTTGATTCACAAATTCATTACCATGATTCAGAAATTGAAGATTTGATTCTAAAGTCATATTAGAGGAAATTTGTAAGTATAACTTTAAGATGCTACTATTATATGTACGTTTTTACAAAGAATTCATATATATACTTGATCATAACAATGATTCATAATTACAGTTTTACTTAAAATCCATGTATTATCATTAGACATGGTATTCCGTTGATTCATTAGCTAGTTTATTGCAATGATTTATATTTTATGATCATTATGTGTTCTCTTAAGATTGAATCTTGCTTATGTGATTGATTCAATGTACAAAGTTGATTCAAATTTTCATTTATTTGATTCAACAATTGTTTCCGTCTATGATTCAGTCATCATTATTACTATGATTCAATAAAGTTTATCGTTTCAGATTTTAAAATATATACTTCTATATTTTATTAAATAGTATATATGTTGGGATTTGAGAAAACCATGTGATCTACAACGATAAAATTGAGTGCCATTTTTTGTTATGCTTTCGAAATCTTATCTAATTAAAAGCTCCCCATAATTGTTGGATATAATTCCTATTCATCTGGAAAAAGTGTGACCGTTTCAGTTTTGAGAAATTAGATTGACGGTTAAAAGGAAAAACCCATGATAAAAGTACCTTTTTGCCCCTAAATCTCTTAATAAATGAGACTTACTATGTCTATTTTTACAATCTTGCCATCCAAATTTATCAACCATTGATTAAATAAATTGAAGGTCTAGATTTCCTTCTCCATCTTTCTCTCCTTAATTTTCCTTCTCTCTAGAACCAACTCCTATATATATATATATATATATATATATATATATATATATATATATATATATATGCAATGTAAATTTATATATGCATTTTGGATGGCAACTCCTATGTATATATATAGTTATATACATTTAAATGCATGTACGTTTATATATGCAATACAATGTAAACAAATATATATGAAGGTACAAGATATCATTTATAACAAAATTGAAACGTATATGTTTTTCATAAACGTTAGTGGTATAATCATTCATAATTTGTTTTGAGGTTTTACACGTAAATTTAAAATGTCGTTTAACGACCTTTAAAAATACGTCGATATTAACAATAGATAATGGTCGATGTTTTATAAGCAAAAGTGAGATGTTTTATTTACTTTATGAAGTTTTTTCTTTCACCATCGTGTTGCATTTTGTCTTTCTTTAATTTCTTAAAAAATCGATGGTTAACCGTTAACCGACTCATAATCGCCAAATTAACCGATAGGTGATTAACCGATGGATTTGATTTCTCATTAACCGTCATGGCAGCTATGGTTAATTTTTTCTAGTAACCGACCCATAACCGATTCATGCCCACTCCTAATAAAAAGGAAAAAAAAGAAAGAAAGAAAAAAGAAATTCACTCATGCCATTTGAAAGAATTGAACCTATAGAGACTTGAACCAAGTAACTATAGAGTAGGTTATCAGTCATGTTGGTAAAATCAATATATAAATATGGAAATCATGCCTAATAAGACGACATACGGATTTTTTTTTTTTTTTACTATTTATATTTATCAAGATTGTCTATTGTTATCAAGATAAACACAATGTTTTAAAAACCGGTTCGGACCGGACCCGAACAAAAAATCTTTGATTTATATAGTACAAAATGGGCGGTTCAACCGGACACAAAACTGATTTAACCGGATTAGATCGGGTCTGGACATAAAACTGGTTCACTAAAAAAAGGTTCTTAAAACATTGGATAAACATGAGATGTCTATTGTTATCAAGATTGTCAATCACCTATATTCTTGTTATTGGGCTTTGGTGGTTCTATGGCATCTTCTACGATTCAACATTATGAGATTTGATATGCAATTCTTGTATAATGTAGTAAGAGTGTAGTTTATGTCTCTGTTTGCGCTCAAGGCATTTTAGATAGTTGGTTTGTGATCTTTGCTGTTCCTCTTAGCTACTACTCCGTAGTTTATAGTTTGGTTTCTTTTGTCAATTGTGTAGTCGAGATCTCTTGTATTTCATTAGCTTCTTCAACTTTTGTTGAAAGGTTATTTTAATATATTTTCATTTTTCGTCAAAAAAGAAGAAGAATGATAATGATAATGATAACGTAGGGAAATGTTATTTTCAAAGCTAAATTTCTCCGTATCATCTGAGGGAGAAAGAGTTGGCTAGTGATAAATACAACACATCTTTTGATTCATACACCACTTTTTATGTATTCTGGAGCAGTACTGTACAACACTGCAATGCATGATTTTGGTGTATGAATAAAAAAAAATGTTGTATATATCAACACCCGAGAGAGTTGGGTAAAGGCTCCAGAAAAAAGTGGATATAAATATTACTGTCACGTGTATATCACATGCATTCCATAATCGCAGACTTCACTCAAAATCCTAGCTTACTGCAAAGTATAGGAATGCTGCATCAATTCAATACATATACAAATTTTATTTTAACTATATAATAGCATTTGTAGTCTAATTTAAATAAAAATGAAAACAATATATAACACAAACAAAATCAAAAACAGAGTATTAGCTAGGTGCATCAAATCAAAATACTGATACTGAATACATATATAATAGCATTTCTAGCTATAATCAGCTGAAAAAACAATTACTTTATAACACAAAATCAATCTAAACAGACTACTATAGAATAGTATAATAAAATAATACTAGCATGTTTTGTTTAGCTCTAATAAACAACTAAAAACAACCATTATATGACACAAAATCAATCAAATGGATTACTAGCAGAATCACAACACTCAATATACATATACATTTTTGTATATAATAATATACAATTATACGAAAACAGTATATAACACAAAACCAAGCTGTCCAAGCAGATCTAGCTGCGTTAAAACACTGATATACATCTGTAATAGCAGTTGTAGCTACAATAGAATGAAACAAATATAAAATCAAAAACAGACTTCTAGCTAGCTAGATGCATCAAATAAAAACACTGAATGCATATAACATTTTATTTCTTTTCTAGTTCTAGCTAAATATAATAAAAAGAAAAATCAAAAAGTTAGAAACTTTTTCTCACCTTGATTTCTCTTTGTGGCAACAATAAACTCTTCTCAGCCTTAGAATCCAAGTTAACAAGTCCACCAGCTTTACCAAAGAATTTGCGAGCAGTAGCCAACTAGCCACGATGATGATGATGATGATAATGTGAAAAATGAAAAATAATATAGACAATAATATACTATGAATGCTGCAAGTACGCGATGACATGAAGCTTACTGCTACAAGATTGGTGGTTATTATTTATGAAGTTCTTTTTGGTAATTTGTTTTTTACTGTTAAACTTTTGTTTATATTAATATTAGTTAGCTAAGATCCATTATTAGATTACTTGTTTCATGTTACGAATGGTGATTTTTTTTTTTATTATCTATTTAGTGCTAGTCTTAAAAGCGAATTGACACTGTTAGACAAGTTCGTGTTACAATTACATTTAGTGTAGTGAATGTTAATAAATACTTGTGTCATTGTGTGTGCTTGGAGTTTGGACTGCTTGCTAATGCTTAGAATGATATCTGTATCGAATATAATTGCATTTTATGTTAATTTTGTTATCGATGTTTATATATAAAATTAAAACATACGTAGTAGACTAGTAGTTAAAAAGCTGTACTACAAAGTCAATATTTGTTAAATATGTTCATATTGAAAATAAGACATAGTTAAAAAATTAATACAAAGTCACGTATAAATTGTTGATGTTACAAGTATCAAAACCAATTTTCATTTCTCAGTTCAGCAACCAAACGATGGAATTGGAATCCTGTTAAATTTCTCAGGTTTAATTCTATGACGCTACCAAACAATAGAATTCATTACATTTCCTAGACAATTTCATTTCTCAAACAATTTCATTTCTTTGCTCATTATAATTTCTCAGAATTTATTGATGCCAAATGTAAAGAGAAACCAATATTTAGAAAAGAAAAAGTGAGTTAGTGTTGAGTAAAAAAAAAAAAAAAAAAAAGGTGAGATTTCTAAATTTATCAAAACCGACACATGGTTTCTAGCTAGGAAAACTCGGTGTGTGTGGATTAGTGGTTTTAAAACTTACACGTGGTTTCTAAACTCCAGCTCAGTGTGTATGGTTTCATTAGTGATTTACTTGAGAAACCAAATTTCCTTTACCTAAATCAAATACTCCGTAATATATAGTATCTTTTTCAAAAATACTTCGTATATCCGTAGAAAATGAAAACATGGTTACGTGCATTTATGTGAATGTATAATATTTAGGTAAAATACAGTGGCGAATCTATGATAAAATCTAACGTGGATCCAAATTTTGTGAGGGTGAAATAATCAAACAAGATAAGTTGGGTAACGGGGCAGGTTCGGGTGTGATCTGTCGGTGAAGGTTACATTTTCCTATTTAGTAATAACTTATTAACTTAATTATATTGATCACGTAAATATTCAAAATCCTACCAAAATAATGTGCAGCACCTTGATTGATTTGGTTTCTGTTACATAACAATCTTTTGATACGCAATTATTCAACTTATAAAATTGTTTTTGATTCCACAAAATTTTCTCATCCTTAATAAAATTTTATAATAAAACTTTATTAAAAGTTAAAGATATAGGCAATGAGAATAAAAATAAAAATAAAAAATCACGTACACCTATGTTTGCCCTCCCAATTAGGCGTGTTCAAAAAAACCGGGTTGTGTACCCGACCCGGTGACAACCCGGAAAACCGAACCGATCATAACCCGGGTAGGCAGTACCCGGTTCGGGTTTTGTCAGTACCCGGCGGGTACCCAACCGGGTACACACCCAGACACTTCAAATCGGGTTGTACCCGGGTTGGACCCGAACCGGTTCCAAAAACCGGTTTGAATACCCGGTTTGGACCCGGTTTTTTCACTAGCCGTTGTGTTTGAAGTTTTAGCCGTTTTATATCCGTTTTTTTGACTTTTTTTTACCATTTTGCCATCCTAAAACTACTATAAATAGATACCTTGAGTTTGGGTTAGTTACAACACTCAAACTCACTCAAACTAGTATAAAAACACTCAAAACGCTTACGATTTACATACGAAACTCTCAAAACATTACCCTCATCCTCTAAAAACGCTCTCAAAATGGCAACTCAAAGTTCTTCAATTAACGATTTTGTTGGTTCGTCAAATGCACCAACTATTGTTCAAGTTTTTCAAACAAAACGTAATCCGGAGATTTGGTGTAACTTTGACAAAGTGTTGTTGTCGGATGGTTCGACTAAGGCACATTGTAAACGATGTGGGATTTTTTTAAAAGCCGACTCTAACTCAACGTTGAACAAACATACTTTAAAGTATTGTAGTGCAAACAAAAGTAATCCGGAGGAGGGTCAAGCAACCATGTCACGGGATGGAGCCATTTTCACATACCAAGCGGACCGGTGTCGAGAAGCATTTGCCGGCTTTGTGATTCAAGAAGCTTTGCCGTTCAACCACTTCGACAACCCTCGGTTTACTAAGGTTATTCAAAATACTCTTCAACCCCGATATAATCATGTAAGTCGTCTTACCCTTAGACGTGATGCACTTAAGTTGTGGAAAAATGCTAAAATTCAACTAATAACCGGTTTTGAAAACTTAACTACAAGTGTATCTTTAACAACGGATGTTTGGTCGGCTCCTCATGGTTTGCCCGGATCGTACCTTTGTGTTACCGCGCATTGGGTTGATCCCGCAACTTGACAAATGATGAAACGTACCATTGCTTTTGAAAACTTTGACTATCCTCACACGGGTCAAAGATTATTTTACATGTTACGTGATGTAATGAAAATGTTTAAATTAGAACAAAAGGTTTTTTCTATCTCGTTTGATAACGCGAGTAATAACACAAATGCCGTTCAAAAATTAATACTAAAATACGCACCACCTCTGAAAGGAATTTTCTACCATAGTAGATGTGTTGCACATATTATTAACTTGGTTGTGCAAGACGGATTAGCGGTTCCACAAATAAATGTAGTAAAAGAGGCCTATAAAACTATGTTACAAGATATATTTTGCAAGGGTAAGGCTAGATACAAACATTACATGAGATTGTGTAAGGAAACGGATTCCATTTTTTTAACCCCTAATTGGGATATGTCCGTAAGATGGAATTCGACTTACAATATGTTTGTATGTGGTTTACGCCAACGTGAGACTTTACAAGCTTTTCATCATCAACTTGTCCAAAGGGGTTATGCAAACGAATTTCCAATCGAATATTGGGACATTATTCAAAAGGTAACCGAATTGCTCAAACTTTTTAAAACCGCCACTACTTTGTTATCGGGTGTTTATTATCCCACGATTCATTTGGTACTTAACCAAATTTTTTTAATGTGTTCAAAGCTAAGTGAATACGAATTTGTTGGGAATGCATACGCAATCATGGTCTCTCCCATGAAAGAAAAACTAAGAAAATATTTTAGAGAAATGCCACCGGTAATTAGTTGTGCCGCCGCATTAAACCCATGTTTGAACGTCTCCGGGGTGGAATTGCTTATCGATAACATTTGTCAAGATTTGGAATTGAATGATGAGGACCCATTTTTTGCACAAAATACAAAAGACCATTTTAACAAATGTTTTAAAGATTTATTTGGTCATTATTTTCAAAAATATGGTTCAACAAATGCTTGTTCTAGCTCGGCTTCTACAATGTTTGGTTCATCTTCCTCTCGCGATCCAATGATTAACTTATATAATAGTTTAAGGCAAGAAAACCATAAACGGGCAAGGGGTGATGGTAATCAAACGAACACTAGTGAGTATGGGAGATATACCGGAACCGATTTTTTAAACACTATACAACCCGATGAATTTGCAAAATTTGATATTTTGGCTTGGTGGAAAGGGAGGGAACCTCAATTTCCCGTTCTAACCATCATGGCCCGAGATTTACTAACCGTCCAAGCTTCTACGGTAGCTTCGGAATCCGCTTTTTCACTTAGTGGCAGGGTACTATCCATACGAAGAACAAGACTCACACCGGCCTCATTAGAGATGTGCATTTGCTTGAAGGATCACCTAGACGCCGCGGAACGTGTACAACACATTTCAAGTCTTGAAGGTGAAATGGAATACGAAGGAGATATACACGATGTCGAGGTGGAAGCAGGTATGGCAATATCACTTTCTGATGAAGAAATTGCTCTCGATGAAGCTGCACGGGAGATCACCACCGATGAAGATTTCGACCTTTGAAGAATGAAGACTACGCATTCGAAGATATTAATAAACCTTGAAGATGATTTAGAAGACTTTGTTATGATGATTTAGAAGACTTTGTTTTAAGTAGTTGTCAAGTTATGTAGAAATAATTGGAAGTGTTGTTGTTATGGTAAACGGGTCAAAAGGTGTCCAAATGGTTCAAAAATTAGTCACATGGCCGAATTCTTTGTTATCGTGAAATTTGAAAAAGTATCAAAATGAAAAGTTTTATTATCTTATATGGGAGGTGCCTGCAAAATTTCAGGTCTTAAGTCTTTACGAGTAAAAAGTTATGCGCATCGGAATTTCGGTTTAAAAAAGGCTGGATGGTATCAAGTACCCGCCGGGTACAAGTGTACCCACCGGGTACTCATGTTTGTTCATCAACAGAAACTATAATGCATTGAGTACCCGCCGGGTACAACATGTACCCGCCGGGTACAACGTGTTTACCCGTTTATGTACCCACCGGGTAGTTCATACTAAACCGGGAACCAAACAATAGTACCCGCCTTGTACTCTTTGTACCCGCCGGGTACTCTTGTTTCCAGACACATATTAGGCGCCTCCAAGGCAGTTTTTTCAAATCCTATATACCCAAAACTCTCCAAAAAACGTGAGAAACACCACCAAACCCCCAAATCAACTATATTCCAAGCAAAAACTAGTGAATTCAACCCGCATAACACTTCTACAACATGTTTAAGGTATGATTAACAACTTTTTCATTCAATGCTCTTAATTTTCATGGATTAATTGAAGCTTTCAAATTTAGGTTTTCTTAAAATTGAATGTGGGAAAGTTTTAGTTGTTTATATCTCTGATTATTTTGTGTTATATGTGGTCACACCTTATGATAGCATGAATTCGTGTTTAGTTTACATGATTATGCAACATTGCAAATTTAGGGTTCTTGACACATTTTGGGGAAAATTAATTTTGTGTAATGATATGCTCATAATTGTTATCCATTAATGTAATGATATGCTTAGAATTGCAAATTTAGATTTGTTCATGACAATTTGAAGTATTCATAGCAATTCTTAGTGTTCAAACTAATAGTTCGTGTATATGGCTTTCCGACTTATGTGATGGATGAATTGTTCATTTGTGTATATGACAATTTGAATTGTTCATGGCAATTTGAAGTATTCATAGCAATTCTTAGTGTTCAAACTAATAGTTCGTGTATATGGCTATGCTCTTATGTGATGGATGAATTGTTCATTTGTGTATATGGTAATTTGAATTGTTCATGGCAATTTGAAGTATTCATAGCAATTTTTTCATTTGTGTTTTGTAGGGAAGAAGCAAGAGACAAAAAGGCACCACATCTGGGACTGCTAATGATGAAGAGGGTGACCGCCCTCAACCGATGAGCATTGATGCTCTACTTGTTCCCGATACAATTCACCCATGGCTCAGATTTAGTAACAAGCTAACAAAGTACAATACGTACTGTCAAAAACTGAATTTTTTGAGGGGGAAAGAATGTGATTTATCAAGGGTGGTCGATTGGGAGCCACTAGAACAAGTAGGGGTAGCCAATGGAATAAAGGAAATCATTAGGCAACGTTATTTCGTGCATCACATAGCATTTGAATATGAAGAATGGGAAGGAATATTTCAAATTCCCACTGCACATATGAAATGAATGAGGATGTTGAGACGGCGACTGATAAAACTTTCATGACTTTCCGACTGGGAGGTCAACCAAGGAAAATGAGTATGATGGACCTTGCTGCCTGTCTAGGCATTTATTCTCAAGAACAGCTAGATGCACCTCATTTTGAAGATTACTTGATGGCTAGTGAGATGATCGAGACCGAATTTTATCCCAAGGATGTGTGGCACGAATTTTCAACAAAACCATATGCTAGAGGTGGAAATTCATACAAAGACATGGATAACATGCAGTTGCGGGTAATCCAACGATGTCTTGCGCACACCATTTCGCATAGAAGGGAGAACACCGAGAGAGTCCGCTTCCAAGACTTATGGTATTTGAGGAAGTTCGTAGCGGAGGAGAATATCAATGTGCCATACGCTGTTGCCTAGTATTTACATCATAATGCCAGCGGGATTAGAGGGTCATCCCCTATCTGTGGGGGACAATTTGTTACTAGGATTGCCAAGTCCTTCAACATCAGTTTTCAGGGTTTAGAGCGAGTGATGGCTAGACCGAAAACTGTAGGGTTAGTTCAGTTTCAGGGGGCACAGGCTATTTCAGTTGTGAATAATACTTACGTGCCCTATCAAGAGGAACAATTGGCTCAACAACCCAGAAGAAGAAGACATCGACAAGTGGAACAGGGCCATCAAGAGGAAGAAGCTGCATACGAGCAGCCGGAGCAGGGAGGTTACCAGCAACAGGGTGCAGCACTACCATCCATGCTAGATCTTATGCAAGGTATTCAGGGCATTCAGGTTAGCCATAATGATTTTGCACAGGAAACCAGGTATGAGTTTGCAGCACAGCGCTACCACAACGCTTGGTCGGCACACAACACCCAAAGACTTTCTGAAGTGGTGCCCAACTACCGACCTACAGCCTACAACTACCCACCCATGTGGGGTCAGCCTGGAGCAAGCTATCCACCACCGGTTTATGATGAGAGTGCCGCCTTGGCAGATCTGCAGGAAGAGTATCGAAGGCAGCAGGAGAGAGAGCAAGAGGAGCGTGGATTCCCCTATGACTATTCCCCATTTTGAGTGCTTGCGTGTCTCATGTGATTTAGACACTTTTAACTGATAACGGTTTATCAAACTACTTTTAATTTTATGTTTGCATATTTTGAAATACTTGATTAAGTGATCGTTTGGGCACTTTTTTGTACAACGACATCTCAAAACACTTAGATTTAGGTAAATGTTGGTGTGAATGGTAAAAAGGTGGATCATAGAAACAAAGCAGGGGTAGCCAATGGAACAAGAAGGGGTACCCGGCTGGTACCATGTATACCCGGCGGGTACTCACTGGGAAGGCGTGAGTACCCGGCTGGAACAAACATTACCCGGCGGGTAAAGAGTACCCGGTTCCAAACCGGGTATTGAACCCGAACCGGTTCCTACCCGGTACTAACCGGGTACTATAGGGTTGGGTTTTCCCCCACCCAAAACCGGGTCGGGTCCGGGTCGGGTTCTACTGGAACCGGTTCGTTGACCGTTGACCAGTACCCGGTTCGGGTATTCGGGTCGGGTCGGGTAGGGCCCAACCCGGTTTTTGTTCATGCCTACTCCCAATATGGATTAAAAACGAGTGGACTGGGCCCAAAAACTTAATAGCCCAAAAACTATATTTGTTAAACTCAAACCCTTAGTCCACTAGTGACTAGACAGTCCACCCAACTTAAGGTCAACTTCATTTTCATCAGGGCAAACAGACGGCCATTGACAACCAATACAGACCTCTCAATATTGATACTAAATTAAGTACCCAAATGTAGTGAATCTCTATCAAATTCAAATCTAACATGGTCCAAGGATTATTCTAAGGTGTGTCAATTTCAGAAATCCTATATACGCTTTGAGTCAATTTCAATTCTAAGGTGGGTATATGCCCCCTTAGCTTAAGCTGAATTCGCCATTAAAATATAGGTGGTGATAAATCCATCTTTATTTTTGATAGATCCACCATCAACATACATTATTTGTTTGTACAGTACAACTATGTAATGCACATTGATTGCGGATCTATTAAAATTGATTCTGGAAATATCATCTCCCCTAAAATATGGTTTCAAACTTTAAAACTTGTTAAGGTGACAAATACTTACAGAATTGTAACTATTTATAATCTGATATTCATACTGTGTATTTAACTATTCAGGCTTCTATTATGTGTAATAAACTTATTATTCATCGCTACTGTATGTAAATTTTAGTATTGTTACTTACGTGTCAGCTGCACAAGGTGATACGTGTCATCATTAGAAGTTAGACACGTCATCAAAATACTACAATGACAACAAAATGAATGTTTATTACACACAATAAAACCCAAAATACTTTGTTACATACAATGAATGCCAAAGTATAATAATTACATGGGGAAAGGATACGTACTGTCAACAGTACCGATTTTGGGTACTACAGGGTTATCATGGTAATTTTTTATTTTTGTCTTTTCTTAATTCAACTCATCCCTCTTCTTCCCTTTTGTTAGTTTTTCCTTGAATTATGTGTTTTCAAAGATCTTCTATCATACTTGTAGCTTCCATCAAATTACTCTTCCAACTGTTCTCCTCTTAGAATTTCAATTTACCACATAATTAATTTATTTCTTTTTTGCAAACCAACTCTTTATCTTTCATATTTTGTTAGTCCTCATCATCATCTGATTGTTTTGGATGAGTTTTGTTTGATATGAAATCAAACAAAAGTATGTGTTTTTTTGGGGCTTATACTCATATACTCTTGGTTGACTTAAGATTTTTACTTATTACCATTATTACCTATTTTTAAATATTCATAATTTCATTGTTAACACAATATTGATAGAGAATAAATATAAAAGCCAGAATTTTCCTCTAACAAATTGAATTAAGAGACACAATGGAGGAAAAAAGACTCCATCCCGGATGGATTGGATTTATGTTATATTATTATCTTTTGAATCATTTGACCCATATTATTTTCATTCAATTTTAAATTGTTAGTCGACCAAAAACTTTCAATATAAAATAATAAAAAAAATCAGTTACATAGATTTCGTAAGCTAACCCGATTGTACTACTTCATTTAATGGATCAATACTATCGATTACGAAAGAAAAAGAAAAAAAAAGGTTTTACTCTGGATTGAAGAAGAATGGGGCCTAAGAGCACACGGGGTGGTGACGTCCTAAACACAGTGTTCTGAGTGAGAATCATGTGGTGAGGATTTTGTGGAGTGGTAACAGTGTTCTGGATAGTGTTCTAGAGTTTTTTTTATTAGTTGTTTAATTTATTTTAATAATGATTATAAGAGCATCTACAATGCATATAGTATAATCAACTGCCACATCAGCGTTTTAACTATTTACATAATACTTCTACAATGCATTAAACTTTACAAATTCTCTAAACTGACATGTCATTGTACTAATTGAGTAATTTTAAAAATTATATATTGTTACACTATATTATATTATAATTACAGTGTGTATATATATACATATATATATATATATAGAGTAATGTTCAAATGAGTACAACATTTTTTAGTGAGAATGGAGGAACCAACCAAAATATGTCATGTGTCACTTTTTTCTCTTTCCTCCACATTTTTTAAAATTAAATATCTCTCAAATGGTAAGTCGAAAATTCATAAAAATTGCACTATAATAATCAGTTCGGTATAATCAAAAGGTTTAGTCTCGAACTTTTAAATGGGATATTTTGTTCATTAATATAAAGCAGCGAACATTCACAGCTTAAATATAAATATAAATTAATTAAATATTATAAGTATATAAGTTTCTATAAGAAAATTAATGCAATGCATACTCCGTAAATAAAAAAAGTTGCAGCAAACAAACTCAGTTAAAAAAAATAATGTGGATTAATAGCATGAATTACATTCACAGGCCCACTTTGTGAACCAAGGCCCACTTCCGTACGTCTAACCCATCGTTTGTTCAGAGAGCAACCCGTCTTAAGACGTTTCAATACCTGGCACTCTCACAATGGTATCAAACCTTGCCAGCTCACAATTCATTTTCTATTAAACCATGCATTGCTGATGCTCTAAGTATAAATTAATATATAAAGTAACTACACAAGTAAAAAATAACCACAAATAAATTAAATAAAACAAAAAATAAGAATAAAATATTGAAGACATTGAACGAAGCAGCTTCTGGCAGAGGACGGTGGCCGGTGAACGCCGTCCAGAACACCGATGAGAACATTGTTGGGGAGTGGTAGAACGCTGTCCAACAGTGTTCTGGACCAAAAACGCAGACAAAAACGGTACCACTCCGTATGCTCTAAGTGCCTAACAATTGTGAAAAGAAAGAGAAATTTTGACTCTGTACTTGTGTAGGTCAGGGTGAAAGAAGAAGAAGGGACACCAGGCTAGAAGTGTTATCTTACATTAAATTGTAGTGGAGAATAAAAAGGATGCAAAATTACCAAACTAACCTTACAGTACCCAATTTTAAGTACTGTTGACAGTACCCATCATTTCCCTTGATTACATTTTCATTTACTTAACCCAATACTCTTTTATGTATATTACATTTTGATTAAAAAAAAGAGAGTAAACTTGTGAGTTTATATATAAAATTTACATTTAAACATCAATTTTTCTGTAGCTAGTTTTAAAAAATTGATTACATATATATATTTAAAAAATTGATTACATATATTGAAAACATATATATATATATATATATTTAATATTTTGATATGAATTTTGCTGTTTTCTATAACACAATGTATTAGGGATGTAGAGCAATCAATCATCATCCCAAATACACATACTATTGATATAAGTAATCAGAAGGCGCAAGAGTAACTATATCGTCTCTACCATCACGTATTCAAAGAAAGACGCATCATGCGCTCGAGCTCGAGTTCGAGTTCGAAAAATAATTTAGCGTTCGAGCTAGAGTTCGATACTCGTTTAAGTTTTGAAAATTTACAAAAAACTTATTTTTAGCTCAAAATTTTTATTTAGAAGTTCAAGCTTGATAGACTCATTTATAAGCTCAAATAAGCTTATTAAAAAATTTACTAACTACTTTATAAAATTTGAAATAAAGTTTGTAAAATACATTTACACTTATTTTAAAGTTAAAGTGTGTAAGTTTAATTAGTTAGCATTAAACTCTAATAAGCAAATATGTAATTAAATTCTTGATCTTGGTATTTATAGTGTACTCATAATATTCTATTTGTGTTACACATCCAATATGGGATGCAAAAAGAAAAAAGAGTCCGTCCATAATAGAAGAAAAGAACAATATTTAAGGAAATGATAGTACTATAAAAACCAAGTCTCATAGGTGAGAATGTGAAACCAACTTATTTGGTTCATTACACAATAAATAGTGTGTTAGTACAATCTTTGTGTTCTAGATATAATATTAAGTAAAAATCTTATTACTATCATATCTTTTAAGTTTTTAAATATGTAAATATTTTGATAATCAATATGTTCGTTTAGCTCGTTCGACTCGACAAGCTCGACTTGTTCATTCAGTTCGACATTATTTTACGAGCTTTCGGACAAGCCGAGCCGAATTTATTGTTTTGAAGCTTGGCTCGTGAAACTAATCGAGCACTTCGAATTCGACTCAAGCTCGAATACCGTTATCCCCGAATTCGAGATAAACGAGCTCGAACTCGAGTAGCTCGTGAATTGCTTGGTTCGTTAACAGCCCTAGCCCTAGCCCTACATGTAACACCCTGATTTTTCCAAAATATGAACTTTATAATAAATAATCATAGTGAATGCGGAAGTCCCATTTGATAAATAGAAGTTACCAATAAAGTTGGTTAAGTTCCGTTAACGGTGTTACACAACTTGTATCATATCAATAGCATAAGAAAACCCAAGAAATATAACTACAAAATTACATAATAGTTTGTATATTAGCTAAGGCATAATTCCTCAAATCTTTAAGCCATCTACCCATCTCACTCAAAACTGTAATCGTATTGCTTTCTGACCTGTACGGAATACACGATCGGGCAAGTAGAAAACAAGTGTTAGCTTAAAAAGCTAAGTAAGTATAACGGGTTTAACTGAAAACAATCCAATTAAAATAATCGTACAATCCTGTATCGTAAGTAACAATTATCATAATCCATGACAATACACATCGGGTAATCAATAACCAAATAATCATATAATCGGGTAAGGACAAGACAAGATATCATATAACCATAATATCCTAAAGCCGTGCCTATCGTAATCATGTTCGTAATTCATTATCGTATTCGTATCGTATTTCGTTATCGTTATCGTTACAACCGACCTGGTGAGAAGCAAATTAATGCCACACACCGTTGTCGTTAGGGACTGACACGTCACTACCGATTCGTCCATTCCCAAGCAGTACTACCGGAGTGTGGTAAACCACATACTACTCAATCGGGTGGTGCTCCAGCATAGCATCCACTATACTGGGCCATGATCATATATTAATGACCCCTCACGGGAAATCATCATGAAACCTTTTCGGGTCTCACTGAGATATCTCTAATCGTAATCGTATGTTCAAGTTTCATTAACTTGTTCGTTTAATCGTTTAGTTCACATATAGGGCCCCTAAATCGTGTCGTGAAACCTATGTGTCATGCAAATAGGTCTAGTGTACTAGCATCAAACAACAAGTACAAATAAGAAATCGTAAAGAATCACAACATATACAAATACACTAGCACGTGATTTCCCCTCCCTCATGAAATAATCGTTTCCCATGATTAAACCCGCAAGTCATGGCAATATAATAATCGTATCGTAAAAGCATAAAAATGTATAGTGAAACAAATACGAATTAAAGTTATAAAATCATATCGTTTTGATCGTGCAACCGGTTTTGTAAACGTTATCTTACCTCATCGTGTGCAAAGCTTTAATGCCTCGTCTATAAAATCATATCGTTTTGATCGTGCAACCGGTTTTGTAAACGTTATCTTACCTCATCGTGTGCAAAGCTTTAATGCCTCGTCTAAGCAACGCCTAGCTCCTACAAGCATGACAAATTCTACTAAGAACTTTATGTAACAACCTTTGAACGTGTTTAAACAATACCCTAATTGATTGGTCGAGTTCTCCGTCGTAACATTAACTTATAGTGATTTTTAGTTACTGTAATCAAAAGTTATCAATTATTAAGGAACTTAAAACTCCCTTATTACTACCGATTAAACTGAATGTCCACTGCCATAAATGTGTACATTATAATTATGCCACAAACAAAAACATTAATGCATTACGTTAGAATTTTATTTCAAAGCAGTTCCTAACTGAATTGGGACTTTGTTAAATTTATACCTTAATCAAAACAATGGATATTCTCATGAAGTAGATCAATAATGACGTTATTACTATTAAACAAGTAAACTAATAACAAGCACAATCAATTTCAACGTAATAGTTTAAGACCACAATTCAGTGAATTAAACAACTTTAGTTAAGATCACATGCTTACAAAGCAGCCACCAATCACTTTCGACAAACACAATCTTAATTGTTATTTTGTCCAAACAAAACGTTTATGAAATCTAGTTACTGGTTACAAACGATTCAACTCGCAGTCTCTCATTAACACATGAAATCTTTTGATCATTTTCACGTACACATATTAACAAGACGTTACAATGATCCTGTCATTAATACCTTTGTCACACGATCTGTTTGTAGCAAGCTACTTTATATGCATCAATTATTAACTTATCAAAACGAGTTTCATAATCGATAATCAAAGACTCGACTCATAGTTTCAAAACGTATTTACGTCTCTAGAAAACTCAACCAAATTACATCTGATCCTATAGTATTTCAAATCCGCAAGCAATATCTATTATCTAATTCTTATAATGAAAACAAGAATTACCTTGAATCGTTATCGAATTTGAAACCGAAAATACATTGCGATTTACCATCAAAGGCTACCAATCGCCGCTCTTGTTTTTCCTATAAGTCGAATATAAAAAATGTTTCTGGATTTTTTAATCGTGAATGAACGGAGAAGTGATTTCTTATATTTATTAGTTAGGCTTGTTTCGTAAATTTAGGGATGATTACTATCACTAAAGGAAACCGAATCTTATCACAATAATAATACGTATATGGCTATAAGCATTCACAAAGCGGCACCTTCACTTCCTGCATTTAATAAATTTAAACCTTACTCTCTTTTTTCTTTTCTTTTCTCATTTAACCTTTCATATATATTTATTAATATTAGTACTAACACTAATTCGAGTAGCCCAATAGTTTGCATATCAAGACAAAACACTATATCCATAATCAAAATGTTTGAGAGAAACTTTTATTCAATAATTAACTCGTAAGAAACGTGAAGTTTGGGATGTTACACTACACGCATGCATGCATAATAATCAAAATCCACCTTACTTTTCCCTTTTCGTTTGCTTCCTCTTTGTCTTGTGCATAGGGGGATAATAGGGACTTGACAAATATAGGGCAAGCATGTACTCAACTTACACAATAACATACAATCTGCACCTAAGAATCATTATTCCAAAAGCCAATCCATAACTCGTAACTGAACTAGCATAACAATCAAAATTCAAACTATAATGTATATTAAAGTCAAACAAATAATATACCCATATATGTCTTAGCATTATGCACCAGAATCACCAACACATATTATGCACTATATTTGATCCATTTTAATTACAGCAGTCAAAGAAACAAAAGTAGTGTTCAAAGAAACAAACTCAAGTCGCCTGCAACTTCTCTTTCCTAGCCATTTTACAGCTCCTACAACCACCACTTTGCCGTGGCCTCCTCCATCTTCTCCGTTGCAGCGGCTAACTTCTCCGTTGCGGCTGACAACTTGTCCGCTGCAGCTGACAACTTGTTCGCTGCAACTGAAATCTTGTCTGCTACCTCATTTGGCCACTGATCTGCTGCCCCACTAGGCCCTTGCCCTGCTCGTAAAGAAACCACGCCTACTCTCCCTTCAGACTTGGCAAAGATGGGAAAAAACTGCCAGAAATGCCATAATACAGTTTGCAATGTCATAATAAAATTAGTGAAATTATAAATTATTCAAATAAATTGCTTATTAAATTACCTTTGCAATGACAAAATACATATAAGGTTTTCCAACCATAAGAAAAACCCTGAATTTAGAAACAAAATTTCCAGACCCGATCAAGCGCTTTAAGTAGAGAGCAGCATCAGAAAGTCCACTACAATCACACCTGCATTTTCAATTGAAAGTTATTATTTAATGATGAAGCATTTATAAAAAAGCTAAAATTATTTCAAAAAACATTATACCCTAGATTAACGGCAGATTATGTATAAATTAGAATAATCCATCTATTACTAACAAACGGGAATTGGCACCCAAAGATATATAATGCACGTCCATTCAGAACACAATATATATTAGGGTTTTTGTGGCAACTGGTTGAACCAATGAATGATAACTGATGCAGTCCATTTTACAAAACTCTAATAACAATCAAATAAACAAATTAAACGTTTATGTTAAATTGGTGGATCGCAGTCACTCCAAAAACTTAAGTTGCTCACAAAGAAAATTCTCAATTTGTACTAATCAAAAATTGATAAACTTTATTAAAGTTTTGTGGATTTGTTAGTTGGGGTTGAACTCATTAAGACGCTTATTGATTTTGATTACTTTCCGGATAAAGTAGTGGTTTTATTGATTTATTTTTAATTTCTTTTTGATTTTACGTCTTTCCAATTTTATAGATGTTATTTCGGTATTTAGTTTTTTTTTTTTTTTTTGAAATATTATAGTAATAGTTTTGTGTTTCCATCGTTAGTTGTTTACTGTTTCGCAGGACAAAGTAGATTTCAATCCACCCTAAGATGTGAGCATTGATGAAGATTTCTTTTCCTCATACTTGAAGAATAAGAACCCAGAAGTGGTGACAAAAACTGGAATCCCGATGATTGGAAATCCAATGTTTTTCTTTTGGTTGCAAAGCCGTATACAATTAGCGACACTGGGAAGGTAATTTAATACACTTTTTATTTGAATAATTATTTTACTAATAATCAGTTGTTAATGGGAATATATGTTTGAAATTTTGCAGGTTTTCCCCATCTTATATACTTCACTTCTGAAGACAAACATCGAGTGTTTTCCTTACCTTCTCAAAAGGGTCTTACTTATGTTGTGAGGATGCTTGCTGAGAAGCATCTTGCACACCCTGAGAAGGTGTTGGTGGCTGCTGAGAAGGGATGGGAAGTTGTTGAGAAGTTGCGGGAGGCTGTTGAAATATGGCAACTTCAGCTGATATGTTGTTTGCAGTTGGAGATAAGTTTTGTGAAGCTGTTGATAAGTTGTATGGGATAGCTAAAAAATTGGAAATAGTAGCTGCAAAGTTGTTGAACTGGTTGAACCACTACATGATGGCCGATACGGGCCATTTTTCAAAACATTAGTAACAATCACATAAACAAACGTTTACGTTAAATTGGTAGATCACACTCACTCCACAAAATTAAGTTGCTCCCAAAGAAAATTCTCAATTTGTACCGATTAAAAGATCAAATGATTTCATTGAGGATACTTTGCTCCATTCATTAAGGAAGCAGTCTCAATATCTTTGGATAGGCGTATGACTGTCGAAATCTTACTTCCCCTATACCCCACCCTCGGTGGGATTGTGTAGTGTTAGTGTGTACTTTGCTCCATTTATTGATAAAGCTTATAACAGTTGTGGATTTGTTAATTGGGGCTGAACGCATTAAGGATCTTACTGATTTTGATTACTTTCCAGATAAAGTAAGGCTGCTGAAAAGGTTGAAAATTTTGCTCATATGTTGTCTGCAACTACTGAGAAGCTGTCCGGGGTTGCTGAAAAGTGGTGGTGGTAAGCGTGCGGGTGGTATGTAAAGTGGTGAGTTGTGCATCTTTGTTCTTACATTGGGTTGTTTGCTACTACTATGTTGAAGTTTTATTACTGTTTCTGCCATTATTACTACGTTAGTTTGTACAATGATATTATAAAGTATAATATTTGCTGCATATTATAACTAGTATTTGCTGTGTAAATGAGTAAATCTGATGTGGCTGGAATTCCGATATTAGAAAAATTATGAAAGTAAGAAAGGCGAAGGTTCAATCAGCTAGATGATGGTACGTGCTTTGGTACAAAAGATGTTTTAATTTCTAAAGGTCGAGTTTATAGTGGAGTTGATTTAATGTGATTGTGTGGTGTTTATTTTAGTGTTGATGCTCATGCTGTAGGTACATATCATATTATCAAGTACTAGTAGTGTGTTATTTCTTTGCGATTGCCAAAATCGGTTAATACTTGAAAGTGAGTTGTTTGTAATTGAATTGGCATGATGAATTAGTTTGTTCTGCAAAGATGGTGGTGAGTTATTGTAGCACTAAATCTAATCTTTAGTGTGGACAATGTAAGCACAAGTTTCACAGCGAATGCATTACGAAATTAGGCTTTTCATTGTCTTCTGATGCGATCACTGTTGATTGGTTTTGTACTGACATATGTGAACAAATACATACATTAGCAGTAAATGGGCTTAACTTGGCCTTTGGGCTTTTTAGTTTTACGTTTCATTAGATAATTGCAGCTACAAACCAAAAGTAAAAGTACTCACGTTTTTTGATAATCATCTGGGCAGCTAGGCATGAACAAAAAACCCGAACCCGAAATCGAAAAAAAAACCCAAAACCGGTTTTTTTGAACCTGGTTCGGGTTTTGGGAGAACCCGGTGGGTAGGGACCCGGGTTGGTTTTTTAAATTCTGAAACCGGGTTGAAATCGGGTCGGGTTGGAAAACCGGTCAAAAACCCGGAAAAACCGGTTTTAACCCGGTTGAAATATTTAAAAAACCCGGGCCGAGTTGGTCAAAAACCCCGTTTCCCTTTGTTGACTAAAACCCGGGTCGGGTTGGGCTAAACCTGATTTTTGTTCACCTCTATGGGCAGCTACCAAGTTAAACGCAGATAAGTTATTTTAATTTATTTTCAGTCTACATTCTTAAATTAAAGGGTATAGTCCCGCGAAATGCTACCAACTTTGGCCAAAAAACTATTGTGTGTAACCAACTAACACATGGGTGTAAGAATGCAACCAACTTTCAAAAAGGATGTTTTAATGTAATTTGCTGATGTGTCGATGAGTTGTCAAACTCTCCGGAAGCCACGTGGCACATCCGTACGCCACGTGTCACCTTCAACGAGTGACACGTTAGCAAATTACATTAAAACACCCATTTTTGAAAGTTGATTGCATTATTACACCCATGTGTTAGTTGGTTACACACAATAGCTTTTTGGTCAAAGTTGGTAGCATTTCGCGGGACTTTCCCTTAAATTAAATCCTACCTTGCTTATATATTAGACAATCACTTACACTTATTCACAAACTGCGTCTGGGGTTAATAGTTTTCATTTCCCATCTCATGGAAAACCCTTTTCGCTCCGCTTAGCCTTATCCCTCTCTAGGGGTATTTTAGTGATAGGTTCTATAGGAACTGGACGATCTTATTTGGTCAAATACCTAGCGCAAAACTCCTATCTTCCTTTCATTACGGTATTTCTGAACAAGGTCCTGGATAACAAGTCTCAAGGTTTTGATGATAGCGATATTGATGATATTGACGATATTGATGCTAGTGACGATATCCTTGATATGGAGGTGGAACTGATAACTAGTATGAATGCGCTAACTATGAATATGATGCCTGAAGATGAAGATTATACATACAACAAGGATATAAGTTGTTGAATATTATGCTTAGTTATATTCCAAATGCATAAAAACGAAGAAAAACATTTCAATAAACAAAAACAAAAGAAGCAAAAGAAAATGAAATAGGAGTAGTGACTAATTTGTCAATTTGTTACACGTTCCATATAATTCACTAAAAAAAATAGATATATTTTGAACTAAGAAATAACTTTATTATAAGAGTCAACCTACTACACCAAATGTGTTTCACCTACCCATTGGCCCAGATACTTAGTACAGAGTATATAATTAGATAGAAGCCATTCGCGTTACGATTAAAGGGGATCAATCTTGGGGAAGAATAGATGATCTTATATATTAAAACATGGCACATCATTAACCAAAATTAAATAAATTATTGCAAGTCAATTTATAATGTTGACGAGATTAGGTCAATTTATAATGTAAGTCAATTTGTTATCGTGAGTTTTAAACTCTATGTTGACGAGATTATCTGAATGCATTTGCATTATTTGGTCTCTTTGTGGCAACAAGCTTTTAAGACAGATTAAAGCTTAGGTACGTCCTAAAAGAATTTGTACATCGACCCTCTAGGCTGAGAGAGAAATATGCATTCATATAACATACAACATTCAATCAGATTTTGTTTTGAAACAAGACATACTTGGATACAAGTCGCGCAACTACTTAGAATGAAAAACCTATATTTGATCAACAAGAGGAAAATATAAAGATGAGAACTCATGTTTATATGTGTCATAGTACACATATGTGATTATAAGGAGATCCAAACCATGAAACTTCTCTTTGGTAACTTGATCCATTATTTGACTCATTTCACCTGTGAGATGGTTCATCCAATCTCGAACTTTGCCTTCCCTATAGAAAGCATGATTTGGTATACCTATACTTAAGGTTATTCCATGCTTGTTAACCTCACTTAAATTTTCGAAACCACAAAGGTTCACCATCTCTACCACCACACCTTGGGCTTCTCCTCTTATGTGAAAGCAAATCCAAAGAACTTTGCGAGACGCTTCACAATTTTTGTAGCATCCATTTCATTTACTTGTATGTTAAAAACAAAACCCTTGTTGGTTGTTCTAAACCAACCTTGTAATATAAGTAGGGCTAGTCACTACAAGAAAAAAGCTCATCAGTGACGAACGGAATATGGTCACTAACAGTCAAAATTGGTCACTAATTGTAACACCCCCAAATTTCAAATTTCAGGTTGCGGAAGCGGTCGGGTCGTGGTGTTACCAATCTAATATCACAAGCGCAAAGATATAGCAAACGACTCTAAATGAGACGTTTTGAAAATGGTTATAACATTACCAAAATAAGTGTTACAAAGCTGTGAGTTTATAGATAATTTCCAAATGCATAATTTGAAAATACAAAAGTAAATGCAAAGTGGTCCCAAATGTTTGAAAGCATGCGACTCGAGCTAGGATCCTGATGGGCGATCCTACTATAGCAGTACCTGAAAATGCACACTAAAACGGTCAGCTGGAAAGCTGGTGAGTTCACAGGTTTAGTTAAACAATTTGTAATGTTGAAAAACATTATAAGATACGAAAATAGTTTGTAAATCGTGTGATGATGTTAAGCCATGATTGCTCCCATGAGCGATATTGCGGACCATTAAGTAAACCTACAGATCTAAGTCAATAGGGTACTAATGGTGATAACCTGAGAACAAACATAAACTAGTGTGAATTCTATTACAACGAGTACAACTCGTAGCAATACTAATGAGAACAAGTATTAACCTATATTAATACTAATGATGACGAGTAACAACTCGTAATGATTTAATGATGACGAGTAACAACTCGTATTGACTTAATGATGACGAGTAACAACTCGTATTGATTTAATGATGTCGAGTAACAACTCATATTGACTTAATGATGTCTAGCAGCAGCTAGTATTGCTATACTGATGACGAGTAACAACTCGTATTGATTTGTATCACCCACCGTGATATCGTTTGGAATCATCCAAAATGATAATGATTTGTACCACCCACCGTGGTATCGTTGTGTGTCATCCAAGATGACATCGACCAATGATTTGATGATGAAACCTGCCGGGCGTATTAAACGCGCAAGGTTTTATTGATTTGACGTCTAGACAGACTAATGATTTGAGTGAGTTTATGCGCATAGTAGAATTGGGTGTATCCAGACAGGCCCGAATAGTAGAGTCATGTTTGTATATGTATATGTATATCATTATACATAAATAAACTGAAGAGCACCGAGTGCTTGAAATTAACATATATGTAAGTATACAAATATATAATCATATATAATTATACATGTTCAAATGATAACAGCTAACAGCGTGTTATTGATTTTGATGTAATAAAGAGATGATACAGGTAACCAAGATGTACCTATATTTATCATATAATATATGAGTATAGTTAGTGTATCTAAGTGTGTACTTACATCCCTTAGATATTAAGTGGGTCATATCATGCCTAGGTATGGATAACCATTGCCTAGTTGACTGAAAACGGTACAAAGTACTAACCTGATATATACTCCTAGTACTTGGCCTAGCAAGTATATTGAGATCTACGGGTGATGTTCACTTAAGTACTAGCCTAAGCCTAGTAATTGTGGAACATAAGTATAGGGAGAAGCTATGGTCCCTAAAGCAATCACATGAATACTTAACACATTTAAGTATAATTGAGAAAAGTTATTGATAAGAAAGCGTAGTGTTTATGTCACAAAATCCAATAAACGGTTTGTATTCATTAAACAATGAAATGATTAATTGAGTATGCATTCTCCCCCAAAACAGTTGAAAGGTGGGGCTATGAACTCACCTGTGGGTGATAGCGATCCTAAGATATGTGTGTCGTTCCGATAGTAACCTCCTAGTGTACTAAACACGTGAGATTATATAAGTAAGAGACTAATCAGTCTGGATATGTTAGTTGTGCAAGTATTCACTTGTTGTTTAAGTTTAACATTTGGGTATGGGGGTCCGGGGGCAGCGCCCCTGGTAGCGGGGTCCAAGGGGTGGCAACCCCTGGCGGGGTCCAAGGGGCAGAGCCCCTGGCTGGGGTCGAGCTGCCAGGTCAGCTCGGAAAATTTTTATTTCTACTATGTTGCTTTAGTAAAAACGCATTTGAAATTCGAATTCTGTGTAAAATCAAGTGGCAGAATCTTAGTTCCGATACTTAGTAAAAATTAACATGCGATAGGTTGGATTGAAAAGTACGCGATCAGTTGGATTGAAAAGTACGCGATCGGTTGTGTATGTACGCGATCGGTTTAGTTCAAAAAAATACGCGATCCAGCCTTTTAAGTACGCGATCGGGTTAGTCTCAAATTTTGTGAAAAGTACGCGATCGGTTTTAAGGAAAAAGTTCATGATCATGAAATAAAAATACGCGATCGGGTGATAACAAAAGTACGCGATCGCGTACTTTGTTATCCCAGTAGTCTGTTCGTGCGGGGTTCAGTGTAATCAGCATCTAATCAAATTTTTCGGATATAACAATTGATATAACACTAAAACATGATAATTTAAGCATTCCTAGACACGAATTTAAAGTAAAGTTTAAAGTTTCCTTACGAATTAAAAACGAAGTCGTGAGGTTGATGATGATAAGCTCGATGATGATGATGATTCCAACGATGATGATTATGATGATGTTGTTGTTGATTGTTATTATTATTGATCGATGAAGATGATGAAGATGGTGTTCTTGGTGATGAACCGAGTGAAGAAGAAGAAGAGAGCAAAAGGGAGTCTCTGTGTTTGTGTGCGTATGTTTGAATTATTGGGGTTGGTTGTATATATCCGACCCCAATAATTGATGATAGGTAGTATTTTTGCAACGTGTTCGTGTACCTGGTCGTATAATATTGTAATACTTTTCATTTTAAAATTAATAAAAGTATTTTCGATCTAACTTTGAGTCAAAGTATTTTATAAAAATGCTATTTTTGAGTTATAAAAATATAACTTAGTTTTGAGTTTGATTAACGGACATAGTTCGAATGGTTTCGTTGCGTTGTGTAAATTCTGAATAAAACTAATATGTTTTATTTTCATTCGGGTACATGATAATTATTGTTTTCAATAAATAACATTGTTTATAAGTTTTGTCGCAAATGTAAATCTGTACGCGATAATTAGTTTATCATTTCGTGTTATTTATATATATAATTATATATATAATACTTGAAATAAAAGTTTAAATTTGGACCAAATTTTGGGTCATTTTTGACCGGTTGTCACACTAATGTCACTCAGAGACCAAAATATAAGTGGGCACCGTCCGTCACTAAAGGTCCGTCGCTAAATTTGGGTAGAGACCAAAAAGCAAAAGTCATCACTGAGCAATGACGAAATTAAAGTGGTCACATGTGACTCCAAAATTTGTGTTGACACAATCCCATTTCTTTCCGTTGGTCAACAACCAACAAAAGTTCTCGTTTAGTTCTTCACTACTCGTACAGGAAGGCCTCTCTTTCTGTATGGGGGGAATCCTTTATTCTCAATCAAGATGCCTCAACTGGATAAATTCACTTATTTCACACAATTCTTCTGGTCATGCCTTTTCCTCTTTACTTTCTATATTGCCATATGCAATGATGGGGATGGACTACTTGGGATCAGCAGAATTCTAAAACTACGTAACCAACTGCTTTCACACCGTACGAACAACATCGGTCACTACGCCTCAAAAAGTCATCACTAAGTTTGGTATAGAGTGACCAAGCTAGAATTGGTCACCAAGAATTTCCCACCAGTGACCAAAAATCTGGTCACCACTCTGAAAAGTTTTTCCAGCTACTTTTTCACATAATAGTTGTTACTGTGATACAATAAAACAACCCAGGAATACGATATTACTTCGAAGCTAGAACACACATTTCATTATATAGAAGTAAGATTTAACAAAGATAAGATTCAATAAAGCTAAAATTCAGGCATCCAAAATAACCAATAACCAATAACATGCCTAGTTAGTCAACTAATTAGAAATCACTTGACATAACCACAAATCAAAAAGAAACATAGCATTCTTAAGTTTGAATTGTGTCTTTGAAGCATTCACGAGCTAGAAACATCCCTATCTCGAATTGTATCCCCCTCAATTGTTTCCATCAAAACTTCTTCATATCACAAATATTCCTTCAAATGAATCACTACAAAATACATAAGAAAAGAAAGGTAAAAAAGCAATATCATATAGATCATTAGAATGTATGTTTCTACTTAATGACATATATGATGTTAACTTACATTTACTTGAGATTGGAAGTTAGCTAGATGTGACAACTTTTCCATCATCAATTTTTCCACCATGAGTTCTATTCTCTTGTCTTGCTCCTTCTCAAATTTACTAAACTTCTCCTTGATTTCATGAACTTCTACTTCTAAGCTTTTCGATTTTTCTTTCTCTAATTCCAATTGTGTTTGTAAGTTTATTATGGTGTCTTTGGTTGAAGTAGAACGCCCTCTTATATGTCCCGGAATCCGGCCTAGTTTTTTCAAGCAAATTTCTGCTGCTGAACAAGAAGTAGTAACCTTCTCATTCGTTAATTCTTTCTGTAGATCAATATAGTTAATTGGTTAAAACATATTAGTTCCATAAATGGTGTATAGCAGCAGGTCATATTTCATACAAATGATATAGCAGCAGGTCATATTAGTTCCATAAATGGTGTGTTGGGAAGCTGCAATGTTAATATCATCAACAGCAGCAGCAGATTCTGATTTTGTATATATTTTGGATGGGCCTCATACACAATTGTTTGTATTAATTATTTTTCTGTATTAATTATTTCTCTATATATTTTTCTGAGAATGACTTGCTACTATACGCTACTGATAAAGTTGGTTCAAGTCATATTTCAAGTAGGAATAGCCTGGTCCTT
Organism: Pseudognaphalium luteoalbum; assembly: GCA_963422505.1. Classification (NCBI taxonomy): domain Eukaryota; kingdom Viridiplantae; phylum Streptophyta; class Magnoliopsida; order Asterales; family Asteraceae; genus Pseudognaphalium; species Pseudognaphalium luteoalbum. The sequence goes on from OY730198.1 coordinate 96,156,069, forward strand.
AGTCTAACTTCTGAATAGCAATAAGAAACTACTAACTAGCCTTGTTCTAACCAAGTCTGGATCGGCTGTGTTCTTGATCCACCTAAAGCCTAAATTAGCAATAAGAAACTACAAACTAGCATGTTCAACATTAGTCTTGTTCAGCTCATGTATAGGCTATTTGGACATTTACAAGAAGTAACAGCTTTATTATGTATACGCAAATTGTAACATCCTGTTTCTGGGCCTGGAAATAAAAGATTATTTTAATAAAGGAAAATACTTTGTTTGGATTTATTTGAAAATAAATGAGTAAAAGAGTCACAAGTTTTATTGTGACTAATAAAATTGTACTTGTTTTAAATAGTTGAACCTGACGGTAAAATAAAAGTATTTTGGCACACGGGTATTTTCGGATTCCGGACAATAGGCTTAGAAGGGGGATAAAATAAACACAGATAAAGATGGGGGCGGTGGGTTTAGACCGACTCATTTCCACCAACTTTTCCCAATCTTCTTCCTTCTCAACTCTCTCAACTTTCTTCAAACTAATTCAAAGAAATTAAATATCTAACTTGTGTCTTGGATTCAAATTGTTTAAAAGAAGATTATATCCATCTTGCTTATCATCTCCATCTTGTTGAATCATCTTGTAAGTGTTTTAAGTTTTATGCAATAATGGGGTTTTGATTGAAATGCTAGAGATAGTGATTTTAATGTGAAATTGAAGTTGAAAATAGATTATAACATGATTATAGGATGATATTATGATAGATATGTGATGATTACATGAAGATATATTGTTAGAATTTGTATATGTTCTTCAAGTTTGGGGTTTTAAGAACTAGGGTTTGAATTGTAAGATTGATGATGATGCATGTTAGGAATTCATGTTAGAGTTACTTGTTGTTGTTATATTATGTTGGTAGTTGATGTTTGTGATTAAGTTCATGATAAATTATGTATTGAATCTGAGTTTTATGGTATTATTGGGTTTTTAAACCGAGTTGAGCTCATTCAATAAAGTGCAGGTCGTTTTTGAACTAGCAAACGCGATCCCAACTTTCTTTTTGGATCGCGTTCCTTAGTTATAATTTGGAGTCAGTCGGATTTTGAACTAGCGAACGCGATCCAGCCCTTGTTTCCGGATCGCGTTTCCAAGTGTAAAATGGTCACAGAAGGATTTTCAAAGAGGAACGCGATTCCACCACCTTGACCCGGATCGCGTTTACATGAATAATTTTGATGGGTTTTGCAAATTTTGAAAATGCATAAGTGTTTAGAGAGTGTTGTCTTTAGTGGCACTTTTTGCTTAAAAATATATGTTTTGATATATGTGAGTACGTATTGATATAAGATATACATTGATGAAGTGAGATACTAACTAGTTATCATTGTGTTCCCAGATAAGCGGACGGCAACTCAGTAACATTAGACCACTGAGTTTGGAGTTCGGACGATAATGGGTGAGTGGTTACCGTAGTCCTCGGTTTAACCCAGTTGTAACGGGTTCAGTTACAACGGGTAAACCAGGATAGTTCATATTGTTAGGTTGTTGTTAATAGTCGTACTGGTACCAGTTTTGTTTGTGTATGTTGCTGGATATATGAGTTGTTGTATGATTATTATTTTATTGCCTGGTTGATAACAGTTGTTGAACTGTTGATAGTTGTTGGTTGCTATTGCATTGTTGCTTGCAATATGGTTGATTTCAGAGGTCAACATTGGTTGGTTGGGTTTGTGTACTACTATGTAGCTGTCTAGGTTTCTTGGATACCCATCGTTGAGAATTAACCTAGTCAGTGAAAGTAGTACTCAAGCTATCGGTAGATCACTGCGAATTGCATACAGTGATCGTGGTTTCTGGGTTGGTTGTATACCAGGAACCGCCGGTCCTCTTGACGTTATGTGCTTATGTGTTTAAGTTTATTTTGTTGTAAGACTTGTTATGAATGGATTGAACCGTCGGTTACGGTTTCATTCACTTAGCGTGAGCTAATCCCTCGTTGTTAAATGTTTTGCAGATTTCGGTTAAGCTTTGTTATAGTTCGGGTTGTGGATGAAATGAATGGATGTTTGACTAAGCTTGGCGTAACTCTGATCTTTTGTTGATATCGTTTTGGAAATGTTTTATATAAGGTCATTTTTGGTGTCAATGTGGGTTGTAACTATTATGGTTTGTAATTAGCTAACTAATATGGTTATCTTTTGATGTCGTTAACTTGGAAGTATTGTAAGTCGGTAAATGTTTTTGGGGACTTGCGCTTCCGATTTCGGAATATAATATTAAAATGATATGTTTTGGCTTGAAAGTATTAAATTATGATTGTCTGAAAAAGTCGGATCTTACACAAATATTCACAATTAATTGTTATTCTATTTATACCATGTATACGCAAATATTCACAATTAATTGTTACGTAAGCAAGTAGTAGAGTTACCAATATTTCATCAGCTTCCTCGTTCACCATTTTTTTCCTCTTTTCTGAATAATGACCAATTTTGTAACGTTCAATTGCTGATACTTCTTCATTTGCTCTCCTTTTCTGTTTTAGAAAGAACATAATACACCTTAAACGAATAACCAATAAGAAGTTAATTATTCAAGTTTCGAATAGTTACTTACCTTATCTACTATACGTGCAATTGAAAAGGTGCCAACATCAGGTGGAACTTTTTGACATGATCGGTTTTTCTGATTTTTAAGGCTTATCGTCTGTGCAAGGTTAAATAGTTAAAAACAGCTTGTATTTGTAAGTTTTATTATGATATGAAAACATTACAAATTTAGATAAAGAAGTGAGTTTATAACCTGAAAAGCCTCGCTTGCAAACCTTTCACATAAATCTTTCCAGTCAGAGGGATCTATACCATTAGGCTTATTCCTTATAGCCTCGTCTTTAGAAGGGAACTTTTTGTAATGAAGGTGATATTTCCACTGTTTATTCTTATGTGAGGAAGCTAATTGTGTTTGTATAGCACTTACCATTGACCGACAATTTGGATCATAAGTTGAATTTTCCTGATAAATGATGATCATTATATAACGATTAAGTAAGATATAAGATATATGTCTTTAACAAGGGTGGTTGCTTTTACCGTGCACTTCGTAATGATTTTTGTCTTTATCAAAGGTGGTTGCTTTTTCCAAGTTGTTCCATCAAATTTTTGAGTGTAAAGAACGGCGAGGGTTTTGAGTGTATGAATGAGGGAACGGCAAGGGTTAGTCTCAATTTTTGTTTAGTGATTTGTATTATCTGCAGTGTAAGTTGTACATTTATGTGTATATATAATATGTATTCTTGATCCACATATTTGACGGTTATTGACCACGTAAGTTGTACATATCTCATTTCTCATTTATATATTATAAGTAGAACTTATTAAATTTAGTTATAAATTTATTGATCACTTATTATTAAATAAGTATTACAAGTGACAACTATTTTATCTCTACTTTTACAACTAAGTGATCACTGTTTTTTTCTCTACTTTAAAACTAAGTGGCCATTGTTATTTTGGTATCTTAATTTTTAATAAGTGACCACTATTTTTTGGTCTCATTATAAAACTAAGTGACCACTGCTATTTTGGTCTCTAGATTTTCAATAGTGACCAATATTTTTTGGTCTCTTTATAAAACTAAGTGACCACTGTTATTTTGGTCTCTATATTTCCAATAAGTGACCACAATCTACCATTGGTCACCATGTTTTCAGCATTGACCAAAACGTAGTGACCACTTATTTTATGGTAACTATATTTAGATATTAGTGACTAAATAATAAGTCGTCAATAAAATCTGGTCACTAATGAGCTTTTTTCTTGTAGTGAGTTCTTAACACTTCACACTCAACAAAAGGAAAACAAATATGAGGGTTAGAGATTTGTAGAGGATGAGTTGATAGAGGCTTATTTTTGTACTAGTTGCGGTTTACCATAGCAAATACAAGGGCTTTGAGTCATGTTGTGCCAGATTTTGGTTGTGTGGCTAGGTAAATATCGGCTGAACGAGCTTGGAAAGTTTCTTGGGTAGCCATTATAGTTTCCACCGAGACTATGTTCTTGGATTGGTGCCAACAGCCTTGATACATGTAGAGTTCTTCAGTCATCCAACCTTTCTCCCTTGGGAAAGTTGTGAAAATATCCTTGTAGATATCAAAGATGAGGGGTGATTGGCCTCTTCACCTTCGTCATCTTCGAAACTAGGTTTATCTACAAATGAAAGAGAGAGTGCTTCGTGGGAAGGCTACTTAATTGGATCGACAATTGAAGGGTAGTAGTCTCTAATGAATGGAAGAGGTTCTTGTTTACATTATCACACTCCTATATGTAGGAGAAACAATTTCTTAATTAGGACAGAAAAACATCATGTGGTTAGTTAACGTTTACTCTAACTGTATCAATAATATCTTTGAACAAAATTACAAAAAGTGGCTAGAAAACTACTACAATTTATCATGATATATTGAATGAGATGCTTTGTTTATTGTTTCTATCTTATTCTATTATACAGTTCAGGTGTATTTGAACTTGACTACTATACTCAACAACTTCTTATTTGTTTGTTTAAACATTGTATTCCATGTAATACAATCCAGTAATGATATCTATTATTATGAAGGTGTATGAAGGACAAGTCTTCAATTGTTGTGTTCTATCTTGTTTGTTATGTTATCTTGTATCTAACATTTCATTTTGTTAATCGCATAAAAGGTAGTGATACCTTTAACAGTTCTAAAATTTGTAATTCTCTAAAATACCTTGTATTTTTTTTTTGACTATCAATGCAGATTTTTAATCCATCTTTTTATAAACTTTTTGTAACGATGGACATGTATTTAGTGGTGAGAAGAGGCTTTTTGAGGGGAAGGAGGAGAATTTTCTAATGGTCTAGATTAAGCCACATCTTAAGGGGGTATTTTGTAATGGCGCACATAGATGGCATAACTACGCGAAGACTCCAAAGTATAAACTTCACCATATTTTCAAATCATACGTTTATTATTACTACTTGTTGCATATATTAATAACTTTACTATATGTGTGTACTTAGTGAGATCAAATTTGATGAGGCTGCGATTCTGATTCACACCTACACCAAATTAACAGATCTGACATCAAGGCAGGATCGATGTGGCTGTAAGCCTACTAAAGAAGAAGTTAAAAGATGTTTCATGTTGGAATTTGACAGAGCTGCGAGTATTGATATTTCTCCGTTCTAGTACTTTTACTTATTCTGTTTGATATGAATATGAATCGAACGGGTAAAACTAAATATCAGCTTTGAAGGAACCTGGCCAACGGTGTCAAAAGTTACCAAAAATGTGCCTTTAGGGGATAAAACCATTTAAATCATATAATTTAATTTGGCATATCACTATTGTAAATAAAGTTTTTGTAAACAAATTTGGCACACTGACTATGTATAAAGACTCTTACATCTTTGGACGAAACCTGATTCGGGTCATCCCAGATCGACCAAGCCATTTAGACCTGCCTTTGAATCTAAGTAACCGATGATCAGGATGGTAGAAAACAAAACTCTTATGGCACCCACTATGAAAGCTCTGGTATCGTGTGATTATTAAAAATAAAGATTTTAAAACAAACTCAAATAAAACAAAAGTTGCATGTGGAATTTACGAAGGAGGGACGACAAAGATTAGTGGGGATTAAACGCTAGGACTAAGTTTCAAAGTCCGTGAAACACATAATGAAGAAAATTGAAGCTTAGTACCTATGACTCAAATAAACGATAAAGCCAACAAATGAAGTGGATAATAATTGATGAGAAAAAAAAATAAAACAAACAAGTATTCCCTCCGGACCATTGGCTTTCAGCCAACGACCGGAGAATCGCTATTTGACAATTGATTTTAATTGAACCCCGTAAGCTATCATATTATTATTCATCAACTATTTATAATGGTTACATAACAGCCCTACAAACCTTAACGGGTTAAAACTCTAACGGACCCTAAACCCACGATCGTGCTTGGGCCATACTAACCCAGTGCCGAATATCAGGGTGTGCAACAGGGGCAATTGAACATGCCCACCAAAATACAAGGGCCCAATTTTCCAAGGCCCATTTCAAAAACTATATTCCGTATCCTACTGATGATAGGTTATGCTCAACTTCTTTCATTTACATTTTACCAAATCAGTTTCAGTTTTAGTGTTTTACTTTATCTTCAGTTCCCAACGTTTATTAAAATTCATCCACTTCATGTTTCTTATATTTATTACTTAATTTAATTTTAATAGTCTAATAGTCCAACCATCAATAATTGTTTTTGTTTATTTATTTTTACTTAGTAATCAAATAACACTTTGGAAATTGAGTTTTTATACTATTCAGTTGACAATACTTCGGATTACATATATCAATTGAGAATAAGCATCGATTTTATGTAGACATTGGTGACATGCCTAACATACAGTTTTTGTTTGTTTTGTTTTTTTTCTTTTGCTGACGACGTTAGTATATTTCAATACGTATATAAAATGTTGAAACATCAATTAAATTGTTTTCACATATACGAATTCGCTATAAGCATCGAGGGGCCTACTATGTAATGTGGCACAAGGCCATCAAAAACAATGAGCCTGCCCTGTACTAACCTATCATCTAACAAGTTTATCTCCATCTTTTGCTCAGTTCAAAGTTTAAGTTACGAGTTTTGACTTTCACAACTATGTATGGAGTCCTGCAAAACATCCGGCAAGGGTTTTGACGCTTAGAAGATAGAAGTTATCTACATCTATTGTATGATGGGTTATATCACTTATATGTTACAGTATAACGATATTAATGTTTGAAGGAATGTTGAAATCATAGGAGCTTTCTTAATCTAATCATGATATCATGTACGTCTTGCTTCTTAGACATATTAGATCAAAGTGTATCGTCATACAATCAGCTATAACTTTTATGTATAACAAATTGACGTAGTCCAAACAAAATAGTGATAGCATCAAAAAGCTCTAACCTTTGACATGAGCTTGAATATAGTAATGGATTTCGAGTACTAAATATAGACATTTGTCTTGTTAACAAAATTTTGTTGCTAAAAAGAAAAAGTTCGTAACCCCGATAACTTTATGGTTATAGCATTTGTGATGTTGAAAGCAGATTTCAGATATGTTGTTGACCAATCGGCATTTATATATCTTATATGTTTGGTCCTTCAACTTTTTCATATATACACAAATAGTTCCTTCTTTAATGCTATAGTAACATCACGATTGACCCGTCTAGACAGACTATTTCCCCCAACTTTATTTTAATAAATCCATGGTAATATTTTCTCTAGGTGAAATGCTCGTCGGAATGCATACCTACCATTCATGTGTGTTTCATGTTTTATCTCGCTTTCTGTTTTGGTTTATTGTTGCGAATTCATAAAGCATTAGGTTGATTTATTTTTATTTTTATATATATCTTGATCTTGAAGAAGATATATTTTGGAGAACGCACTTCTTCTAAATTTCTTCAGTCATTTAAATCGTTAAAAGTAAATTTCAAACTCACCCGATTACTTTTTGATCATCATAAGTTCATAACACAAATGTTTGGTGGTTCTTAAACGAGTTTCTAATGGTAAACCTCACCTTGCCCGTCCAACAATTTCCAACAAAAGCGGTGTAGTTCCAAATACAACGATAAGAAAAAAAAATGGATCTTTTTTAATATTTCAATCCACAATGTTGGAAATGGTTAAGCTTGTAAATGTACATAACTATGTGTTGACTTTCATAATGAAATTATTTATTTTGTACATTGTATATATTTTGATGCCGTGTTATCAAAGGTGACATGTGCCATCTTTACAAGTTGACAAGTCATCAAAATACACACAAGATCAGAGGCGGATCTAGGATTTCTATATTGGGGAGCAATTTTATTTTTTTTAATTATTTTATTCATCTTTGGGGGCAAAACCTATAAGATATTATAAATACCCTTAAAAAAATTACATTTTCACATGATTTGAAAATTCTTAGGGAGCGACTACCCCATGCCCCTCTACATCCGCCCCTGCACAAAATACAAAGATAAATAGTTTTGTAGTCAATTTTGTTATATACAAACTATAACTATGAAAGTATAATTATGTAAGCTTTCAATAAATCAAACCTTTCAAAAAATACTGTCTCGAATTGTAGTGGGCTTGGGATGGGCTTAAGTGTTTTTGGGCCGGTAGGCTTCCATCATCAAATCAAAATACGTATGCAAACTCCTAACCTACATTCGTTCATGTTCGAATATAGGATATAGGATTATAGGATATATATACTAAAAAAAAACTAAGGTTTGAATGGCGGCTCACATGGATGTGTTTGGGGAGATACTTGCAAGATTGGATGTAGAAGATGTTCTCCGATCCAAGAGTGTTTGTAAGTCATGGTATTATTTAATATCAACTGATTATTTCGTTAAAGCTCATCTAAAACAACAAAATCGTAATCATAATAGTAATCGTGAACATGGAGATTTAAGAATTCAATTACATCGGAATATCGATTACACTCCTCCTGTTGATAAGATTCATTATGTTATGATGGTTGGTTCCTCAAATGGCCTTGTTTGCCTCTCGCCTTATGATTGTGCAATTTTAGTAACTAATCCTTCGATTCGAGAGGTTAAGGAACTGCCAACTCTTCCTTACGAGGAGAGGACCAAATTATGTTGGGGTTTTGGTTATGATTCTTCAACGGATGATTACAAGGTTGTTGTCGGATTCAATGAATCCGACCATCACATGGTCTTTCAAGTGTTAAGTTTAAAATCAAATAATTGGAAATTTGTTGGAGAGAATTTAGCTTATAATTTTCATCATTTTGATGAAGCTGGTTGTTTATACAATGGGGCGCTTCATTGGTTTGTGGATGATATGAAGGATAATAAGAAGAAAGTTATTATTTCTTTTGACTTATCTACAGAGGAATTTAACGAAATCCCGCAACCTGATGATAAGAAATATGTATGGAATAGTAGAAACAGACTGGGGAAGTTTGAAGAATGTTTATGCATATTTCGTACCCTTAATACTAATATTAATTTTTGCCAAACATGGGAGATGAAAAACTACAATTCTTGGCAACTGCTCCCACGCGATTATGAGAATAACAAGTATGCTGCTGGTACGACTGCATACAGACTCAACTGCATTCCATGCAACAACACTTGGCGTTTATGTAATGATGATCAAAAACGTAATATGCATCTGTTTTCGCGGTGTTGGCACCATATTGCTGCCCCTATATTTGTCAAGTCCCTTGTATCTCCCTACATGTATGGTGGGAAATCAAAGAAAAGGAAGAATAACAAGAGAAAAGTGGATTCTCGTGATATTTCGAGCTCTTTTTCTTTCAACGAGAGAAAGAGGCGTGCAGCCACACAAGCAGAAGCATGGTAAGGTTTGGCTGGATTCTACTCGTAATTATTATGAAGGCTTCTTTCTTTAAATACATGATGATGGTATAGAGTACCATGTAGTTACTTCTTGATTACTTATCAATTGTATGTATATATGTCTTGATGATGATGATTGATTGCTGCTAATAATAAATTGTGTTCTATCTGTGTAACAAAACACTTATCCTAATTTATACATGCCCTGTATCTCGGTTGAAGAAAGTGTCATTTTTTTTTTGCTTTATTGTCTTTAAATAAATTCTAACTATGTTTAGTCACTTTCCGTTTTGTTTTCTCAGTTAAATAGGGAGATCTTTCTCGGACCAAGGGCTAGTGTTTGATGTTGTTAAGTATCCGAAATAAAACAACATTCATCATTCATGTATGGATCTATCTTTCAAAATTGCATTATTTAATGGTTGGTAGTTTTTGTGGAATTTGTGTTTAATAGATTTCAATAACTTGTGTGATGTGATGGTTTTATAACATTTTCTATCTATTCGTTGCTTTTAATGTCCGATCAGCACCAACAATGGGATTAATTTACTCTTTATAGTGTACAGTCCCATAAAATATATGCCTATTGCATAAGATAGGTGATATACACAACAAATTCTCTGCATCTGCGTATGGTAATTACCCCAAAAGAATTACTCAGATGGAAAAGCAAGTTGTTTTTTATCTGTATGTTATTGATATTGTTAATGGCTTCCTGAGGTTTTTAACAGCTGTTGTTTTGTTTTTATTAACAACAGATAAGTATTCTTCTACCCGTCAGACGTAGGCTTAAGGGGTCACATAAACTGATAAAAACCATATGAACCTGTGTTTTTATCAAACTTGCCTATGGACATATAACCTATCCTTCCTTAAACACTAGTTTCTACTTTCTACACCACAAATTGTGTTACAAAGATTTAAATACAGCAATACAGGTGCGCGATAATTGAACAATACAGGGGTCACAGATTAGTTTATGTATCTGCAGTATATGATACACTATCCTATAACCAAATCGATAAAAAGAAATAGTTCTATCATAATTCAAACAATAGACATGCAAGATACCTACTGAAATTGCATACCGTAATTTCGATTATGTTAATTTTGCTTAGTGTATCAAAATCAGTCATTACTGTCAACAACAATAAAACTAAAAAATGTAACATGATGTAGTCTATGGTTTCCATTCTGCAGTAATAAACTTAAGTTCATTTTCATGGTTTCCATTCTGCAGTAATAAACTTTAGTTCATTTTCATGTTAACCGTCATAACTAAATTACAGAGTGCAACTTTTCATGAGAATTTCCTACATTATAAACATATAAGGCAAGGATTAACATTCAAAGTGTACTCCCATAGTAATGACAAGTTTGTGTTACTGAGGGTTTGGAGGACGCCAGCCGTGACTCTTAAACCCCACTCAAGCAACTATTTGCTCATATCATCCTTGTGAACAATCACTTCAATGCATCACAAACCAATCCTTTTTGTCTCCAGTTGCTGTCTCAATTGCTTTAACTATAGCCTGTCTTCACAAAACACCTGCAGTTTAACAGCATCTATTAGATGTCATATTTTTAACCCACTGCATATGTGAATGGGTTGATTCAGTTATGTTTCATCTTCAATGTGTCAAAATTATAAGAAAACAAAAAAACGAGTCAAAAGTCACCAAATATGTATATTTAACATATAAACCACTTAAATCATTTTATTCAAATAATTAATAATCAACTGATATTCCAACCCACCCCACCCTGCTCAATACTTTTTGATCATCATAACACAATTGTTTGTCACTGCCTGGTTCTTAAATGAGTTTCTAATTGTAAACCTCACCTTGCTCGTCCTGGAATTGCCCTAACCATCGTGAATTGCATAAACAAAAGCAGTGTAGTCCAGTTTTTTATCACATTGTAAGGTCCATCGTGGATCTCTACTTCAATGGTGTACCACCATTGTTAATCAGGAAGGTAATTGTGTTCTGCCCACATCATAGCATTGTGGACACATCACGTGTAGTAACCTGTAAGCTGCCATATGTTAACAATACAAGCAATCACCCGTTTAGCAGTTGCAGCCTGTGCATAACCATGTGTAGCACCCACTGGCCACCCGATAGACCCATATTGCATCTGGAACTCATACCACCCAAGGGGCAATTTCAACCGATTTACTTATAAATGTGTTTTTTTGGGTTGGTCTTTTATATCAAAACTTTTCAAATTGAAAACTTCGTGAAAAATATAAACAAGTCCTATGGTTCAAACATCCGTGTACAGAGGCCAATTTCATTAGCCAAGTTCTTCAAGACAGACGTAGGTGCAATAACCAGAAATGGCCCCCATGTATTTTTCTCCTGCAAAGAAAACTCATGTATCATTGCTTGTTATTACAACAAAACAGTGGAGATCATAGTGTTTCAGGTAGGTTACTTCGTCCAAATGAGCCAAGAATGTCATTGCTTGAATAGTCTTCCCAAGTCCCATCTCATTAGCAGGAATCCCATTCAGACCCTGTGAGACAACAGTTAACAGCTTAACATGACAATAGGAAAGAGGGGTAAAGACAAAACGTATGTCCTATTGGAGCAACTTTATTACCTGATCATAACAATTTACCAGCCACTCGAGACCTTTTAGCTGATGCTCTTTCAGAGATCCTTTAGAAAATCCCGGTGTCTGTCAGTCTGTACTGAGGATGCTACCGGGAGCAGCACTGAAGCTTGTTGCTCAGAAAAATAGGTATCAGCTGAAAAATAGAATATACGGGAGCAGCAAATCTATGTTGCTAGATCCAGCAACTGAAGCTTGTTGCTCAGAGTCCTCAGTACCTGAAGCTGGGCGCAACCTTAAAATTTCATCATCAAAATCACTAGTGATTTGTTTCTGCTTGGATACTGCATCTTGGGCTGCTTTCATTCCATTTTCATTTAAGTCTCTTCAGGAATTTCTTCTTGTGTAGCCATTTCTGAAGAATTCATGATTGCTTCTTGCTCATCCAATTTATTCTTATCATGTAAACTTTTAGGCGGTGGGGAAGTTGTGCCTGCATGAAGTGTCCATAGAGTTCTGTTTGGGAAAGTACAACTTTATATCTTTGTAGTTGCCTCTTAGCTTCGCGAAGCTCCTGTTCGCGCTTTAAAGCTTCAACAGCTCCTTTTTCTTCTCTTTTCCTCACTTCAGCCGAAAGAAATATCAAATAAGTAAATCATTCCCCGAATAAAATTACCACCAGAAAGCAGTATTCCATTGCAGAAATGTTTCTTTCTAATTACCAAGTACGATCAACCATTCCTTACAAGTTAGTCTGTAAAGATTGTGAGGAACTATTGCAGCATCTTTGGTACTCACATGAAGAACTTTGACTGAATCAAGTCTCTATGCACGTTACCTATAGATGCCCTCCCTTAAGAACATGATGAGCAACATACATGCCTTTTTTAAAAAGGGTGCATATGTATAACTAAAGACACATATTATGGAAAGTACCTGAAATCGTGGGAAATTGATAGGTAGGTCTAAAGCAGAAGAGATAGCCAAATGACACGACCTTTGGTTTTTACACTACAGAGCTGCCTAATAGACTTCCTTGTAAAGAGGTACAAGGCACTTCATGTAAAAAATAGCTTTCAACCAAATTATGAAATTATATGTTGGTAGTTATGTCTGATAAAATAGAGAACAAAAATTTACCATTTCTTTATGCACTCTCTTCCAAAACACCAGCATATCTCTTGCCAGTTTCCTTGTGCGAATTGAAGCAACCCTTATCAAGTGATCTGCTCATCTTTATCTTTACCTGGAAGGTAGAACAAAATCTAAGCATGCCACATGAAAACAATATCTGAAAGTCTAGCACTTAAAAGTTAAGACTATATTACTGTATTTTACAACTGCACAAAGATCAAATGAAAAATGAGTGGCATAACATACCTCTCTTTGACACTTTTCAGAGAACATCTTTGCATCAGTTAATTGCTTTCTGTGGAAGTTAATAAAGAACCTGTGATGTTTTGGAATGTCTTTTCTGACCAAGTTCACCCAATATTTTTTTTAACTCTTTCCATCTCCTCCTCCTCAATCGTAGATAAATCCTTCTTATCCTTTTGCTTCTTACATAGACTACACTCAATAATCTGGATATCAAACAATTCAAAAAGCATATGAATAATAATAAATACATGTCAACAAATCCTGATGAACATTAAAAAGCAGCATCTAGACACGAAATACAAAACTCGTATGTGTGTCACCTTTCTCTAACATCTTCACATAGTGCAGCTGCAGGGCTCCACTTTAAGACATGATAAATCGCCTAAAACCACCGGCTGCTCCCTAAGGAGCAGAATATGAGTCCAATGCAGCATCACTTACTAACTAAACCTCTGGGGACAGTTACACTGTCTGTGAATTTAATCTTGCCCAAAATCGTACTGTGGTTTAAGGTCACCCATCCCTACTACACTTTGTGGGGCGGGCCTTATGTCAGCCGATATCATTGAAGCTAACGAACCCAATTCAAGGGTGCCTGTAAGATAGAGCTCATCAACTCGAATCTCTGACGTTCTGGGAAAGTTTAATGATGTAGCCAGTATTTCGTAAGTGGGAGGAACCCTGTAAGTGATGGCGTCCCTAATATCCAAATAAGCAGGTTCATACACCGACCTGCAGATTGAGGTAAACAATTCAGTTATAGTGCATACTGCATCTAATACACCGAAGTGCTTATAGGGTGTTTGAATGTACAGTCTGTAAGTGCTTTTATGACAGCAGATAATTTAAATCAGACAATCATCAGTTACAACATTGGTAGTACATAATATAGTCCAGATGTGCTTCTGCTGAATGAAATTGTTTTAATCAGATAATTAGATAGTGATTGGAAACTCTAACTATTTAAGAAGTTAATACATTGAAAAATAAATAATAATAGAAGCTTCGTGAGATTGGAGTCGAATCTTTCAAATTAAGTTGAATATAGTGATTAATAAGTAAATTAAGTTTACCTTTGAAATTAATGATGAATAAGTAAATCAAGTTTACCTATAAGTTATTTAATTAAGTAATTCATATGAAATTGAATTATACAACCGTTAAGTAATCAGAAGTAATATTCATCCAGACATAAAAAACTGATCATTCAGATAACCAATCACCAAATGTAAATTCAAACATTCTCTCACATTTAAAATTAACACAAACCTATCTATGTCATACTCCGGAGTAAAAACCATCTCCTTTGTAGTGCACTAGATTCTGAGTAATTGATTCAATCTTGTGTGATCCTTCCGGACATCCATTCCCTATTTTACGTTCCTTCAATCCAAGATTATTTTTCATACCAGCCCCATTCCTTGTAGAAACAGTAAATGGCAAATTAAAACTTATGTGCCTTCTTCTATGCGCATTGCTCTATATCGCTCCTCAGTAAAGTACGCATCATAACTCCCATCCTCCTGGTCCTCATCACTACTATAAGTCTATAACTATTTCGCCTCTTTGTCTTCTCCGCCATCATTCCATTACTTCTATCCGTCATCGGTACACCTACTCATATCCAAATCATTAACTGTAAGATACACACTTAATCTGATCTTACCAGTGTAGTTAAAGGCGAGAAAGGCGCTCGCCTAGGCGCTAAGGCGAGGCGTTTTCATGGAGGGCGCCTTTATATATCTCAGGCGAGGCGTTTGACAGAGGCGCTCGC
Organism: Pseudognaphalium luteoalbum; assembly: GCA_963422505.1. Classification (NCBI taxonomy): domain Eukaryota; kingdom Viridiplantae; phylum Streptophyta; class Magnoliopsida; order Asterales; family Asteraceae; genus Pseudognaphalium; species Pseudognaphalium luteoalbum. The sequence continues at coordinate 96,171,185 of OY730198.1, forward strand.
CTTTGTTAATAAGGCGACAAGGCGTTCGCCTTTTGTAGATTGGGGATTTTAATTTGTCTAAAGGCTCTAATTTAAGTTCCCAACGTCTCTTTTTTGGTATTGACAAGTTTGCCCCTTTATTAAAGTAAAGTTCTTCAAGTAGAACACACCTAATTGATGAACGAGACGAGGGTTTAATAAATCATGATGTTGATCTGGAAAGTGAGGAGCGTAGAGAAAAGGGTAACTTGGAAACTAGTGATTCTGTCTTATGATTAGAGTATTACTTTATTAGACTTTTAGATTTTAGACTTGAAAATGTGTGCTTTGTTACGATTCAATTCATCTATAGCTTATCCATTTGGGTATTTCAGCTATAAAACTATTAATATTTAAAGATATGCATGTTTTATATCTTCAAACTATCCCTTTAATAGTTTAATCTTAATTTCTATGTTAGATTTAGTGATATACAATACTAGCATAACTTAACAGCTTAGTTTACTCGGGCGATCGCCTTTTTTCGCCTCTCGCCTTAGGCGAATACACAGGCACGTCGCCTTGGCTTTGCCTTCGCCTTTAACTACCTTGGATCTTACCATTCATCAAACTTTAATCACTCATCAACTATATACAAACTAACTTAATTACACAACAGCTAATTCGCTTGCATCTGTGCAAAATCAACCAGTAATTGTATCTTAACTGTACTGAAAATATATACAGTAACTAATTGTCTACCTCGGCTACTTCAACTATCAGTCTAACTACTATTCGCATAATAATCAAACTCCTCACCTTGAGGTACTAGAAAGTACGTCAGAGACTACAAATGCAAACACAAATTATCTAATTACACACATAAACACCTTCAATTACTTCAAAAACATCATAAATTATCACATAGGAACCCGAACTCTCGGTAATTGATTCAATCTAACAATAACTGAGCTTAAAGAAAGGCAAATTTCAATCGAATCAAACTTTCGAAACAATATTATGAAATTAAAACATATATCCAACAACATACGTAAACACCTTCAATTACTGCAAAAAACTGAAAAACAAAATTAATTACCACACAGAAACCGTAATGTTTAGTGAATATAATCAATCGAATCAACTTCCGAAACTAATATACTAAATTAAAACATATATACACATATATAACGATACAGATGTATATATAGATATAGATACCTCGAAATTGAAGAGAGTACGAGTTTTTGAGTTGGCGATCGGAGTCCATAAGGTTGAATAAACCCTAGGTATGATGGAGAAGAAGTTGCGTTGCTGCTAACGTGAGCAGGTCCCTGGTGTAGGATAATCATCATAACGTGCGCCTTGATGATTATTTCCATTTTTTGAACGAGTAAAGGTGAAATCTATCTATCTATCTTCTATCTTCTTCTATCTATTCTATATTCTATATTACTAAATTACTAAAGGGAGTTCAGCTGACGTCATAAATAGACTTGGCAAGTAATTAGGTAGGTTTTCATGCTGACGTGTCACAATATGGTTAAATCGCTGAGGTCATCAATACATGATATTTGATTTGATAATCCAAAAAATGTAATAATCTACTTCTAAATTTAAATCCTTCATGATATCTTTTAAATTGATTTTTTATGTTATTTCCTAAGCACATGGCTGCCGGTCTATTACTTTTTTATAGTTTCTAGGTAGACATGCAGCCATGTCCATTACTTTTTTATAGTTTCTAGGTAGACATGCGGTACACTGATAACATTATCACGCCTCTTCTTTCTATTGGTTTATCTTTAACCAATATAACACGGCCCAAAAAATTCAGCCGCTCCATCCCTTCAGTCTTTATTTCATTTTTTTGATGATTCTGTTTCTTCACTTCACCTTCTTCCTCCATATCCAAGTTCCATTTTCTTGATAGGTATTTGCATTATCTTCATGGTTATCAATTTTCTTTTTCATTTTTTAAATATTGATAGATTTGTATAGTCAAGAGTTTGATTAAGTATCTTACGGATTTTTTGGTTCAATTCTTTTAGCTTTGATTTTCTTTTTCAGGTAACCGTTACATCTTATATATAGGTTTCTTCTTTTGAAGTTATTATATATAGGTTTTTGATGTAGGCTTCAATTCGAATGGGGCAAGATCACAGGTAAGCATTGGTTTATATAAATTGACTTACATTGATTAGTTTTGTATATGTGCCTGTTCAATTTCGTTGTGTTTGATTTTTGATTGTTACTATTCGGATGTATTGTTTATTTGGTGTTATTTGGAGTTTATTATGGTGGTGGAACTCGAATATGTGATGATAAACTTGATTGTGTGTTTGATAAAAGTAGTTTGATGAAGTGTTCGACAAGTGTTTGATGAAATGTCTCAAAGAAAAAAAACTATTCAAGGTATATTTACTCTCCATTAATGTTGTCGATTAGTGTATATTGGGTGTAGAAGATTAGATTTTCTTTTGGTGTCAAGAATATATTAATGTTTATATAAGTGTTCCAGGTCTAAGGAAAGCGATGACTCAATTACAAAAGGAGTGCTATAAGAGTCGAAGAAAGCTTAATCTGGTGGATGGTGAAGCTGTTGTTGGTTAAAATCCTACTAGGATTAACCGTTAGAAATCAAATGCAGAAAAGATCAAAGAAGACTTGAAGCAGTCCAATGACAATGATGATCGTGGTAGAATACTTACCAAAGGTATGATGGACCATGGTCGTTAATAAAGGAAGACTTTAGTGATTGATCTAATCCCGCTACTTTCCTCTACCAGTTTATAATCTCGACTGCAACCAATGAAATAATAAAAGCATGGTTGTATGACAATATGGGTTCGAGAGTTGACTATGATGCACCAGGTCACATTCTTCAACTACTATGGCATACAATGCAGATGGAACAAGGTTTGGAAAGTCAACGACTTTGTACATATTTTGCTATTACGGTCCATACTTACTATTTCTGATGCTAATTAAAATATCATATGTGGATGCGTAATAGGTTATTTTCATGTGGTACAAATAAAGGAGAATCGTACATTGTGAAATGGAATGAAAGTGAATCAGCTGTCAAACGTACATATAATGGGCTCGGTAAGCAATTTGACATGCTTAAGGATTTAGTAAATTGTTAATCTTGGAAACAACACATGACTTGATCATATTTGTGTATTATTTCTAGATATGAAGTCTGCTTTTTGTGAATTTATACATATACTGATTCAGTTGTCTTTTTCATTGATTTGGTGAAACAGTTGTGTATTTACGAAACCCCATATATGATATTGAGAGCAGGGACTCGATCAACCCATAGAATATCCGACAATTAAATTTGCAAAAGGTATGCAACTACTGTCTTTTAAGTTATAGAGAATCATTCTTGCTACTAGAACATTCTTTTCCTTTTTGGTTATATTGGTGTTGCTTAAAATTTTTAAATATGATTTCTGGTTTATGGGTGTAGATGTCTCCGACGGCATTTGTTGCTCCAATATTGCATACACCAATGGGGCTGCCCTTTTGTTGCATTTTTAGAGTTCACCCTTTTAATTGCTACTATAACCAATGTCTCTATTACATGATTTTATGACCTTTACTTTCTCCCGATGTGTATTTTGATGAATTATTGTCACGATGATCAATGCATTGCACTTGACTGTGTGAATATAGGTAGGAAGACCCTTTTGTACGATGAACCACTCGATAGAATTAGATGCAAAGGTATGCCAATTAAATATACATTTTGAGATACAAATTATATACTGTAATATTTAACAAACTTTTGCAGCTAAATCACCTTCTTTTGGGGTCCCTCTTCATTGTTGCATATAGTATATTTGAGTGAGTTTTATGTCCCATGTAATGATTTTAAGGATGAGATCACCATTATAGCATTAGGCATGAAACAGAATTGTGCCCTGCTTTCTAATATGTGGATCATTATTACACTGTGTAATCTCATTTCGATTCAATTTTCAGTTAAGCACCAGTCACATACTTTACAAATCTCACTACGTTGCATCTGTCCATGCTCAATCTGCACGCGTCAAAATTATTGATGGCTTACTACAACCTGTGGCTGCTGATAAAGACCTAACAAGGAGATTTGAATAGGTGAAAGCTAGGTTCAAATCGATGGGCTTAAACTCCACTCATTGGTAAGCAATTTGACATGCTTAAGGATTTGAACAGGTGAAAGCTAGGTTCAAATCGATGGGCTTAAACTCCACTCATTGGTAAATGACCCAACAACAGTGGATTTGAATCTGTTGAGTCCAAATGGGTAAAACACTTGGCAGAAGGAGGAGGATTATATAGGGGTTGATTTAGGTTGAGTTGCAGATGGCTTTGGAGTGTATCTGGATGCTACATTTTAACAATAGACAAGAAGGGGTTATGGTCATAGCATGTAACTATGTATTTTCACATGTAACAATTAGGAACATGTATTATTATATTAAATTATATATGTAATATATGTAGATATATGTAGCTAATAGGAATTTGTTTTTTCATATGTAAGATGTATATTTTACAATTGTAAATAGTCTTATAGTTAAGGCTTCACCAATGTACGGAGTAGTACTCTACAATCACCATTACATACTATTATGAAAATGGTTTGAAGTCTAAATTGTGTGCATATGAAAAATGGTTCGAAGTTTGAATTGTAAAACGTGTATAACTGAAGTATCTGAAGTATGTATATCATTAAAGATTTGAAGATCACCTTGAGTGATCCATTAACCTACTTGAATTAACTATATTGCTATCTCAATTATTAAGTTTTGTATACTCTTTCAACAACAATTGATACAATAGTATTTGCGTCAACGCACTTCTTTTATATATGTATGCTCAAGTACCATGGTCATATTCACGAAATACAAATAACAATTATGATACTTCACATTTAACCCACAAACGTATATATTAACTTATTCGATTAACTAAAATGTAAACATTATATGTATACCAGAAACAACTAACCTACATATATAGGAACAAAACTTACATTTAACAACCGAAATCATAAGTCACGACACAGATATTAAATGGATAAAGTTTGCTGCTAGACTTTTGATTACCGGATGATATTATATGATGGAAAATATAATAGTAACTTGGTTTTTTCAACTTAGATATAATACTTACAACTATTAAATTTTATTAGAAGTTTCATTTGAGATGCCTCGGCGCTGTCGCTTTTTATGCATGCCTGTCAATTCCACTAGATTAATATATAACCACATTTTTTAGAATCTTGATATAAAAAAGTACTACTATATATTTATTTTTGGGTTAATAGACAATTTCGTTACTGTACTTTCCGAAAAAGTTCAATTTAGTTATCGAACTTTTATTTGGTTCAATTGAATTTCTGAACTTACAAAACCGGTTTACAAGTGTAAAATCCTCGTTTTTTATTCCAAAAAAATGAAAGTTCGATAACGAAATTGAACATTTTCGTAAACTACAGTAACTAATATGTGTATGATTAGAAACTTGAGTAACAATCTGATCAATTATTTAAATGTTCAGTAATTCAATTGAACCAAATAAAAGTTCGGTAACTAAATTGAACTTTTTCAGAAAGTACAGTAACGAAATTGTCTATTAACCCTTTATTTTTTCCTAAACAAACCCCGTGTTTTCACGGGTCTTAAAACTAGTTTAGCTCAACTTCCAGTAACTTTCATTTGTTGACACAAAGATGGGTGAGATTAGTTATCCACGTGGCAGCCTTTTACAGGGTTAGTTATTTATTTATCAAACTACTAGGTGCTCATTTAAGCCGTGATAAGCACGACCCACGATGATATATGTTTATTTTTTAAGGATAGATGTATCGAAATTAATTCATGGACTAACAATATGTATATAATTACGTAACTATAGGATTATAAGATGAGTTGGTTGTGTATATAGAAAGTAGTAGAAATTTATAAAATTTTACTGAGTTTTTGACTCGTCGACAACATATAGAATTTGAATAGTCGACAACACATGTGTTATATCTATATACTAGTTTATTGACCCGCGATTACGCGGGATGACGTATTTAAATTTAAACAATTAACAATTTATAACGTAAAAGTTTTTAAAAATTAGAATTAATATAGTTGAATAAACCGTTTGTTAATTATTTTGTAAGCTTGACGTAATTTGAGACAGTTATAATAACAAACACTGATGGATGGAAATACAGTAAGTTATCAAGTGAAATAGTCCACAATATGAAGCATCCAGGTTTCTTTTTTATTAAAACCCAAAAAAGTGTTTCAACATTTGTTGTTGCACAACGTTAACGGCTAGACTTTGTAGTGAAAAAATACAAAGTGTGAGGTTACTTCAATAATTATTAATTAGTTGATGAAAAGTTGTTCTGGTGAAGGTTATATGAACAAATAGATTATTCATATCTCAATAATATTAACTACTCCATCTATCCCAATTTAATTATTCTCTTTCAATATACACACAATTTAAGAAAACTGAATTGATTACTCTTTTGACCAATAAGATACCATAGTTCTCAACTTAATTTTTTTTTTATGAAATTGAAAGTGAACAATTATTTTGGAACATCAAAAAATGAAAAATGAACAACTAAATTGGGATAGAGGGAGTACTTAGTTAAACATACCCCAAATAACTAAAAGACGTCAAGTTTTATTTAAGCTCATCTACGAGAGAATCATTGAATTCTTTTATGTTCAAATAGTGCTTCTAGTGTGTCTGTAAGACAATAATGAATACTCTATAAAAATCAAAACATGCCATTCACTAAATTCAAGTTGACCTACTTCGATCCATGAAGTATGAGTGCAATATCCATGGTTATCTTGCCAGATTCAACGACACCGACACAAGTTGCTTATTGTCACATACAATTTATATAAAAGAAGAAATTAGAATAATATATGGGTCATTTGTAAGTGAGGTTCTTTTTTGTTTGAGTTAGAAACATATACACATGAACATATAAAGACACATATATAATCTCAAGTTTAACTGTGGTCAAAATCTGTTTCAATTTTTGATCCAAATCAAACACTATAATTGAAAATAAACTTATAACATAAATACATATACGCATGGATCTCAAAGGAATGCACGTAAATAAAACTAACAAATACTCTTAATACAAAATAGAATTAGAGAGTTATAAAAATCGGAGAAGAAAACAAACATGATTGCCTGATTGGGACGATCAACGGAAGAAAACACATATTTACATGCTTTGAATACATGTTGTTTTTATTATTTATTTATATAAATTAAAGGTGATGTGGGCACCTGCATAATACGTGTACGATTTTAACTTGATTAAAAAATTATGTAAATCAATATTTTATTTTGGTGTTACTATTATATGAATATGAATCATAGTGTATATGTTATACAACACAAAAAATATATATTAAATTTTAATTGATTTATCCTTTTTATGCAAGAAAAAGTTGAATGTATTTGTTAATTAATTTTGTACAGTAGAAAAATTGCTCGAAGTTTATGAAATATGAAATATATTGAGGGACTAAATTGTTTTTAGCATTATTATTAAAAATTAAAATATAAATTGATCATTAAATTGATGAAGGAGTAATGTTTGAGGGGTGATATTGTTAGTTATACTAATTAAGGAGGAAGTAATCTGTAAAAAAGATAGAAGTAATTTTGACTTTTTGTAAAAAATAGAGGATGAAAAAGCAAGAAATAAGATTTGTTTACCTAAACATTTTTCATGATATCTCTTGGATAAAAAATGATAATCAAGTGGAAGGTGAGATCCTCCTTCAATTATCCTCTTTTATTTATTATAGAGATAGAGATAGACATATATAAGTGGTGAAATGAATGTGTCTGGTCGGGTCACGGTTTAGATGGATTTGGGCCTAAACAGAGCCAAGTTAAATGGGTCTCAAGTCGGATCGACCCATTGGTTTCTACCTAACTTTTTTTTATTTGAGTGAAAAATCAAAAGATGAAATGAGGTGTTCAAAATAAAAATTTATCCATTAAATCCGTTGATTAATTGTTATACATTTGGAGGCTTATATACTCCCTCCGTCCCAAATTAAGTGTCACGTTTTTTGACTTTTTGAGTCGTTCTTTTTCAACTTTGACCTTTAATATTTTTGTTTGTGTTATATAATACTTGATGCAAAACATATGAATGGATTGTGTTTTAAATGTATTTTCATTGATATAATTTTCATAAAGTAATATATAACACAAACAAAAATATTTAAGGTCAAAGTTGAAAAAGAAAAATGTCCAAATCCGATTCAGGACACTTAATTTGGGATGGAGGGAGTACATATTTATACCTATCTAAAAAATGAGGGGGGCCTAACAAACCCATCACCTCATAATTATTTGTGAAACTTGACCTATAAATAACCAGTGAATTTAAAATTGTCACCTCTAACTCCAAGAAACCATATTTAATTTCTCACAAGTTAAAACAACAATTGCAGTTGAAAAGGCAATAAACCTTGTTTGCAATTTGCCATTTGTCAATAGCATTTGACTTTCTAATCAATAGTTTTAGGTAGGCCTGTAAACGAACCGAACGAACACGAACGGAGTTTGTTCATGTTCGTTCATTAAGGTTTTGACGAACAAACGAACGGATAAGCGAATGAATTTTGTTGTTCATGTTCGTTCATTAAGAAATTTTGTTTGTTCACGAACACAAACGAACGTACACGAACAAACACATAATTTAATGAATTTATTCGTTAATACCTTAAACGAACTCCAACAAACATAAACGAACGTATATATACATACCTATCTACACATATATATTATAGAACTTGAAACTTTGCAATGCATATTCAACATTACAAAATAAACTTCTTTGCATGGTCCAATCGTAAGTAAGAGCAGCAGATCTGGAACTAGTGGAGGGATAGAATGGAGGTGTGTTTAGAGTTGAGGAAAATATGAGAGAGAAATGCGAGGTAAAAATATCTAGATATTTAATATTATTAAATGAAACTATCTAAATATTTAATAATATTACATTTAGAATTTAGCTTAAATCAAAATAAGATATACGAATATGTATTAATTTAATTAAACTATTAGTTAATAAATGAACATTTAACCGAACGTTCACGAACGTAAATGAACGAACGAGACCTGTGTTCATGTTCGTTCATATAATTAAACGAACATAAAAATTTGTTCATGTTCGTTCATATAACGAAACGAACGAACATAAACGAACTTCCCGCTGAACGGTTCGCGAATAGTTCGCTGAACGTTCAGTTCGCTTACAGAACTAGTTTTAGGTGAACATGTTTTGCTGAGATTGTAATGGCCTACACTAATAAGAGCATATACACTGAGTACGTGTATTTGACATAGTTTAAAGATGGTTCGAAACTCTGAGTTGAAATGAAAAATAGTACCACAGTATTAAAAGGAAACAAATTCATAAGGGTAAAAAAATTGTATGAAATAGCGATCAAATACCGAATGTAATCTTTGTATGATAGACATGCATTTCAATTCCAAAGCTACTAATAGACCAGTCCTAGCAGTGTCGTCTCTTTCTCGTGGGTTCCCATTGACGCCGATAGCATGTACGGCCCATTGGTTTGGTTTCATTAGTTTGATGCGTCGAAAATCTAACGTATCGTCAGCTTTTTTTTCTTTTCTTTTTGTGTGTATATAACTAAAGGTAAATTGTTAAATATGAGACCTAAAATCAAAGTGACGGTATCACTGATAGCAATGTGAGTCAGTTTTAATCACCATTGAGAGTGATCTTACCCAAATATAAATTGCTAGATTATAAAAGGAAAAGGAAAGTGGAAGATATATTTTTGGTTCATTTCTCTCGATGCAAGACCACGTACTTATTAGTTTTCTTTGTTATAGTACTATATACTATACTACTAAAACTTGGATGCGGGCTAACTATAATACTTTAGTACATAAAAATCTTATATAAAAAGATTATATTTTCTACTTCATTTAGTTTTTTTAACATATATATTCACGATTATATTGTTAAATCTATATTATACTTATATGTTACACTCAGAGAGAGAGAGAGTTCTTTTCCAATGAAAACACAAGAAAAAGATTGTGACTAAATGTGACAATGTATAGTACTACAATACCACACCCTGACACCCGTACCTTCTAGCTAGCCTCATGCCTTTCCTTCTTGTGCCCCAAGCGGGTGGTAAAACCGTAAAAGGTGTTTTCATCAACTATTTAGGGTAAATCACCCACTAACGCACGGTAGTAATTTGATAACCACTTACTTTTTTTAAATTAATTTTTTGGTAGTTTTTCTATACTTTATTCCATCACTTTTTCTTACATTTTGTACTTTATTCTGATACTTTTTCTTACATTCTACTATTTTGTACTACAGAGCGTATGGTGAGTAATAATTGTGGTATGGAGAGACATAACTTTGGAAAAGTAATTAATTTAGTAGTCGTGAAAACCTGACATAAGTTTAATTATAGTATACACAATTTGTATCATATCTCATGTATTAACCGTGGAACCGGTAGATACCTTTTGAAAATACAAACAAATTAAGATAATAATTATTCGTATGAGTAGAGTGGGGAATGTACGTATGTCTTAATTAAGTACTCTATATAAAAGAAAATAATTATAAAAGGTATAATTCATTAATTCCTTTTGCAGAATTTTGTAATACCATTAGAATTTCATAACATGACATTAAATTCCGTCGATTGCGACGGGCAAATACAAATCTAGTTCACTCACATTTAATGATTTAATTTTATATTATTTTATCCATAATCCGATTTAAATAAGGGCAGGTTATTCGAGTTTTAGTCATTCGGGCTGGAGTCTGGTTCGGGTAATTTACTTTAACCCGAATAAGATGATATTTTAGCTTTTCACATGTTAAACAAAACTTTAACCATTAAAAATAACACTAATAGTTTATATAAATCATGATAAGTGATATAAACGGCCAGAGATTATAATCCTTTTACATGTTGTATTTGTAGTTAATTATAATTAATATATTAAATAATATTAGGGGAAGGTTATCGTAGGATCACTTATTATCGTAGGAACCGTAGGAACGAGGTTTTTTCACTCTTAAATTCAACATATGTACACGTTTTGCAAAAAAAGTCATGCCATGATTATTAAAATTTATCCTCTTTAATATTAGATTAACTAAAAAAATTAAAAAAATTTATGATACACAAATTAAAGTTGTGTACCACAACCTTTTATGTGTGCTATTGTGATACACAAAAAAAAAATTACATAGTAAAGAGCACATAATTCTAAGAATTTTGATATAAATTTTTCATCAATAAAATTATTTAATCTTAAAGTTAAAAGTAAAAATGTACGTTCTTACCGTTCCCAACCATAATAAGTGTTCTTACTTGAACCTTGCCCTGTCATTATTTTATATACTAAATTTTAGTCAATTTAATATAATTAAAGAATTCCAATTTGTGGTTATTCGGATTACTCAAATTTTAAAATGTTTATCCATTATCCAATTCATATAAGACTCGAAGTTATTCAAATTCGGATAGCCGAATAAGCTTTGAATTTAGGTTATTTTAGTTCGAGTTCGGGTTATTCCGGTTTGTTTATATGTGACACCCTTACAACAAATATATAGCTCTTTTAACTTAAAGATTAGATTTTACAAATTCAAATTTCAAATTCCGTATTATCGGAGTTCTTTCACCTAGTTTTAATTAATAGGGGATTAATATAAAGTTTTAATATATATACATGTTTAATTAGATATCTATCGTATGCCAAGTCATAACTATATATAATGGGTCGGGTCTCTAGTAATTACCAACCTGTAACTCTCTCCTTCCAAAAAAAAAAAATAACAATGAAAAATATATAGAGATGTAATTTTTATTCATAAACACGATACATAAAGCAATGGCAGGTTTTTATAATTATACATCGATGAAACACAGTCCATCTTCATCATCATTATCACAATCATCACAGAATTTCATTTCTAGAATTTTACTTTTACTCACACTCCTTCCGCTTTCGCTAGCTGCATTCGCATTCGTTCTTCAATGGCGTGGCGAAATAGGTGATCCCACGATTCGTTGGTCTGCTTTGAATCGGTTTGAGTTTCCGGGAATGGATAGTGCCACCTCATCATCGAAAGTCACTATTCGGACGTCGGCTAGTTGTGTTGATATATTGGGACAAAGCCGGTCTATTTCGTTTCCTTATTTTAGAGATTGGAAATTTAATTATAAATCCGATCAAAAACCGAAGGTATGCTGTTATTGATTCTTTTGTGATTCGGATATTGGATTGTTTTTCATGTGAATGGATGATGTTTACGTACACGGGTCAGATGTGCAACCATACAGGGCCTTAAAAGTACAAAAATAGAGTATCGTCATCGTTAACGTGTTCACACTCATGAATGTCTTTTTTTTTTGGTGTATCTTCTGATTTCCGAATTTTTGTTACGGTGATACATACACTAATTAAAAAAAATCATGGAATTGGGACACATTCGCTCTGCATTTTTTTGTTACCGTAGTACATACACTGATAAAAAAAGTATTTATCTAACTTTGTGCATTGTATGAAAGTGCAGATATGCATTACTTCAAGCACTTCAGCCGGCTTAGAGCAGATATTACCGTGGATTTATTATCATAAAGTAATCGGTGTTACAAACTTTTTCTTGTTTGTGGAAGGAAAAGCTGCAACTCCAGGTGTATCTAAAGTTCTACAGTCAATTCCTGTGAGTCTGCTTTGTTCTGTTAATCTGTTCTGCAGCTTTAATAATTGTATTTCATTATGTATCGTTTCTCAGAAAGTAATTTACGCTCATGTTTTTGCAGAAGGTGAAACTGATACATAGGACAAAAGAACTCGAGGAACAACAAGCCAAAAGGTTAGCTGAGTTGTTTTTTGTATGTAGCACGAATGCCTGTTCTGTACTTATTAATTGTAACAACTACCATTTTACTGAAGTAGAGTATATTTTGTTGAATCCACTGCAAATTTGTGATGAATTGCTATTTTGAATCTTTAGTCGAATATGGAATGAGACATGGTTGTCAAGCTTCTTTTACAAACCATGCAACTATGAGTTATTTGTCAAGCAATCACTTAATATGGAAATGGCTATTGTCATGGCAAAGGTATGATCTGTTTCTAACGAAAACAACTTATTGTTAATTAATCGACTCCACGAAGTTTTTGATGTTGTCTGTTTATTTCAAGGAAGCCCATATGGATTGGATTATTCATCTAGATACAGATGAGTTAATTCATCCAGCAGGCACTCACGAATACTCTCTCAGACGGCTTTTATCAGATGTGCCTGAAAATGTGGATATGGTTGTATTTCCAAACTATGTAAGTCAGTAAGTTTCAGTCAAGGGTTTTTTTTTCCGTATCATAAGCACTCTGTATGAACTACTTATTGTCCCCTATTGGTTCAGGAGAGCAGTGTTGAACGAGACGACATACAAGAACCTTTCAGTGAGGTATTAACAAATTTATGTCTTACAATGAAAGAATTAAAGACACCAATTAATACGAGTAGTATACATAACCATGTGCTACTAATTCTATGCAGGTCTCTTTGTTCAAAAAGAATTTTGACCACCTTACGAAAGAAACATATTTTGGAAATTACAAAGAATCAACTCGTGGTAATCCAAACTACTTCTTGACATATGGTAATGGCAAGTCAGCTGCTCGTGTGAAACAACATTTGCGTCCTAATGGCGCACATAGATGGCATAATTACGCGAAGACTCCAAAGTATAAACACCACCGTATTTTCAAATCACCCGTTTATTGTTATTACTTGTTGCATATATTAATAACTTTACTAGATGTGTGTACTTAGTGAGATCAAATTTGATGAGGCTGCGATTCTCCATTACACCTACACCAAATTTTCAGATTTGACATCAAGGCGTGACCGATGTGGCTGCAAGCCTACGAAAGAAGAGGTTAAAAGATGTTTCATGTTGGAATTTGACAGAGCTGTAAGTATTGATATTTCTCCATTCTAGTACTTTTACTTATTCTATTTGATATGAATATGAATCAATCGTGTAAAACTGAATATCAGCTTTAAAGGAACCTGGCCAACGGTGTCAAAAGTTACCGAAAATGTGCCTTTAAGGGATAAAACCATTAAATCATTTAATTTAATTTGGCATATCATTATTGATATAAATAAAGTTTTTGTAAACAAATTTGGCACACTGACTATGTATAAAGACTCTTACATCTTTGGACGAAACGTGATTCGGGTCATCCCAGCTCGACCAAGCCATTTAGAACCATACCAAAGTTTTCCGTTTGTGACCCATTATCTAAAAAAATGGATGTCATTTCGTTCGTTTGTGAGATTTTTGTTGAAGTACAGCTTTATTGTTTAGACTTGATACAATATGTTTCATACCAATGATGATCTTGGTGATTTACATGAATATGAATTATTTACAATAACATGTTATATATGGCTGACAATTTTATCAAAATTTTCAAATTTATCCATAGAGTGTCATTTTGTGCAGGCTTTCATAATTGCATCAACTGCAACAGAGGAAGAGATGCTAAACTGGTGCGAATTGTAACGCAGTTTTCTAGCATAATATGAACTCATTAGGATGTAATTCCGGTTGAAAAAAGAATAAATTTTATCATAAGTTCTGTCAAAATTGAGTTCTGATTATTCATCGGTAGTCCCATAAAAGTCATACCATTTATTTGATAAACGTGTTTGATTACTAATAGTATGTCTTGGATGTTCTTCAAATATAAAGAGGAAACTTGGTGGCTGAAAATCAGTTAGCATACTAATCTTAACTTCAGGTACCGCGAGCATGTTGTTTGGACGGACAAAGATCTAAGCAGAAAACTTATGAAAAAGGGAATTTTAATTCGCATTTACGCTCCTATGGTAATATACAATTCTAAACATCCACATCTTCCATTCCCCTGTTTTTGTTCTTTCATTGACCCATTTACTTGTGAATGAGTCCATTTGGGTTACGTTTATCTGACACATAATTCTTGTAATAAAGTTATTGTCTATGGATAAAAACTGTTTTGGGTCAATTTAACTCGTACTAAAAATAACTTTACTTCTGTAGTTGATTTGCATCTTGATATTCACTACTTGAGCAGGTGATTATGCAAGGATTAAAGGAAGCTGGAGTTTTCAGTTCATTGATTGAATCTGCGGGGACAAGTCTATCAAAGGACACATTTTTGTCATCCAACGAGATTATTAGAAATTCCTCACGTCTTTCTGCCAGAAAAATTGGCAATAAAGAAGCTCGAATGGCTGGTAGGAGTCTGTTACAAGCGGGCGATACACGTACAGATACAAATTTAGTGGCAGTTCCACCACTCCCGGCTCCACTCATGGATGATCTCTACAGTCATATATAACTCCATCTTCGCATGGGTACAAATTATACAGAGTAGAATATGAAAGTTATCCAATTTTGTAGATGACATGTCCAAATAAAAGTATCAAATGTTAGAAACGCAACGGTCTAGGTTACTGACGTAGAAGGTAATTCGTAATACTCAAAAGTTCTTTCAAGTTACGAGTTTTAATAAAATCTTTGCCTTTTCTAAAAAAAATACTCAAAAGGTAATTTTGATGTTACTCATCATTCCATCCATTGAACAAATAATATATATAATCTTTTTAACGAAATGTATCATATTAGACCTCAAAACTAAGTTTATCTTCATTTTTTGCTCAGTTCAAAGTTCTTTCAAGTTACGAGTTTTAACTTTCACAAGTATGTGTATGGATTCCTGCAAAACATTTAGCAGCGGTTTTGATGTGTAGAAGATGAAAGTTACTCTATATCTATTGTATGATGGATTGAGTGATGGGTTATATGTTGTAAGATAAGATAAGGTGATGACCAAATAAACGCAACAGCAGTGAAATAATGGTGCACAACAAATCAATGTTTGAAGGAATGTTGAAGTCACACGAGCTTTATTTATGTAATCACTATATCATGTACGTCTTGCTTTTATGTGTTTTTCATTATCAACCGTATTCAATATTTGATTTCTTTGTAAATAAAAAATGTTAGACCTATTCATAAGCTTAAACCAGTCCACTCTTTTAGAAATATTCTTTGTTTGACACATTTATGGAAAGTTGATGTTGTTTAATTCTCAATTAATCTCGAGATTGCTTACTCTTTCTGTGGTTTGGCTGATAAAGAAGAGCTACAGAAGCATGTGTTTTAGTAAACCATGTTACAATATTTATTTAGATGTTACAATATGCATAGTACTTACAATTATGATATTTTAGTTAATTCATATACTTCATATCCTAATCACACGTTAGTGAATAACTATTCACTTCTTAGTTTATGTGCATAGATCGTTATGGTTTAGATACATTAATTATGCAATATACAATTTTTGAAATGAGTTAATCTAGAAACCAATAATAAATATATTAAAAGAATGCATAATAATTTGACATGAAGTATACAAAATTATTACTTGTAAGTGGAACATATATAGTAAAAGAAATTTAGTTGCAATGTAGTTTATGAAAGTATAAATTGTGTGTATTAGAATTTGATGCTTACTTTGTTTCATAGACCAGTCAATAAATAACACAATGACATAGATTTAGATTATTAAATCATTTTGTAAAATATTCTTGATTGGAAGCACAATATTATATTATTACCCTTAAATATATCATGAAATCTCATTTTCTCTTATTCTCATAATATTATTATGATATATTGCTTAATATCTCATGAGAAATTGCCTATTTAGTTTGTAGATTGAATATAAGGGATAATATAGTTTTTGTACTTGGGTCATATCATACTAATTTAAACATTAGAGCACCCACAATGTATAAAGCTTTAGTAAATCTTTATTGTAAGACACATCATCAATCTTTAAAAAAGCTTTTAAAAAAGTTTTAAACTTCAATAATAAAAGCTTTTAGAAAGCTTTTCTTTTCAAACCTATACACACAAATTTGGAAAAAAGCTTTTATCTCAAATGTTGAGATTTATCAAGTTTTACTATAAAAAGGCTATACACTCCGATGATAAAAAGTCTTTCAAAAGCTTTTTTGAACAAAAAAAACTTTTAAAAAAGCTATCATTGAAGATGCTCTTAGAGACATCTGAATAATGCATAATCATGTATCCTTTTTGAAGGTCTCAATGTATTTTAAGAATTTTGACCACATTATGAAAGAAAGATACGTCAGCAACTACAAAGCATCAGTTCGTGGTAATCCGGGCTACTTTCTGACACATTCAAATGGGAAGTCAGCTGCTGGTGTCCAACAACATTTACGTCCTAACGGTGCACATAGGTGGTACAACTATATGAAGTATCCAAAGTATGATCGTTTCCTTATTTCATTCATGAATGACCATTCCTTCTTATTGTGGGGTATATTAGTAACGTACCTAGATGTTCATTGCTTAGCCAAATAAGATTTGATGAAGCTGGTATTTCATTACACCTATGCAAAGTTTTCAGATATGACATCATGTCGTTTACTTCTATAATCCTTTTGTTTTGGCTTAGAATGTAATCAATAAGCCATCGGTTCTAGTTGAAGATTGCATGCATTGCAGATGATACAAACGCCACCAAAACACATAAACAAGTTTGTCAATTACTTTAATAAAAAAATATATAAATATTTTTTTATGATGCTTTTTTCGTAAATTTTTTATAAATAAAGATAATTTAGTAAGGTTAATTACCTTGACTTGTCAACTGGGTAGATGAATATAAGTCCATTTGCTTCTAGTTTACTGGTTAATCTAGACTTATCTTCGTTTCTTGACTAGATGGTATGTATACCAAAATGAAAATAATTTAAAGGTGATTAAAATTGTTTGTGACAATAAATACAAATATACAAGCAATCAAAGATCAATGTCTTAACCATATAGTTCTCAAATTTCACCAACTATTCAAAAAAACAAACTCAAGCCGCCTGCAACTTCAATTCTCTTTCTTGGCCATCTTCCACCACTTGCGGTGCTTCATCCATCTTCTCTGCTGCAGCGGCCAACTTGTCCGCTGCAACTGAAATCTTGTATGTTGCCCCATTCGGCCCCTGGTCTGCTGTCCCACTCAGCCCAGGACCTGCTGTCCCACTCGACACCTGGTCTGCTGGTAAAGAAACCAAGCCTACTCTGTCTTTAGACTTGACAAAGATAGGGAAAAACTGCTAGAAATGTCAGAATATAATTTGAAATACGTCAGAATACAATTATTAAAGGGGTTAGTGTCTGGAAATGCATGAAACTTGTACCCGATATCTATTGTATGTATATTTTTAATGTATCGAACTTTCAAAAAGTGTCTTTTGATGTATTTTGGTGACATTTTGATGATGTGTCACACTCTACAAATGCCACGTGGCACCTTATACGAGTGACACATCGCCAAAATACATCGAAACACATTTTTTGAAAGTTTGATGCACTAAAAATAGCAAATGAAAGTTGAGTATACACAATAGACAACGGACACAAGTTAAGTGCATTTACAGACACTAACCCCATTATTAAAATTTATACTTATTCAAATAAATTGCTAATTGAATTACCTTTGCAATGGCAGAATACAAATAAGGCTTTCCACCCATAAGAAAAACCCTAAAGTTAGGAGCAATAGCGTTAGAAACAAATATTAAGGACAATTAAAAAAAGAAAAATCAAAACGGTACAGGTTATGTATAAATTTGAATAATTCTTCTGTTACTAACAAATAGGAGTTGGCACCCGAATATATGGATAGCACGTCCAATTAGAACACAATAATGTATTAATTAGCGATGTAGAGCAATCAATCATCATCCCGATTATACATACAATTAATATAAGTTATCAGAATGCAGAATTAACTATAGCGTCTTTACCATCACATATTTAAGAAAGACGCGTAAATTATAATCAGAATCTACCTTACCTTTCCTTTTGTGTTCCTTCCTGTTTGCCTTGTGCATAAGGGGATACTAGGGACTTGACAAACATAAGGGCAGCAATATTACATCAACTATGTCAAGATACATCGATGATGAAAGTAAGGTTCAAATGAGTCCAGGGAACCAATAATATCATGTCACATGTACAAAGAGAATGTTCCATACTACAAAACCCATTTACCCCAAACATCAATTATCTCACAAACGACAAATCGATAAATCATGAAACTTGCACCATATTTTTCAGCGTTTTATCCTCTTCGATTTGCCGTCCCTCAAAGCATACTTTCGATAAAAAAAAAATTTTGGTTTTTTGGTGGGTTTTATAAATTAGTAACACATGTGTTAGTGATTGATTGTACATTTTATTTACGGTCATGGTTAGGGTTTAGGGTTAGGATTTAGTTGGGTTCATGGTTTAGGGTTTAGATCTTATGTTTTAGTAGGGTTTAGGGTTTAGTAGGGTTTAGGGTTTAGAGTTTTATAAAGCGTTTAGGGTTTAGGGTTTGGGGTTTAGGGGTTAGGGTTTAGGGTTTGGGTTTTGGGGTTAACCCTAAACCCTAACCCCTAACCCCCAAACCCTAAACGCAACACTCTAACACATGTGTTAGTAACATATGAAACCCACCAAAAAAATGAAAAAAAAATTTCGTCGGAAGTATGCCTTGAGGGACGGCAAATCGAAGAGGATAAAACGCTGAAAATTATGGTGCAAGTTTCATGATTTTCGATTGTCGTTTGTGAGATAATTGATATTTGGGGTAAATGGGTTTTGTAGTATGGAACATTCTCTTTGTAATGTGGCATGATATCATTGGTTCCTTTAGTCTCACACAAAATTTTAGTCTCATTTAAACCTCACCCATTACCTTTATTGTCAACACGTAAACGCCAAGTTTCGTTGGGATCGCAACCGAGTTTGCATGCACTAATCCCACTCCCTTGTTTTTGCCCATTCTTTGACCCATTTACCTGTAAATGAGTTCGATTTGGGCTATGTTTTAAACTTTTATTTATCTTTAATGGGTCAAACCTGTATAATAATGTAATTTAATAAGCATATAAGCTTTACAAATAGGCTTATCCAAACACTTATAGGTGAACTTATTAAACAAATAAGCAATTAATATAAGTCCCCAAATACCCTCAAAGATGTAATCACTATATCATGTACGTCTTGCTTCTTATATATATTAAAATCAGAGTATACCGTCACATAATCAGCTAAAGCTTTGATATATAATCAGGCCCGGCCCGTTGATCTTGATGGCGTGGTGCGACAACACTAACGTAGGGCCTCTAACGGGGAAGGTATACATTTTACATAATAAAGTTATCTATTACTGCTACAAAAAATTTATTGGCCTAAAATTATAAAACTATAAAAACAAGTGTAGAATAATTACTTCTCATACTAATTATTTATTGAAGAAAATCTCAAATCTGAAACATAAAATACCCAATAACGGAAAGAGTACATAAACTCTTGATTGGCTACAGTTTCGATTGTTTACATTTGAAAGAAAGTTGAATACCTGTTATTAACTTATTATTACATATCTATACTAGAAGGTGATGATAAATGCACCATTATTTCTGAAAGATACATCATTATTCTGCATTATTTATTTGTATAGTACAACTCAGTATTGCTCATTGTTGGTGGATTTATAAAAAATATTGTTGGAATATGATCACCCATATTAAAAGGATAATTAAAATAATAAAATAAATGGAGGAATTAATTACACTATATCCTACTTCATTAGAGGGGAACCAGGATTTTCAATTAAGGGGGCTAGCGTGCTTTATCACAAAATGCTAATAATAAAAATTTTCATCCACGGAACACAACAAAGTAGTATTATGAAAAAGAAAAATTAACAATGAAATTTATTTAACTAAAAGAACATTTTCTTTTGGCTTGAAAAAAATTTCAATTTTTTTCTTGTGATCTCACGATTTAACCTAAAATCAAAAAACACCATAATTATAATAGCTATTAACAATTAATATTAATATGAATATAATAGCACGGTTAACACCACTCAATCTCTATAAGAAAAAAAACGTTACAAAGTTAATGAGGTAAACAATTATCAAAGCACTTTAGAAAAGTTCACTGTTAATACAAAATTGAATGTATGAAACAATTAATAATTAAAGCAATAGATACAAAAGTTGAAAAGGAATAAAAAGAACTTACTTGATTAGAAGGGGCGAAAGAAAGACACAAAAAGAAGGGGAAAAAATCAAAAAATGTCGAGGTTTAGAGGAGGAGGGCACAACGTAGCTGCAGTTATTTTGTTAATTTTGACTACATTGCTTGTTTCTAGATAGAAAATAAAAGCACCTGAATTTATTGGGCTACAAATTAATATGGGACTGACCTATCAAATGAATAGGGGGCTAGGCCAAAACTTAATGGGCTACACTATTAATATTACCAATCAATTGGGCCTTATGGGGATGTTTTGCACCAACATGTCCCCCTTTGATTCCGCCACTGTACTTCGTAATAGTTTTATACCACCTAGAAGTTTATTTGATTTATAAACTACGAATCTGTTTTGGATTAAGTTGTATGTTAGAAGTTGAAATTGGAATTTAAATGTTATAATATGATCTATCATGACGTATTATATTTGTTTATATAATTGTTTTAAGTAAAATTAGTCTTACTCGATATCACATGCCCAACTTGAGCTTATTCGTATGAATCCACTTAATCAGAACACCAATCCAAAACCGTTTAATCCATATCTGATTAATCCGTTTTTTATTTGGATTAGATTAATGATCAACTTCAGATTGTCAAAAATCCTAATAATCCGAACCGAATATTTCGAAATCTGAATAATCCGTCCGAATAACATCCCTTGCTGTATATAACAAAATCGACGTAGTCCAAACAAAACAGTGAGAGCATAAAAAACTAGAACCTTTGACTTGAGCTTGAAAATAGTTATGGATTTCAAGTACTAAAGTTAGTTATATGTCTTTTTTAACAAAATTTTGTTGTTGTTTCTATAGAAATAAAAAGACATATCGTAAACTCGTACATATATATAAAAAAAACTCTAAAACATAGTGTACGTAAAGATAACGAAGTGTAAAAAATAATTATGTACAGAGTACTATTTTTAAATTTACATTTTAGAGTACAATTTAAATTTAAAATTTAAAATTTAAAATTAATTAATGAAAAATATTTAGAATAACATGCATACAGTCTAATCACATCGTCTGCTCGGAGGTAACTTTCGAAACCCTAAATTTCGCCCTTTTCACTAATCGATAACATGACTTCCTTCATATTCTATACATTGTTCATATATGCGATTGAATGTTTCAAATTTAATAAAATTAGGTTAAAACAGTAATTATTTTAGTAATAGGTCTCAGTTTAAGATATCATGAAAGTGGTAAGTTCGAGTCGTTATTGAGCTGGTTGAATCCATATGATATGTTGAAAATTAAGAGATGCAAGCAACTATTGACAGTAATTTAATGCAGGTTGTTAAGTTTGTGTGAATCATGAAGGAGAAATTAATCGGTTATCAACTTCTGAGCTGGTTGAAGTACTATCTGAGCTCGAGTGATCATGCTGAATTTTCGTAGTCTTCCACGAACACCATCTACAGGGTTAGAATTCATTTCCTCTGTACACCTATTGTAACTAATTGTATTGTCGCTACAAGATTGGCATATGGTGTGTGAAATTAGGAAGATGAAGAACATATGATAAGTTTAGCTATGGTAGGTTGCTACTAATTCCCTATGTCTGAAATTGGGTATGCATATTGTTCAGTAAGCATGGTAGGTTTGAGTGGTACTTGAATTGATAATCCAAGATGATGAGAATGCGGTAAAACGAGTTGATCATAGCTGTAGATGATACCTGTCTAGAAGAATCAATCGAAATAAAGTAGCAAAGAAGGGAAAAACTATGACAAGCGATATACAATTACACACAGTAGGCTACTTAAAATCTAAACAACCCCCGAAACCAATCCCCAAAACTTTTATCACAATCAATGTCAACTCTAAAATATCTTGTTGTACATAGAATTGATGATATCAGCTAGTCAAACTTGCTGGTGGCAAGTTGTTGCAGGAGCTACTTGATGACATCCTCCACAGCTGTCTACAAGTGAGGCATGTAGATACAATTTTCGACTAGTTATGCTCGTTGCTTAGTTCCCTTTGTGTATAGAGATAGGAAGTAAAGTAATTGAGAGGTTTATGCATGTGTAAATGGGAAGGCAGAGTCACATGAAATGTGAGCGTGGAGAGTGTCACATGAAAAGAGATTGAAATGTGCGTCGAGGGGAATCACATGTAGGGAGGCTGCAAAATGTTCGTGGATGCAATGGAGTCACATGAAAAATAAAGGTAGAAATGATGTAAGTTTATTATATACTAATTATTTAAAAAAGAAAAATCAAGCATTTAGTTATTGTGGTTAAGTTTTTTAATTTGTAAAAGATACTCAAGTTTGTTCATGGGCTTATTTGAGGTTGAGGATGAAAATGCTAAATGGACAAAATTGAACCTTATTAACGGGCCTTCAATAGATTAAAGATGACTGATTTTGATGAAATCGTCTAAAAATTTAACCGAATAAAATCATATATATAGGAATAGTCCAGGATAAAATCTGTTTATGTTAGTAGAGAGGGATAAGTATACTTATTTTATAGAATTGAGAAAAGAAGAAAAAGAAAAATTTGTATGCCAACTTGCCAAGTCACCAACTATAAAATAGCTCTTGCGTGAAGGTCATTTTGGAACTCTTTTTGTCTTTCCTACAAAGAGAATTACCCTTACACACCATAATTGCTCCACAATTCTCACAAGCAACATAAACTACATTATGATTCTAATACATTAGGCCTTCCATTTCAATTCGTCCATGGCGGGTCTTTGTTTAAACATCAAACTCAGTCCATCTTCATTATTAAAACCTTTTTCTCAAGTTTTCACTCCAAGAATCATATTTTTAGCATCGCTCCTTTTCTCTCTAGCAGCATTCACATTCATTGTTCAATGGCATGGCAAAATTGGTGACCCATTATACAGATGGCCTTCTTTAAACCGCCTTGAACTTTTAGATATGGATTCCACCACGACCATCAAAGTCACCACCCACACTTCCTCCAATTGCGTTGAAGCTTTGGGACAAAGCCGGTCTATCTCCTTTCCTTATTTTAGAGATTGGAAATTTAGTTACAAATCTGATGTTAAACCTAAGGTATTCACCATTAGCTTCTATAACTTTTTATTTTTTAAAGAATTCGATTACAGTTTTGCATGTTGATATGGAAAATCGGATGCAAATCACATTTGTTGATCTGGATAATTTTTTTGATTATTTACCATATATAGAAGAAAAAAGTATCTATTTATGTCTTAAAAGTAGAGCTCTGGAGTTACAAACATATAAGGGAATTTTATATAATGTATTCAATGCTTTTATATTTTATTCAATATCAACTTTATTCAGTTCAATACTCTATTTAATTTCCTTGTAAAATTTATATAGAGTTATTGGACTTGTGTCAATTTGCACCAAAAAGTAATTGTTTAGTGAAAACTTCTTCCCTTTATAGTCAATTCTATTGATGATAAATTTTTTTCTATAGGAAAACGAATTTATTTGACAGTACATAGTCAAATTTACTTTAATATAATAAAATACGGCATAAATTACTATTCAAATTTAATTTACTATATAAAAAATGTTGGACCCAATTTTAAACCATACAGTCTACTATTTTTAGAGATCTTTGTTTGACACATTAATGGAAAGTTAATGTGGTTTAATTATCAATTATTTTAGAGATTGCTTACTCTTTATGTGGTTTAGCTGATAAAATAGAGCTACAGAAGCCTATGTTTTAGTAAAGCATGTGAAAGCAAGTCTGTTTCATTAAATTATTAATTCTGAAAAATGGGATTAATTTTACACGAGTTTTGTTATATATACCCCAAAGTCTTCACTTAAATTTCCGAACAGTTAACTTGTGCATGATATATATAACATTGCTTATAGGGAATACACATTTTACTAATTGATATGTCAGCGTTGCCGATTATCAACGTTTTGCAAGAAGATATGTCATAGCTGCAAAGAGCGTCTTAACATAAACTTGTAACTAATGGGGAACTATAAAATGAAAATATAGTTTTTGTACTTGAGTCATATTTATAATTTGTTGAATGGCAGATATGCATTACTTCAAGCACTTCAGCTGGCTTAGAGCAAATATTACCATGGATTTATTATCATAAAGTTATCGGTGTTACAAACTTTTACTTGTTTGTGGAAGGAAAAGCTGCAACTCCAGGTGTATCTAAGGTTCTAGAGGCGATTCCTGTAAGTCATACATATATTATCATTTGCAGTCCCGTTACCTTAAAGATTGTCTTTCTTTTCTGTTATTTGTTTGTAAATACTTTATGCTCTTCTTATTGCAGGAGGTGAAACTGGTACACAGGACAAAAAAACTCGAAGAAGAACAAGCAAAGAGGTTGTCTCATTTCCATTTATTTTATTTTTTTTAATAATTTTCTTAAAATTCTGATGAATTGTAATTTAAATCTTCAGCCGAATGTGGAATGAGACTTATATGTCAAGATACAAGTACAAACCATGCAACAATGAATTATTTGTCAAGCAGTATCTTAATACGGAAATGGCTATTGTTATGGCTAAGGTATGATCGTTTTTTCTTTTCTCATCCCTCTAAATTGATGTAAACATGACTGAATGGATTTTTGTAAACTTCAAGGAAGCTCATATGCAGTGGATTATTCATCTGGATACAGATGAGTTGATTCATCCATGGGGCACCCGTGGATACTCTCTTACACAGCTTTTATCAGACATTCCTGAAAATGTTGATATGGCTGTGTTTCCTAACTATGTAAGTTTACTGATGTCCTTTTTGGTATTTGAGTTTTTTACTTGATTATTTTATCTTATATTCATATCAATTGCTTCAGGAGAGCTGTGTTGAACGAGACGATATAAAGGAACCTTTTACTGAGGTATTATATTATATCACAGTGTACATATTAAAACATGAGAAACATCTAAAATATGTATAATTATGTATTCTTTTTTGCAGGTCTCAATGTTTAAAAAGAATTTTGACCACCTTATGGAGGAAACATACACTAGGAACTACAAAGAATCAGTTGGTGGTAATCCAGGCTACTTTCTGACATATTCAAATGGGAAGTCGGCTGCTCGTGTTCAACAACATTTACGTCCTAATGGTGCACATAGGTGGTACAACTATATGAAGGTTCCAAAGTATGATCATTTCCTTATTTCATATATCAATGACAATTTCTTCTTTTTGTGGGGTATATTCATAATGTTACCACATGTTTATTGGTTTAGCCAAATAAGATTTGAGGAGGCTGCTATTCTTCATTACACCTATGCCAAGTTTTCGGATTTGACATCAAGGCGTGATCGATGTGGCTGCAAGCCTACAATAGAAGGGGTTACAAAATGCTTCTTTTTGGAATTTGATAGAGATGTGAGTACTGATGCTTCTGTCATCTCACTCTTTTCTTCTTCTAATCAGTAATCAAATATATTGTTTAAAGGTCAATTAGTCATTTTACTGCTTTGAATATCAATTGAGCACTGCAAATTTCATTGTGTTCCATTAAAACGTAGTATTTGTATTCCAAAATCGTCGATCTATTTTGTCATTATTCAGTATGTTTTTACTACAGATGATCATGGTGATGTGCATGGATAAAAGTTATCACAATAGTAAATAATACCATCTCACTGTTTATCATATATACAGTAAACTAAATCTTTATGGGTCTCATTTTCTACAGGCTTTTATAATTGCATCAAGTGCAACTAAGGAGGAGATGCTACACTGGTAAGACTCGTTATCAAAACTTCATGAATAATTCAACTTGTAAAGATGAGATTCCAACTTGTTGAATTTTTTACTTGAAAATTGTTCATGATTTGGAAGAATAAAAATTTTCATGAACTATCCAAAAATTTGAGGAATTGGAATTCTAATATTAGATTAATTGTCATTCTTTGACTCAATGAATTTGAAGCAAATTACTTTCTCTATAAAATGACATGCATAAATTCGATGTCCGAAGAACATTCACTAGCTACCAAAAGGTTTACAAGTATCAGAATTAGACAAAAATTGATTTTGAAAATGTGGAAAGCTGTATAATAATAGTAACCTTGTCCAAAACAGATTATATATTTTAAAATTATTTGCTTTTGAATCTTTCAACCAAATACACTAATCTATGGAAAATCAGCTCCAAATCCCGCTAACCGAACGCCCCCTTAAACATTTCCTGTCCTTGTATAATAAATACCTTATGCAGGACTACTGTAAGTGTGTACTTTTCTAATGTAAAATATGTTTGAGTCATAGAAGTTCCTATATGTCATCTTTGTCTTCCACAGTGCCGTTTGTTGTTTCACTACTGATCTTTTATATACATCTTGTCGCATTTTATCAAGTCACAAGCCATAAAGTAGTAAACTAGCATATATGCCCTTTGTCCCTCGAATATCATAACACTTGACTACTTGAGCAATACTGATGTTTGACTAATAATCTTATAATCTTCAGGTACCGCGAACATGTTGTGTGGACAGACAAAGATCTAATCAAGAAACTCATGAAAGAAGGAATCTTAACTCGCATATATGCTCCTATGGTAAATACAATTCCCAACCTCCGCATTACTGGTGACCTAGGGGGGTTGGTAACGGGTCAATATGGTCATCGTTTGTGCAGGTCAAACGGGTCGGACTGACCCACCACCCATTTTTCTGTCACTTTTTTCTTCAGTTCTGTTAGTAATTAATGTATTCAGAATTGAGACAAAAACCATTTGAATACCATATTCTTATTATTATTATTATCGATTCTTTTAAGTGAATGATTCGAATCGTTGCAAGCATTTGAATACACATTCCTCGATATTTGACCCGTTTAACACATCCGGCCCATTTGACCCTTTTCATGCATAACCAAATTGTATATACATTACCTGTATTTCCATACAAGACGGGTCAAAATCGCCACCTCTATTTCACACCTTTCCCAGGTTTCTGTTCTTTTCACTTAGACTTTTTTCTTTCATAGTTCACTGTTGTCACAGTTTTCGTTATTTGAACAGGTGATTATGCAAGGATTAAAGGAATCTGGTGTTTACAGTTCTCTGATTGAGTCCAGTCTATCTAAGGACACATTTATGTCATCAAACAAAATAGTTAGCAATTCATCTAGGAAAATTAGCAAAGAAGAACCTGGGATCACTGTTAGGAATGTTTTACAAGCAGCAAATACAGATTTATTGGCAATTTCACCACTCCAGTCTCCGATAATGGATGATATTAACAATTAATATTTTCATAGAGTTTATGGGTGAAATTAGCACCTAAAGTTGTCCAATCAAAATTGCGTACAAGTATGTTTATATAAAAGTACTCTCTTCTAATTGTATTGCAGAAAGGTTTTTTATTTAACTAGTTTCTTTACACACCAAAAGATTGCCTCTTTCTTTATTTTGCTTTTATAGAGTATATGTATATTCTTGAAATATTTGCATATAAGGTTCTTTGATATTATTTTCTTCTAAAATGATAAATTCCCCGTTGTCAATACCTTATTGTTGTGTGTGAGTGAACACGTTAGTATCTTTATTTCTAGATGTGTGAAACAATGAACGTTAAATCTTTTTCCTTAAATAAGGATAATAATGTATGCAAATGAAAATCGATATAGTTATAACCTTGTTTGCATTAAGGGGAACCGTATGAACAATTAGTGGCACAAATATTATGTATAGTTATAATCATTTAGAAGTTTAGCATATAATCCATATTTGATAAACTTGCACAAGCAAGACCAAACATTTAGCTAGTAACATAAAAATCAAAACCACAATTACCATTTTCGTGTTGAAAGTTGAAACCCAATCCTGGGAAAAAGAAAAACCTCATTATTTGAGTGTAGTGATATGTTTCTTTCTGAAGTAAGCAAAGCCTAGATGTTTCATGAAATGTGGGCAAATTATTGATTCATATGTTTACATCAAGTTTGTCGCTTTCATTACGAGTAAAAGTCAATAATGCAGTTGAATGATTACGACGCATATCGAACTGCGAAGACCTATTATTATGTAGAGCAATGTATCAGGACTAGTAGTTATATACTGTATCTGTTAGAAGATTAAGTCAGGTTGGTTAGTTAGTTATATTATCCACATGACCACATTAACAAGAACATGCTTTTGATTCTTTCTTTTTTTGTATATGTTTTTGACCCATGACTTAATATGTGAAATTGGATAAAAGCAAAGGAAAGATCCATTTCAGGAAAGGGTTGAGATATAGTTCATTATAGAAAATAATTAGTCAAGCTAGTGCCTTAAGAGAGAATACTAGAATTATATAATAAGGTTAGGCTTTCTTCACAAGAAATATCAGTGGTCCTTGGAGATATTTGTAGATGAAAAGTATTTGGTTCATAAACAAAATTATAATTAAGTCAAGGAAACCAAGTGTTGTTTATGCATAAAGTTACTCCTAACAATAGACAGTGACACATTCGGAAGTAATTTCAGTATCTGTTGCAAAAATCAACATGATGGAAACTTACCATGTTATGTGTTTTCCGATTTCTAAAAAATTCTACAGTCGAAATGACAATTTTTTTCCGATTAATATGTACATTTTAATAAGTTCATAGCTTTGTTACGCATATATAACTCGAGCTTGAATGGTGGTTGTTATTGTCATAAGAAACTGATTGATTTTTGGAAGATTCTTTGTCCAGGAGTTAGTATTGCTAGAGGGTCATATGTGTATTTCCGTCTTGCAAAATCTTCCCATCGACTACCGAAATGTTTTTTCCACTCGTCTTGAGTTTTGTAATGAGGCAAATACTGCTTGGTTTCGAAATTAGCTGTCTCACAAACTTCTAGAATCCTTTTGTTTTGGCTTAGAATGTAATCTAGACTCTCTGTTCCTGTCGACGATGGCATTGCTGATGCTAGAAACGCTACCAAGTAGAACACATCCTCATTCGGTGTCACCATTGATGTTTTAGTGTTCCACCTACAAAATTTTGCATATATATTTGAACTAGTTAGGCAATTACTTCATCATTATTAATATTTTCTTTTTACATATATATATTTAAATCTTTGATGTAAGGTTACCTTGACTTGTCAACTGGGTAGATGAGTATAGGTCCATTGCTAGTGTCAGTGAGAATTTTCCCGAATACTTCACTAGAAAATTTGTGGATTTTGCTTTTGGGAACAAGAAGATTTAACCATGGATGAGGGACATCCCATAGATCCTTTTCCTGCAGTTTCAACTCCGACACATGTACTCGATCCAAGAACTCCACATACGACACTTCTGATATAAAGAGGGTGGATTCGTTGTAGTTCAGTTTCGACAATAAGCTTTCAACTTTCTGTATATGAGCAAACATAGAATATTATTAGTATAGCTAGGTTATACTTGATGCAAATGGCTATAGACTTAGAGGTGGCAGTTTGGACCCTTATATTAATGAATGGGTCGATTTGGGTCATGTTTATATCTAACGCGTCAAACATATATAAAGAGAATATCTTGAAAGGAAATGGGTCAAACGGGTTAAATGGGTTGAAAGTTGCCCAAAGTGTGCTTTCAATTAATGCATACTACCTCCTAATCTTTATATATAAAAAAAGATACTATTGAAATGGTATTAATTTGAAATAAAGTTTGACATTATAAATAAAATGTACGCTTATTGACAACAACAGTTTCAGATTGGGTCAACCTGACCCATACCCAATTGTTACCCCAATGTTAACCCATTACCCGATCCGCCTGACCATCTCAGTTTTCAACTTCTAGGAATTGTTATGTTTCTCTAAATTCACCTGGTCGATTGTATCAGTATCTTCTTGAGTAAAGTACTTGGCAATTTCCAGGCAGTAAACGGTTTTTCCTTCGGAAAATAACCGACCAGCCTGTACTGGATCTTTGTTTTTAAATGATGATCTCCAGTTATTAAGTATGCCCGTTCTGTTTATCAAAACAAAACCTTCTATATAATCAAATGAACCATTTGATGATATTAGCTGCTCTTGGTCTTCTGTAAATGTACCGAAATCCGAGTAAAGAACTCTGATCCATTTTACCTGTCAAAATCAATAAATTAACTTAAAGATTGACAACCCGCTTTTTATATGCAGATCATGAAACCGAAATATATAATCTTTTACCATTTTTGGTGCGGGTTCAAGCGAAATGTGCGCTCGTGTGATGATACCAAATTGTCCAAGTCCTCCAAGAACACCATGAAAAAGATCAGAATTCATTTCTTTTGTACATGTAACTACTTGTCCTGTCCCTGCAAAATTCAGATTTAAATAAATCAATATTATTTCCTCTAGTGGGCTTCTGAGTAGATGCATGATTTTACTTGTTTTTTTAACATTTTTTTAGCAAATTTACCATCATACCCTTCAAGAGTAGTCTCTTTCAGATACACATTTGTTCCAAAAACTATACTTGTACTTTCTTTTTTGTTGGTCCCCCAAATAAGGTCTATAATATGACAATGTTGTTAGTTTGTCATCACTAGTGCCCCTATCATCCATATGGTATCATGTTGCCACTTATTATTATTATTTGGTTCTAAAGTTACAAACTTTTTGCAAAATCTGTAAAATTTTGCAACTGACAAATAAGTATAAGTTTTATGGAAGTACCTGTAACAACTTCTAGCTGATGGACATTATTTATCTGAGGTCCATGTCTAAAAGCTTGTCCACTAATTCCGGCATTAGATAACGTACCACCGACCGTTAGATGAAGATAATCGGTCCATGATTTTGGGGCTAACCCATGTTTAAGACTCTCATGCAATATATCAATCCACAGTGCACCAGCTGAAACATCCACAAAAAAAGTTTTTGTATCGCCTTCAATGTGAAAGTGCATTTCTTTAGATTTAGCTAGTGATTCCATACTTATGACCACACCTTGATGGGCTTGGGCTTGACCTTCAAGTGAGTGACCATGACCTCTCGGTGCAACGGTTAAACCGGATGTGGGTCCCATTTGGAATATATAGGTAATGAGATTAGAAATATCAGAAACTGATTTTGGGTATAGAATGGCTGCAGGGAGGTGATTGTATCTATTTCCAAAATCTTTAGCTGCATGATGAAGGTTGTCGAATTGAAATTCACCATCAAGTTTTAATTTTTCGTTTAATGAAGTAATTGATGCATGGCTGGGAAGATATGTTGTTGAGGTAGCAAAGTTGTTGGTAAAGATGTTGTTTCCATCAAAATTGCAGCCCAATATGAAGGCTATTAGAATCTTGAAAACAAAATTTGTGTGTTTAAGCATGTTGTGGGTGGTGGAGATAATAAGAGGTTGTTTGGTTTGTATTGTGAAAGAAGATGGTGTGTAAAATTTCATGAAAAAGAGAGGTTTTTGGGAGCTTTATAAAGGGAATGAAATGATGTAGAATGCACTTGCTAATGAAATTTTGCTTTCCATTGATAATGAAAAGACAGTAAAAAAAACTTTGGTCATCAAAACTTTTTACGCGGTAATTTACCATGCAAGATACTACGTACTAACTTTGGACGCGAATATACCATTTCTATGCTTACAGTTCTAGTTTCTCTAACAGCAAGTAAATCAGCTGTGAAGATTGATCAAGTAACAACTTACATTTCAGAAAGAGTTATTGAGATAAATTTAAAAGTACTTGTTACGAATCTTAACTAATCCGATCATTATATGGTTCTTCTACTGATTCTCGAAGTCGCAAAAATGATATTTAAAACGCGTAGATGAGTATGTGTGTCGGGTTAGTTTTGTTGAAAAAGGTTGTGTTAGTTATTGAAACCAACTTTTAACATAAAAGATGTATAAAAGTGATTTTGTATTGACAAGTAATTGCAAAAGGTTTGGCAAATCCTACTGCACTTATCTTTTAGTTGCCAACTTTTTGAAAACTTTTCCAGTTTTTGTGTGTTTTCTGTGGACAATATGTGTAGTGACTCATATCCTCAACCTTAAGAAATTGATGGTCACAAAGAATATCAATTAGGTCATTTGTGATTACATAGTTACTGTAATTTAGTCCTTTAATATATAGTAATTTGTAAATTTTGGTTAATTAATATTCACCAGATATTATAAATTATTTCAGGCTAGCTTGTGTTAGTAGTATAAGTGTGAATACAATCTAATATATATAGCAGGATTGTGTTAATTATTATTACTGGATTGACAAGTCCTAGGTCTCTAAACTAAATATATAAATTATTTCAAACATGTATCTACGTTAATTTTTGCTACTGTAATATTTTAAGCTACACATTTAATTTCGTTACACTATTTGTGAATTTATTGAACAAAATTTTAAAGTGTGGATCAGAGTGGCAGATTCCCAAACACTTCTTTTTACGTTCATACTACATTTTACGTTCACACTACACTTTACGTAATATACAGTATTGTTAAGATGCATTGAATTTGGGCGTTGATCGCTTAAATTTACAGATGAGATTGTGTATTCATCATTTTATTAAAAATGTAGTTGCCTCTCAAAAACTTACCAAATATCTACTTATGCTTTAAATATATAGATCCTAAACATACCCAAAAGATAAACTCGGCTTATGAAATAAGTTAATAAAATTTTTGATGTTAACATCATTACACATAATGCAATAGAGAAGCGTTTTCATTGGGGTTTTTTAGGGAAAAATAACCCCCAAAAAATGCATTTGAAAACAGTTAATTATGTTACAAGATTCAGTTTTCTATCTTGTATGGTATCTATTGTGAAAATATTTTTTTATACGGAGTAGTATATAAGAAAGTTTTGTATCCAATTATTTATATCTTGTACGTACCTTTTTGTTATCGACTTCGTGTTTTAGTCAAACAAGTTATGTTGTTGGTCTAAACTCTAAAGATGATACCTTTTGAGATATTTGACCACCCATTGAGCACGTTAAACCTTTAGGACCAATCATCCCAAGTAATATATATTCTTCTAGTTATAATTTTTTATTTGATTCTCTGAATAGTTTTTGTATAATGTTATTATTGTAGTCGTATAGTATGAGAAAATAATCAATGATGGCTCGACGCATTTTGGGATGCACCACGATAATTGCAACGAAAAAACACGTAAACAAAAGATGAGATGTATTCATGTTACCTGAGGATGACGAGTCTTTATATAACAAACTGAAAATATTTCTACGGCTATTCTAACACCGAAGGCTAAACTACTTAGTTTAGCTTAAATACTTTATTTTATAAACTTAAGTCATGAACCGAGTTACATGTGACGTTTTACTCGAATAACAAATTAATGCTAATGTGATTAGA
Organism: Pseudognaphalium luteoalbum; assembly: GCA_963422505.1. Lineage (NCBI taxonomy): Eukaryota > Viridiplantae > Streptophyta > Magnoliopsida > Asterales > Asteraceae > Pseudognaphalium > Pseudognaphalium luteoalbum. The sequence continues at coordinate 96,205,621 of OY730198.1, forward strand.
ATTAAGTTTTAACTTAATGAAGTATATGTGGAGATCTAAATTCCATAATGATTAACCTAATTTCTGTTTTCTCATTTTGCCAGTATAAGATTATGATTGATGTAACGTAACCTTATCTCGTTTGCAAGAAAGTCAAAAGTAGTATCATTTTATTTATTTTCTTCTAGCCTAGCAGTCTGGTTCATGGGCACAACCCATTAACGTACGCACGTACACAAAGAAAAATATCAGTGTGCATTATGTATCACGATTTTTATTTGAGTTTTTAACATGAAAGTGCATTGCGTATCACTTTTTCTAGTTTATTTTTAAAAAAGTAATCAGGGTTTTTAGAAAAGTGCATTGTGTATCACTTTTTTAATTTATTTTTTTAATCATACTTTCATATTGGTCATTGTGTATCACGTTTTAATACATTGTTTTTAGAATGTTCATTGTGTATCAGGTTTTAATACATCATTTTCAGAATGTTCATTGTGTATACATTGTTTTGTTCATTGTGTATTACGTTTTTAAATTTGATACTTCAGGATTTTTAGATGTGCATTGTGTATCACTTTTTTAATTTAGCTTCTTAATCATACACAGGGTTTTTCATATATTATATAGATTAAAGAATGATATAGAATTGAAGGAATCAACGAACATTCAATTTCACATAAAATTGGCAAAAAATAGAAAAGATTGACATTAAAACAGAGTAAAAAATGTTAATGGAGTTTGCCGGAAAATATGAACTCGCCGGAGAAGATGAAGCCGCCGCTGCTTCTAGTTGGAGGTCGCCGGAATACTTTGCCGTTGTTCGTGGTGAGATGGTTGCCAGAATATAGGGGCTATGGTAGGATAATACAACATATTAAAGGAAATGTGTGCTGGTGTTAGCTTAAAGAAGGAAAAGAAGATGATGAAATCAATGGCTGAAACTTCTGCATATTCTGTGTACGTTAACATCCCTGCGTATTTGAAACTCATTCTCTAGCGTAGCTATATACTTGTAAATCTAAATTTTAAAATATAATACTCCGTAGTGTTTTAAGTGTTGTCGTACAGAAAACAAGGTGATTTATATAATAATTATTATTAATTAAAATTAAAATGTTGAAAAAACAGTTCATGTGTTTACAAAGAATTTATTGTTTTAAAGTACGTGTAGCTAACTTTATATGGAGTACTTTTTATTATTCGATTTGATGAATTTTTAAAAATTCTATTGTGGTATACTGGTATTTAGGTTCTAAAAACGTTTACCGTATACATTTAACTTACTATTGTATGTATATAAAAAATCTTCTTTATATATAAAAAATAGACCAAATGAATACAATAAATGTTTTTAGAATCTTAAATACATATAATTGTAATTTTCAAAGTTCAACTTATAGAATAATAAAATGTATCAAATTTAATACATTTTAAAATTATAAACCCTCTACAAATGTGACTGAAAACATATATAATCAATAAATTTGAAAGTTGATTACCCTTGATGGCAAAAAAAAAAGAAGAGGTATTCTACCGTAAACAAAGTTAATGGAAAGTTTCAGTATATTTTCTAACAATGTGCCTTTTTCTATTTCTTGTAATTAGAAGACACATGTATGAAATATAATACTCCCTCCTTTCTAGTTTTATTATCTTTTTTTTTTTTTTTTTTTTTTTTACTTTTGGAGTATTTTTTTAACAATTTTGACCTTAAATATTTTTGTTTGTATTATATAATATTTGATGCAAATTATACCAATGAAAATACATTTAAACCTCAATTCATTGATAAATTTTATATCAAATATTATATAACACAATTCAAGGTTAAAGTTGTCACAGAAAAACTATAAAAGTCAAAAGAAGACAATAAAACTAGAACGGAGGGATTATGTACACACCATATACACATATATCAAAAATGTTTCTGCAATGGTAGTTTGGGGATGGGGAATGCACCATAAATATAGAGATTATGGGTTCAATCTTCATCCACATGTTTATTTAATATGAGTCACGCGATTTACCTCTTCTATATTGACTCTGAGACTGATCAGTTGAGGCTGTCAGATGTCGGTTTTACCCTTTACATATCGAATTATACTCCAAGTTGCCAGTTATTTTAATCTAACATTATTGTTTCTTCATGATTTACTTTTTCCATACGTCACACTTTCGTCTCAGTTTAAGGTATTCACACTTCAATTTTTGATCAACGTAGAATTCTCGACCTCTTAATCATACCAACAAAGTGTACATGAAACTTGGTTCATGAAGTGATGAACCTACTATAGCATGATGGTAATTAAGTATATTACAAAGAAACTTTATTGATTAATAACTTGACAAACAATTCTTTTTTTACGGAAAACCCCCTGCTTATGGAACTCACTATAAATTCTGTTCGACTCAATAATTTATGATATTATTTGAGTAATATTGACCTATTAAGATTATATATATGATTTAAAGGTAAGAAATTCATTAAAAATCATTGTTAGTAACTGTATACAATATACACAAGAGTTGTAAAATAAATATGTTATAATGATATACAATACCAGTCTTGAAACTAATATATTGTAGAGAAATGTTTAGTTCACAAAACAAAATTTTATTCACAAATTGAGTCGGATCAATTGGATTAAAAGAGGGATATAAGAAAGAAAACCAATAAATGATTTTAAGTGGGTGTTTAGAGGGGTTTATTTTGATGGTTTATTGCTTAATAAGCTCACCTATAAGTGTTTGGATAAGCTAAATTTATGAAGCTTATTTGCTTATTTGTAAGTCTTTGTGAGATGACTAAAAATAAACCCAAATTTTCTAGCTTATTTGCTTATAAGCAATAAGCAAATCAAATAATCTCTTTCAAACATCCTCTAATTCATGTATTTCATATGTCATGTCATTTTGTGATAAAATTTTTGTCAACTTTATATTAATGTAGCGTTACCAAATGACAAGTCATGTGAGTCAAATTAATCAAAATAGCGTACTACCAACTACCAAGTACCAAAAGGGGGCATTGATCCAAGTTTGATTTACTATTTTCTACATTTAATTATAATTTAATTTTATTATAAATATACGCCGAATTCAATAATGAAAAAATATATATAACAAAGATTCCTATCAATAGCGACTATTTTTGTGTCACGTGGGCTTCTTTGTGGAGAGTGAAAGACGGAAGGCAGCCCCTACATGGTCCATTCTCATTTTCCTTGGTGTCCAAATTTATGGTCCAAACTCTTCTTTTACTTTTTAATATTTTATTTACGATTACATATATTGAGTTTAATTTAATTAATCATTAAATTAAATAATTTAATCATGTAAAATTGTTATTATTATATTTAAATTAGTTATCATAAGAACATTAATTAAGTATGTATATATAATAAAACTGTATATTTATGCATGTTTTAAGATTAAGTGAAAAAGGTTAGATGATCATTATCATTATTATATATGATTATTATTATGAAATTAAGTCAAATGCTCTCATGTCACATTAGTTTGACATCGAGAAAAAAAATATTGGGATTTTTTTATCGAGAGTGATGGAAGATTGACAGACACTTTCCAACTCAAACAGATCTGACTTCACGTGATTTCTTTATCTTATCTTGACGTACGTATCAAAACTGAGCATGGGTTGATGTGAAATCACGAACATAAGGGGTTAGGCCATGTCTTGTTGGTCATCCTTTTGAATGTATGTATTCATACTGTCACAAAACCAATAATATTGTCTTTTATATTTTTCTTTATAACGATGTGGACGTGTTAGTCATTTCATGTAATGCACACCACCATTTGGTTGATTAGTGGTAGAAGCTATATGATCCACACACTTTTGGGCACTATTAAGTACAGTTTTTGTCTTACGGGATTGGTTTTGCTTAATGTGTAATTGAAATAGTTGGTTTGGCTAGAATTTTTCCATTTAAATGCAATTGATAATTGATAGTGATTATCTTTGACAAGAAAGATTGTAAGCAAAATCAATTCTAAGAAGTCAAGTAATCAAGAGAATGAACATGGTTATCCTAATTCAAACGATAATGGAGTGAGATGACGAAGATGTAAATTGTAAAAACATACATGCTTAAAGATCCAATCGAATTTAGGTTTAAAACGTACCTCAAACCTTATAGTTCTATTACATCTTTGATAAGATATTTTTGGGTGTTCTTCCATTGAATCCTACGTTATTCTATTGTAACTAACATTCCAACTACTTCCGACAAACGAAACGAACAAATATTTTACTAGGATGTTGTTAACTAGTAGGGGCCAAAAACCCTTGTTTTTGTGTAGTACTTTGATTTTTGATCGAGTACTTACTTTTTTGAGACAAGAAAGTCGATGAAAGGATGATGGTTTGAAATAAGGGGTAAAACGTACACTCATACATATAGTAACCTAGCTACAAAACCTATATCAGGAATGAAGTCTTTGATCCCAACAATGTCATAAATTCAAATAATTGACCTCCTTGTATTGTTTTCCTCACATATTGCACGTGTTACAAAGAAAATAATAATTTTATGTGTTCCAACTCAAACGTCCACATTTCTATTTTGATTTATCATAAAATAACGGTTCAATTTACATGTTTAATCAATCAAAATGTTTTTTAGATGAAATTTTTTGATGCACATAGTTATGGTCTTCAATTTTCTTAAACTGTATATACACTGTAAGTGAATATTTAATTTGAAACGGTAATAGTAACTAGATAGTAGATATTTTATATGTGCGTGAATAGTTCACGCTTCATAGATTTAAATCGAATAATTTGTGGCTCATATTTATGTGTTTATTTAGAGAGTCACATCATGCTTTCCATTCGAATTTGACATCGTTATACTTTTTACGTCAATAAATGCATTTCGCCTTAAATAATTGGTTTCGGAAGTGTGGTCACAAATAGTAATAACTACTTAAAATTGAATGATGATGCAACATTTTTTATGTTTCAAATTGTATTTGTGTAAAAAATATAAAGTGTGTGAAAACTGTATAATATATATATATATATATATATATATATATATATTCTAACAAAATTAAGTAGGTTAACAACGAACAATGACAAAATGTCTTCTTCTTCAATAAGTTTTGTACAGTACCTTTATGGGTAAATATCTATACAAAACTCATTGTAAACGTACTCAAGTACAAAATATACTTTATAAATACTTAATGTGTGCGTACTTGGTCAGCAGTATCATGGTATCATTTCAACCATTATGTTGGGGGTTCAAGTTCTGAGATGAATATGTATATATTCACGGAATGATGTATATATTTGTGGGAATGATTATTTGTCTTTCTAAAAAGCTTAAAAGTTTTTCGAATTTGGTTTCAATACGCACAAATACTTTCTAAGTTATGTTCTAATGTGCACAATATAAAACTAATAAAGTATAAAGTATGACAAACACCTTGAGACATTGTGCACTTGTACTTTACGCTTAATCATTTGTAAGTTAGCCTTCGGACGAAATTAACAAGATAGACACTCTTATATTTACTAAATACATTGGTATAGTCTAGAAATTAGTCAATTATACAATTATTCGTTTAATTCTGTCACCCTAAAGTTCTTTTCAGTTTGAAACTTTATTATAAGAGTTTATTGTTTCGTTATGCAGTTAATTTTGTACTTATTACTATTTTTTTAACTATTTTATGTTCATCTTTCAAACCCTCTATCGTATGAGGTGAATCAGGGGGCGGCAGCGTAGAAAACACCTCCTCCTCTACTCACAAGAAATTTCAAATTATGTAAAAAAATATTTTTAATGTATTATTGACATTTTAAAATTTTCGCCCCCACGATGAAATAAATTTAACATCACCCTCTCCATTTGGATTTTATAGCTCCGCATGTGGTGAACATGCTCAAACCCTTTATTGTATGTCATAGGTGACTTAGAACATGCTAAATTGGTAAAAAGGAGTCAACGTCAGTTATTAGTATTACGTGGAGCATGACGTGGACACTTCGACCAGGCCATTCAACCATTTTTTACTTGTATAACCCATCGTTACTGATAAAAATGGGTCCACAACATACAATAGAGATTTTAATAGATTTACCGCACACAATAGAAGGTTTGAAAGGTGTGAGCAAACAATAATAATAAGTGTAAAGCTAACCCCATAACGAAACAATAAATCCTAAAATAAATTTGTGCATCAAACAATGTTTTATATGCTTTCTCTTTTCTTTTATGGAATTTTTCTACGCTTTTTATCCCTTTTAAAATATAGAACATACCGTACAATTAACAACAACACGAATATCCGCACGATCAACTACAACGATGATCTACACTTTTATTATAGGCTAAAACCTTCGATATCTTGATGATTGACTTTACCGCAAAGTAATGGCGTTGATTTTGTTTTTCACGTACATTAAAAATATCACAATTAAATTTCTTAACTTAAGTTGATGTATTTAGTACTCTAAACTCAGGGGCGGTTCTACGGTGTGGGCACGTGGGCGGCCGCCCGCAAAGTTATTACGAGTTAAGAAATTATTCGTAGATACTTACGGAATTTGTATTTGTCTCTGTAAAAAGATAAATAAAAAACAATGTAAGATGTAAACAAAATTCTTTTGTTAGTCTGGTGGTAAGTCCCCCTCTTATTCTTTTGTAGGTTTGGAGTTCGATTCTTGCTTATTAAATACTATGTTTCCTTTTTTTTCCATTTTTTCTTGGAAGCTTTCCAATCTAGGGGTGTCAAAAAACCCGACCCGACCCGATCCGAACCCTATTAAGACTATTCGGGTCGGGTTTAATAGGGTTAAGAAGTTTAATCGGGTTATATGGGTTAACCCGATTAACACGAATGCTTATTAGGGTCGGGTTACGGGTTAATATAGATAAATTTATACGGGTGCGGGTTGACCCGATTAACCCGATTTAACCAAATATCAATTTTTCTATTAATTTTTATAGTTAAACTTTTCTATAAAATAATAAAAGTTGAATATGTTAATATAATGTTGAGACATTTCTATATATATATATATATATATATATATATATATATATGAGTTGAAGACTAAAATCTAATTAATAATAGTAGCTAGCTATAACCATATAATAACATTAGTGTAAAGTGTAGCAATGTATATAAATATGATTATGGAAAACTGAAGATTTAGTATTGTATATTAATTGTAACATAACTTGCAAGTATTATTTCATCAAAGTGCTAGTGCGGTAACTGCATTCTTAAATTTTCAAAGTTATAAGCAAGACTCGAATTTTAAGTATACTTAGACCCGCTTTGAAATCCAATACTTATATTCAATTTAAAACAAAACTCACTTTTACCAACTATGATTTTACTACGTATACATAATTCATGTGGTTTCAACTTCATATATCATTCAATATTTTAGTGTATTATCCCAAAATTCAAAGTCATCTATATATTTGTTTTAACAATTATTAGAAAGCTGTGAAGTTATACGGGTTAACCCGCTACCCGATTAACCCGACCCGACTAACCCGCTACCCGATTAACCCGAACCCGATAACCCGATTACCTAATAGGGTCGGGATGCGGGTATATATTTACTTCTGAAAAACCCGACTAACCTGACCCGACTAAATCTTATTAAGGTCGGGTTGACTCGATTAACACCCCTATTCCAATCTGTTTGTTTGCTATATTTTCTTTTTATCATTTATTTCAATTCATTCTCTTGGCTTTCTCATTCGTTTCTTTGTATATGGTTAAAAATGTAATACTAATGTTTAAATAAACATAATAATGTTAAACATAATCTAATCTAACTATAATAATGTTTTACTACATAAATATAATGTTAAGACATCAAAAATAGTTGCTAATTCTACAAATATTGTTAGGTAGTTTTTATGTAATCGAAAATTTTAGTTTATTTTCTCTCAAGGAGTCGTTGAACTAGATCAAACTAAAATCGTGTTGGTTAAGGCGATAAAATCAAGTTGATAACTCGAACTGTTAAAATTTGCCCCCGCTTAGATTTTTTTCTGGTATCGCCTCTGTCTAAACTTATCTTTAAATGTCGATACTATAGACAAATATATATACATATATATATTGAACAGAGTATTATATATTATACATTCCTTAACATTGTTGAAAAATACAATATCATTGTGGAGAATGCGTCAGGGGTTTGAATTTGTACGTCAACATATATGGGTAATTATATTTGTGTACACGTAATTTGTCCGTTATTAATGCTCATTGATGGTGGGATGGACGCATACCATTAAATATCGTATCGAAGCCCGGGGTACCTTTCAAATTGACTTTTTTTTAATGCTCTAAAATTTTAGTAAAAAAATATATTGTAATTAATGTTTGAAACGGTACATTTCTATTTATGGCATCGAGGATTTATATGAATTTTAACCTTGGTGCTAAACATGTACTATCATAAAAGATAGGAGTATGATTTGTAATTAATGTTTAAAACGGTACATTTCTATATATGGCATCGAGGATTTATATAAATTTTTTACGTTGGTGCTAAACATGTACTATCATAAAAGATATGATCACACCATTTTCTGATTTCTCTTCTATCTATGATATCTATAAACCATTATAAATCATTTATGTGTGTTTTGATTAATGCGTTACGAAAACTAACATCGTAAATGACTTTCATGCATGCCCCTCATATATTTATTGCACATTCCGTAATTAAGAAGGTTTCTCAATATATAAAATCAATTTTTAACTAATTTACATCACATGAACTCGATATGTAATTTTAGGTATCAGAAAAGGCAACGTCGTATGAATTGATTCATTTGAATAGTAGATAACCTAAATCGATAAACATTCACCCGATTAATCCGCTGCTTGCGCGGTTTAGTTGTAAACTTTAGATCTTCATCATGGACTAAATATATTACTCCTTGATTACCATTTTATTAAACTCACGCTTAATCTATCCAATTATTGCGTATGATGTTTATATTCATAAAAGTACATTACAATCTATATTTCGCTAGAACACAATATGTAACCGTGCTAGAATAACATTTTTACTTTTCATCCAACCAAGCAATTTAATAAATTACATCTAATTAGACACGCTAGTGACAGAATAGCAAACACACAGTTACAATCTCGTGGCTTAAAGCTTACATAATCGTGCGATTATGCACATTTAGGTTTTAGGGATCTTACTATGCGCTTAACCGTGTTCTTCAAGTTAATTGTAAGGTTCTTTTAAGATAAGATCAGTCGTTATACGTGATTATATCATACCATTATTGAATGATTTCAAGAAGTGGGTTGATTTAAAACAATAGAAAGAGTTGGAATATTGTAATGATGCATTAACATTGAAATCCATATATTAATCATTTAATCCCATGATGCAACACCACGAAAATGGAGTGTGTCAAAAGAACATTCAAAGGGGACATCATTATATCTTCAGTTTAGTGTGTCAATAAATAGTTGTGGATCTTATTGCAAATCTAAAGCGTAAAGGCATAAAAAAATATAATACAAGTAGCATCATGTCATCATGTGCCATATTATATATATCAACCTATGAAATGAACATGTTTGTTCTCGAATATAGTTTTTGGGCCTAATGAAATTTCATGGTTGTTGATTTGACATGTACTTAATTAAATTAAAACATACTAAAATAAAAATTAATATTACAAAGTTGAATGATATGTTTCCAGTCCTAACAGTTCAAACAACTTAAATTATACATTATCAGCTTAGTGAGTCAAACTATAAAACATTATTTCACCATTCTCCCCTCCCGTAATTTCCATAGGTTGTTTGGTGACGAGAAAAATCAAATAGAGTTTTCATGATTCACCATGTTACGATACTATATATTATAATTCAATATTATTTTAGTGAAAATTATATTATTCCGTTATGAAGTACGTATAGTCAAAGTTCTAACTTCGCCCCTTACAAGAATGGTTGTTTTGAATATATATATAAACGAAAACAATTGAACTCTAGCTCGTTTCCTCCCAATAGTAGATAACTAGATATATATCGTTTGCTTTCTCTATAACATGATGTATATATGGATGTGTATGACCTAATGTGTACCAATAACAAACAACAACAACCCTTCACCATAACGTTTTGTTAGTTTACTATTCAAAGCATTAAACCAACTTGTCAAGTAACCAATGATGTTTTCTTATTCTAAATAATCGACTTCAATCATTATTAACCCATTATAGTTAATAAAATGTTTTTCTTGTCCCAACAAATGTGAATTTTTTTTTTATAAATTGTACAACAATACGGAGTATTTGTTTTGTGTAAAACGTCACACATTAATTTTGATTGTACTAAAGCTTAGTGAGAAATAAACAAGATATTAAATTTATATATAATATTGATAATTTATAACACAAGTGTATTAACATAGAATCGAACATTTTAATAATTTATTTAACCGATCGGCATCTTTTAGTGGATGAAGTGTAACATATAATTTATAAGTAGGGTTGGGCATGGAGGGCTAGATCCCAACACCAATTTGTTTCTCCTTTTAGACCAACTTGCTTCCTTTTATTTGTCGATATTATTCTGTCCATTGCTATAATTTTTATATTGCAACAAAGGTTTTTTTTAAAATAATATATTAAAGGATTACTTATATAACCCCCTTAGTATACTTCTATAGAATAGCGACATAGTTTCACTTCATTGTGTTCCATTTTACAAAATTAATTCATTCATATAACAATAAAGAAAATTTGAGAAGATATTTCGTGAAACAAACTACACGTAAATTTGCGCGCACTAACTCTATGATTAAGGAAGAACTATCAACCCTCAAGCTCGGGTTAAAATGTAAAACTCTGAAATAATTCTGTGCATCCACATCTCAAATCTTGCATGAAGCAAACTACATGTTTAATTGAGTGCATTAATATATAATGAAATACTAATTATAAGCCTTTAGAATAGTTTGAGAGTTATGTGTAAATGAAACTATAATCTTCCTTTCAAAATTATTGTTCAGATTTGGCTTTCTAAAGTTTTTTTTGTCAACTTTGATCATAACATATTTATGTTTGTGTTACATAATACTTGATGCAAAATATATGGATGTATTGGGTTTGAAATGTATTTTCATTGTTATAATTTTCATCAGGTGTTATACATATAACACAAACAAAATTATTTTAGGTCAAAGTTGAAAAATAAAGAAGTTTAAAAAGTTAAAATTGGACAATAAATTTGGGATGTAGTATGAAATAATTCAGTCTACCCAAAAACATATTTGTTGAGGTCATGAACTTACTATTTTTGTTGAATATACCTACAACAAAATTGGGAGACAAGATAATATGAGGTCTCTAATTATTGTTGTTCCACCCAAGAGCCGCACAAAATCAAAAGTAAATCATTTGAAACTTATTATATTTTAAACAAGTGCTTTACTGAAAAGAGACAACAATGTCAATATATTCTTCTCATGCATGATTTGCTATATAGTATATTAATTAATTTAGTTGTGTCCAATGAATTCGTAACATATTGGGATACACACAAGTACATTCACAAGCAAACCCTTATTCATGGTTTTGTAGAAGCAATATAATTAAATTACCTAACCAATGTGAATAAAGAATGCTGTTGTGTAGTTAGGCAAACAATGTGGACTATGGAGTAGAATATTATTATGGTAGGATGATTAGACATTTTGAGTATTTTTTTTTTCTTTTTCTTTTTCCCAATGATCTTTACACAAAGGTTCCAAGAAATTGTACTAAGGTCTAAGGAGGGACTAATTAAGAGGGTACAAGTCACTATACAAAAGTTAACGAAGAAAGAAAATTACATGTATATCAATTATTGATGTCGTTGAATACATTTAACTTACTATTGTGAATCGATTTCAAGTCTGCTAGACTTTTATGCAGCAAATTAAGGAAACATATATCTTTATCTTTCTAATTCGTCAATTCAGGTCATATATACTCTTTATTAATAGGGTTAAGTATATGGAAATGCATTCAACTTGTCCTGAATGTCTATTGTATGTATCATACTTACGGGAGGTGTAGTTAATGCATCCAACTTTCAAAAACGGTTTATTGTATGTATTTTGATGACATGTCATCTTCTAGGGACGCCACGTGGCATCGTAAACGGCCGACACATCATCAAAATACATACAATAAACTGTTTTTGAAAGTTGGATGCATTAAATACACCTCCCGTAAGTATGATACATACAATAGACATTCGGGACAAATTAGATGCATTTTCATATACTTAACCCTTATTAATATTGAGATCACTAGTAGATCCTAGGTTTTCTAGATCTTATATATGTAGGATCTAGAGTATATGGTTAAACAATATCGTAAAGTCGAAATATCCTAAGATTGCTACCTAGATTTAACAACCTTTGATGTAGAATATCAAAATCCTAAAACATCAAATAAACAAAGAAAGTAATATGTTCTACAACAATAACAACATACATGCTATCTCCATTACGTACATTTAATTTGAGTAAAAACTTGTTACTTATGCCTACAATCAAATGTTGTTATGTGAAATACCATTAATACAAATTATAATAGTTTCACGACGTACTCTATTAATAATTAATCAACTACATACGATACTTAATTAAAAAATTACATAAGATCCAACTATTCCTTCATGTTCTTATTGCATATTTCAAAAACTTTGTAAATTAACAACGTTATATATAGTTATATACATGCTTTTAAGTCAAAAGAAAGCAGATCGATCTGTAAGATATGCGTACATATTTGTACATACGTGTGCACGTTTGAGTGAAAATATTATAATGGGTTGTACTTGTAATAGTAAATATTTAATAATATATCCTATCCGATCCTATGTATAAAACTAATAATAATAATAATGTGTTCATTGACAAATATACCAAGAGGCAAAAATCCATGTATTTTTTTTTAAGTTTGTTATTATGTTCCCTATATATCTTACATTCTCCTATAACCGATGTGTGTTTATTGTCTCTTTGTCAATCCTTTAGGAGACCTTTATATATGTTTTTACTTAATCTTATGTTTTTATGGAACATTGAATGTTAATCCAAAGTATTTGGTGAAAATCCTAAAAATGTTATATTATTCTGAATGATTCTTCAATTTTGTATCGGTTAAGATTTGGAAGTCTTGTAAACTCGATATTCTAACTGTATGTGGTAATTGTGAACTTTTCGATGATCAATGATCACTATATGGAGCGTCAATATGTTAGATATAGGATAAACGATTTAGAGTTGTATTCAACTTTATACGAAATTATATTGTATATAGTGAACTATAAGAAGATTATATGTGTAACTTTCAATTATGTTATTGAACATATGTGACCTTTTATACCTTAAGTATAGGAACCGAAAGTGATTTGAAACTAGTTTAACGACGTGACAACTTATAAATAATCAGATACATATAATAGTGGGAATTAAGTAAGCTTGATAAAATAGACAGTAAAAAAATTTAGATTAAAATTTTTACTGCACTGTACAGAATCTCAGGAAAAAAAAGTTTAATATGTTTTTCGCGCTTAACTTAGCTTGCAAGCCTACAACATTCTCAAATTAGTATAATGTTTGATATGTAAGGGGCTATCATGTTAATTGTTAAAACTCGAGGGATCTGAAAGATACATTCACAAGTTAATTATCTTAAGATACATTCACAAGTTAATTAATTTAGATCTTTAAGATACATTCACAAGTTAATTATCTTAAATTTATTCGTTGTACGTACTGGTATTCCATTTTCAACCTCAATACTATATATGTTTAATCCTTATATACGTCTTAGAACATTCAATGTGGGATTAGCTTCGGCCTTGACACCAATTGACATCGGTCGATGTCCCAAAATAGATCATTAAAAGAAATGAGTTTAGTGCGTACAAATGTATCAAAATATGGTCTGACATTCATGTTATGTAACAAACTACCCGGACTTTCATTGTATGCAACGAACTTGTAAGTTCCTTACATTGTATGTAATTTACGGTACTTTTTTCACGTGTCAATTATATAAGCTTCCACATTAATTTGACCAAAATACATGGAATGTAAAGGAATTAAAAGTTCGTTACATACAATAGAAGTTCGAGTAGTTCATTACATAACATAAATGTCACACCATAATTTGATACATTTTCACGCACTTAACCCAAAAGAAATCGAGATGTGAACATCAATTGCATTTTTCAATGTGTAGGGTACAAGAATAATAGCATGGTGTACAACTTTTTTGCTGAAGTGTTTTGAAATGTGGTTAATAGTGTTACACTGTGATAAAAGTGATTCGAAGAAAAACTGATGTAACGTTAATCTGAGTTGACTAGTTGCTGACCCCGAGCGATCCCAAATCAAATACTCTTATGTTTTAATTGACCATATAATTGCATCGTTTAGGTTTACTTTGAAACTGGGTAAGAAAAAAAGCTACTTTATATGAAAAATCGTTTTCCAAAAGAACAAATCCATGGAAACACTACATTTTTGGCATGATCATTATTATCCAAGACCAAGATCAAAGTACATTAAACGAAAGATACCTTCCAAACAAATTATGTCCATCAGAAATGGGTCCGTCACATAACTTTCATTTTCCTTTTATTTTAGTGGAATATTTCGTTCAAGTCAAAATTAATTTGTGAAAGATACGATATATCAAAGTCATGTCTTTTTCCATTTTTATCATTGCATTTAGTCACAATCATTTGATTATAACTTATAGACATCAAGTAATTAAGCTAACCCGATATTTCGATATTCCAATCATCAAACGTTATGAATTTTAGAGGGTGTTTGGGAGGTGTTTGGATTGGCTTATCTTGGAGGTTCTAATTGTGTTTTTGGGCACAAATAAGATAATAAGCATAAGCAATAAGCTAATGAAATAAGCTCCCCAAATATATATTACAAGATATTTTCTCGACTCGTACATATTATTAGTGAAGAACATGATGTGAAATCCCAAAAACAGAAAAAAAATATAGTTCTACTACTCATAACGAGGATAAAATGAATATTTTGAACATAGCTTGAAAACATGTACTACTTAGCATAATTTCGTCCTTAGAGAATTATGTAACATTTATGACAAACTACCTTCAATCAATAAATTCAATCTATAGAAAAGGGATACCAAATTATAAGATTTTATTTACGACATCCCAAACCAAAAAAATAGGCATTAAGATGTTTAGACGTAGATAGATGATTAATTGTTTAAACCAAGATTCATAGGGATATTGAGTTTATCTTAGTATGTGTAGTACAATTACCGACACATGTCTAAAAATTTGATTGATAAATTTAGGCATTTTTCAAATTAAAACACTAAGTCTAATCTTCAAAGGGTGGTTTTATCTTTTTGACGGTTATAGGATTAACCCGTTTAATAGATTAACAATGGGTCAACAAAAGTATGAAGTGGGTTGAACTTATTAGTTGTCGTGAGCCCAATTGGTGGTTTTGTCTTTTTGACTTGAGAACTAAACCAAACGTTGTGGCCTTGTGGGGGTCGCATACACTTAACCTCAACATCTTCCACGTGTAAACTCTCGATACGTTACAAAAATTACTCACTCTTACACCAGACAAGATTCAGTTTCATCATTCATCACTACTTTTTTAAGTAAGTTTTCAATCATACACTTCATCAACCTTTAAAAAGCCTATCAAGTACTTTAACGTTTTTATTCATCTTTTATATCTTCAAATACTTAAAAAAAAAACAATAGATGTACCGAATTAACACAAAACTTATCCTTCTAACTTAAGAACACGAAAATACTTTTTCTTCTTTCGATTCATTCGGTTTCTCGTGCATCTTCAAAATTTCATTCATTTTTTCACCCCTTAGTTAAGAACTCTAGAACAAAGTGTTGATTATATATATTTTTGTTACATTGGATTGACTTGCAACTTCATTTGCCCACTTTTAAGAATTCACAAATTATAATAACAATAATGATAATGTAATGTATAAGAACTAAAATCTTAATAGATAATACAACACCCGACAAGAAAACTGAACATATAAGGATAAAAAGTTGGATGTGAGGTTTGATTGAATTGGTAAAAAATGGGTTGCCCCAAAACAAAGTAGGAACATGATGGGACTCTCCAAAAGTAGAACATCAAATACCATAACAACAATGAACTTGGTTTTTTACCTAAAAGTAGACCTCAATTTCTACACGTGGCATAACTTATGCAGGGGTCCTTAGTCCTTACACTTAACCAACCTCATATTTGTGCCACATGGACATAAAATAAAAACTGTTAAGTAGATAAAAGAAAGAAGACTGCTTCGTTATAATGATATAAACCCAAGAGTATAAAGACATAATTCGTGGGGAGCGATTTGTACACTCCCTTTTTGTAACTTTCTAATGGATATTTGTGGTGTACGAGTAAAAAAGTATTTATAGATTACCAAGCAGAATTACTGATGATTCTTTCCTTCATGCTATGATTATGAGAGCACTAAGCTTTTACCTGAGAGATGCACCTAAAAATTATGAAAGGTCTATAACTACAAGTACAAGATGTAAAACTGTTTCGATTGGCCCATGATGCAGCTCTGATATTTCTTTCAACAATACACAAGTACAGATATGAAGTATCCCTATATTATGCTAAAAAAAAGTGTTACGCTATACTACGATATGAGTAACCATGCAATAACCAAATGGTCATGTACATGTCTCAAATAGTTCTACCAGAAGGTATCCCGCCATTGACAACAGACCAAAACTATATATTTATCCAACTAAAATCTCGATTGGGGAACTCACTAAGATTGAGATGCAGCTGCAGATTTCAACTTCTTTGGAGGTGGGTTTCCTCCAGACAGCATTACGTAACTGTAGAAGCATAGCATTGCAGCGCTGGCAAAGAATGACAAAAAAACGATTTATAATAAACTCCGGCAAATTGAACAAAGATGGTAACTTTTTCAGTTAAAGGGAGCGAAATGGGGAGGCTAAGTCCCTGGTTGACCCACAAGCACCTTTTTGTTAACTAAATGGGATTTTATGTATTAAAAGCATACATGGGCAACTTTCAACCCGTTCGACCCGGACCCATTTGACTTGTTCCTTTTCTAGTCATTTTTGTTAGTTTACCCATTCACCCACTAGAAATATAACACAATGCTGTTCTAACCATTTAGGTAATGGCCTGACAAACCACCTCTACTATCAAATAACTAGTTACCTCAAGACGATACTAAATCCAGTGGGTAAAATCTTCTTTGTCTGCATTTTAAAAAAATAGCAATTAGATGGAATTGAAGGCCTAAAAGGCTTTCGTGTCTTTCAGTGGATTTGTTTCTCCCTATCATCAATTATTAAGTATAATAACTTATAGATATCAAATGTTACCAATGAATAGGTTTGAATGTTCTTCCAGAGAAGCAAAGCAGCAACTCCTGTAAATTGGAAAACCTCACAAAATGTTAGACAATAAAAGTTAGCAGGAATGTTCATAAACAGAAACACCGAAAGAGAACATACATCTACAAATATAGAATCTGATTTCGAAGCGTACTGTTGTAAAGTTTCTAACAGGCTCCGAGGTAGCTTTATTCTGAGCAATAGAGAAAAATTCGATTATTTACCTGCTTGTCCAAGAATAAATGGTATGCTGGACTGTCCTTGACTCCAAATTTTTAGACTTAAAATGCTAAGTGCCAGCACAGCACCTCCATAGAGTCCACCAGTCATCAAAGAAGCAGTATTTCTTGAGAAAATAGAACCAACGAGCCCCCCAATCAAAACAATGCCACCTGAAGGGAGATGAAGTATAAATGCTAAGGCATAGCAATAAACAATAAATATAGTCAATGTTTCAATCCTACCAACTTATGTATGCATAGACATATACCAGATCAGAACAGAACTTTTAATGGAAAAAATGCAGATTAGATGCCACAATAGATGCCATGTTGGGTGCAAGGGTAGCGTTTTCATAATTTGGGTTGTACTTTATAGATAGATAGGTCAAACGAGTAACACAATAAAAGTTAGCTATAAGGGACACCACAAGATCACATAACAGTATTCTACGGAAACCTAAATAAAGTACTAGTATATTCGATCTGTTTTGACCCATAAGCAAATCATCTATGACCCATAACATATTGAGGTTACTCAAACAAATCCACTTACATTTTGGGTAACTTCAGTAAAGCCCCTAAAAATCACATGTAGAATGCCTATTCTTAAAATGGTGATTACACAAAGCCTTACGAGGAAAAGCAGTTCATGCAAACAAACGTTTTGTGGATGAGATATTAAAGAACACTTGTCTTACTGGATACAAACAGAGAATGGAAGTAAAAATTATCAACAACATACATCCCCAGTAAGCCTTCTTGAAATATGAGTTTTGAGTGTCAAATAAGTCCATATCATACATTTTTTACTTCATTATTTGTATCAGTAGAAAAAGCAGCTTACCATATGGAATACCAAAACAAAAATCATGAATCTTTGCTGATCGTGGTTCTTCAGAGACCGAATTTTCAACTGATTCATCAATATCCTCTCTACGAATCTCTTCTCCATTGACATATTCTGTAGTACTTGAACTAGCTTTTCCTAAAACAACATTATGTGCTTTTGATGTATGATTTAGAGCTGGCCTACACTCTAAACTATAAACTTTTATGGCACGCCCATCACTGTTCATCATACTTACCGCCTGAAATCACAGAATGTGTTGCATGCTTAGTTACTAAATACTAGTTAATGGCAAACAATTTTTGCACATTTGTATCTCTGTAGAAGAACATCCAGCACTCTTTAATTAGGGGAAAAGAAATGATGATAAATTCAAATTTTTCTGACTAGCAGAAAACTGAATTTGAATAATATTCAAACTTCCGATTTAAAAAACGCGTATACTTTCCGTCAATACATTCAATCAAACTTATTGACCTAAACTAGACCTAATAAGGAGATCATTGCACATCTATGAAATCGACTAGCAGTTAAAACTTTTTGTTAAAAACTGTTGATAAACTCTCAAATTCTGCATTATGCAATTGTGTTTGTTAAATTTGAATGTTGATCTTCAAATTCGCTGTTGAAAGTTAACTGCTTTCCGTAATTCTGTAAATTGTTTATTTATTTATTTATTTATTTAAGTGCTAATCAGCATAGGTTAAGTTCAGAAACCAAATTCATTAAAATGGACCATCATTTTTTTTATTATTCTTATATACTAATATATAATCAAATTGATTCATTTTACACCTATAATCGCACACATTTAAGGACACAAATAGATCACAATACTGATATGATTATTAATTAATTAGCATAATAAACGACGATTGGGAATAGATCAAAGTAATACATACCTTGTAACGAAGAAGGCGGAGGCGTGATCGATTGCGGAGATGTAATCGAGTGTGAATTGCGGAGAAACACGATGATTGAGAGATTATTGATGACATTTTGGTTGCAAATTCGTTATGAATCTCGAAACAGAGGTACGATTTTTGTGCCTTTTTTTTTTTTTTGTCTCGTTTAGACAGCGCTGAATTCGAGCTTTCTAGAATTTTGACCTTTTCCCTCTACTTTGTATTTATTTTATTTGATTTTTTCCAATTTTCCTTTTTTTAGATTTATAAAAAATATATTTTGTATTTAGTTTATGTAGCGTAATAAAATGTATTCTACTCCGTATTTGGAAGGGAACTCGAAATAAATGGGTAAGGGTCGAAGCTAAATGTGTTCAAATTATAATATCATAATCATAATGAATCAACAAAGGTAGCTTCTTAGAAAAAAAAATGATCGAAGACATTGAAGGTGTATAACAAATCTATAATGCAATGTAATTTCGTGTTGGTTTGACACTTGTTTTTAAGTTTGTATCAAAAGTGAATGATGTGAATGAAGTTTTTATAATATATTTTTCTGGCAAAGTGTATGGAAAATGTGGGTTTCTATTCGGATGACACCATTTGATCAAACACAAAAGTTTAGCTTGAGATGCGAGACAATTTTGGTTTGATTCCAGATTATGGTTTTGTGTATGTTTATATTTAGAGGTGCAGGATTAAGGGTGCATATACTCCCTGTCTAGATAGAGGTGCCAAGCTTTTAGAAGACTTGGAGATTAAGATTGGTCACGTGGACCTATCGAATTAGCACATCCGTACCAGGTTGTCTCGTATCTGGGTGGCATGAACCCTAACGATGTGTGCATCCCATTTGTTTGGGCTTGATGGCAGTGCCCATATGTTGTTTAATGGGCCGTCCCATGTGTTGTTTAATGGGCCGTCTGTTTCCTAGACTTAGCTATAAAATTCAGAGTGAAAGTGAAAGTGAAAGTGTGAAACTATGACATAGTCTATAACTACACATTGTAATATCATCATACCCTAACAAATAACTCGAAACTCATACATCTTTATTTTTCTTCTTCACCAAATATTTGAAATATAACAAGCAATGAGTAGGATTGACTCTTTAGAATCATTATCTTCCTCTACGAATTATCGGAGCTCATGGCACACTTACCTATAGCGTTAAGGTTTACGCTCTATTATCCAAATCATAACACATTTGATAATGTCATATATGTTAGTACAAATAGTATGTATACACTATTAATTTTTTGAGCAAA
The DNA here is from genome assembly GCA_963422505.1 of Pseudognaphalium luteoalbum. Taxonomy (NCBI): domain Eukaryota; kingdom Viridiplantae; phylum Streptophyta; class Magnoliopsida; order Asterales; family Asteraceae; genus Pseudognaphalium; species Pseudognaphalium luteoalbum. The sequence continues at coordinate 96,226,313 of OY730198.1, forward strand.
AAATGATTTAAATGTTTGGAAATATCACGAGTTTTATTATAAAGTACAACTTATGAAGCCTAACTTACTTGTAACTTATGCAGGAGGGGTTTATCAAGGTTACTATCAAGGTAAATCTGAGTCATTTGAATCACTTACAAATTTGAGCAACTTTGAAGATCATGGCAAGAGTTCTAGATCAAGAAAGTCAGTAAAATCACTATTTAGAAGCTATGGAGGTGATCAAAGTAAAACTTTAGGTCCTAAGGACACAATTGTGAACACAAGAAGAGTTGTTTACCTTCTATTGCTAGAAGTTCTTTATTATCTAAACTTGAAGTCTTTAGCGAACAAAATTTCTATACAAAATCATTTTTAACTAAGGCTACAATCTTTTATAATCATTATTTACACTTTATGCTATACGCTTTCAATTAAGGCTACAATCGTAAAATAAAAATGATATCAAACTCTGGTGATTCGTCGAATTCAATCTATACAGGTTTGGATTAGTATTCAATAAGTATGATAATGACATTATATGAGTTCGATCTATACAGGTTTGGATTAGTATTCAATAAGTATGATAATGACATATTATATGAGTTACTACAAACTTGAAGAATTTTATGACAACTAGATAGTTTAAGGAAGCTCTTAGAACGTTTTAAGATAATTATCATTTCAAGATCCATGTTTTCCATATAAATAGCCTTATGGCCATTTGGGAATCAAGTTATAAACAATTGTAAGTTAGCAATAAAAAGGGTAAAACATTCATTTAAGAAGTATTTAAGTGTGTCAAACAAGGATAAGTATAGGTCAGTTAGTACCAATGCTATGACAGCAGGGAGAAAGACAGGTCAAGTGCAGTGTAAATACTCACTTTCATAATTATTTTGTAAATAACGTAAAAAAGAATTTTTATAAAGTATTAATGACATTTTAAAATTTTGCCTCCACAAAATTATAAAAAATAAAAATAAATTCTTTTCGCCCTTTCCATCTGGATTTTCTAACTCTGCGATAGTCGTGACACTAATATGTTTTTATCTTCTAATTTTATAAAACAATCATAAACTTTAAGAAGAAGGGCAGGTGCAAAAACCCAAAATAGGCATTGTTTGAGGATATTTTTGTAATTTTAGTTCTTCTCTAAAGCATCAACGATTTATACGGTATAACCTAGTTAGAGCATCCGCAGTGCACACACGTGGCTGCGTGCAATAAGAAAAGAAAAAGTGATATGGCAAAGTGTAATCCACTGTAGAAGTTCCACCTAGAACATCGCTTAATAGTACGCTCAGGTCTGTTCACATGCATCTTAACACCTAGAAAGTGGACCATTATTTAATAATAATGACGCTCTAAATGGTGAAGTAGACTCAATAAGTCATAACTATAGCACATTAAAGCTTACCTAGGATCGTGGAAGGACAAAACCAAATTAGCAATATAATACCAGAAATAACAGACCATATCAATAGAATTGCTTCAGCGTATAAAAATCAACACCAATGTATATATGCAGAGTTATATACGACAGGATATTGTAAACGCACACTTGATGAACTATTATAGAAAGTTTAAACATGGATAACACAATAATCATCTCAATATACCTAAATATAATCCCCTCTAATATGTGTGATGAGCCCTTTTAAGGTACATACACCAACTGCAGAGGGATACAATACTTTCAGCATATGCGTCTCTACAGCAACAACACTCAACCTGAACATAATGGGCTCCATATACATCGAATTTGCCAAATACACCTCGAAAAAAACCGAAGTTTGAAAAACACTCCACTGGCCTAGCGGTATCATGAATACGCAATAGTATAGAGTATCTTTGGCCCTAAAAGCAAATAGTTCAACTCCGGAACTGTGAATTTACATACCTATTGCATTAAAGATATAAAACAAATCGGCAAGTCAAAAAAAGAATCGTATTTCAAGACCATAAACATTTGCTAATGCATGTGAGATTGCAGTCATCATGAGGATAAGCAGTACGTAATATCACAGATGCAAATAAATTGCTAAGTCGTAGCACAAGATGCAAGTTAAGATAGTAAATAAGGTTCATTGTGTTCACTACTTATATATAAATATAACTTAAGTCATCTAAATATCGACCCATTTAGATGGTAAACCGTTTGAGATCTATTAAACAACCAACCAAAGTGTGAGTTAATAATTGAAATTTCCAGTCATGCATTTGGGAAAGCTCAATAATATACTACGTAATCTAATATACCAAACATTTGAAACTTTTTTTCTATATTGAATGAATTCTTCAATACTGAAACGTTCCGTGCAACTTAATTTGTTTCGACCAGCCACTAAAAATGTCGAGCAGCTCCACATATCGGCATGTTAGAAAATCTCAAGTAGATATAAGTATCAAATAATTGACTGACCCTGAATCCCTAATCAGCAGTAACTCCCAACTACTTGGTTATTATCTTCTTCGATACAATAATCACGATCCATATGCATGCATAAGTTGGTGCATAGAGAGTCCGTCGTTTAAGACTCGAAATCAAAATAATGAATGCATAAAGATTCACAAATTAAATAAAGACATAATCTTTCTCTAGAATTAGAAAATACCATACTTCAAAGTTTACCAAACTTTGCTTGTTACAACTTACAAGCAACTCCCATACTGATACCACTTATCTTCAAATGATGCCATTAATTAATAATTAATAGCAATACAAAGTATAACCAAATGATCTAAAGATCAATTACATTTTAACATCAAATAAACAAGTAAAAGACAAGCTTAGTCTGCCAAGTTTTAGTCTTTCAGATCACAAAATGATGGCAACATTATAACATTTTCTCCCAAAGAAAAAATTGTAACCAATTAACAAAAGTTGGACTATATAATTGAGGACATAATTTTGGGATTCTTACCGAGAGAAGCATAAGGAAAACTTCAGGAGGTGATTGGATGCGGCACATATATGAAGGGAGGTGGAAGATATTGGGCGACATATACGATTGTGGTATTAGAAACTGCATACGAGGGTAACTGCTACAAAACTGAACAAAAGACTTTATACGGATCAGATTAAAATTCAAATTAGATTTAGGGACTTTGAACGGATGAGATTTGATGGTCAACATTGGCAGGCACTTTCCTGAACTCTGTCAATATATGGGAAGAATTTTACAACATCTAACACACATTCTTCCATAATTAATCACAATCAACTCATACATTTTATGACTTGCTGACTACAATTACCGCCGTTATAACAGTACCGCCACATTCCACGGCATCACTTACATAAATTTTACAAAAAAAAAAAAAAATTACAAACTGACTTGGCACTCTAATATGGCACTCCACCTCAACCCACTGATCTCTTACTATGCTTACATAACTTCTCATTTTATTTATTACTTCAGTTATTTTCACTATGTTCGTCTCTACCCTCTCAGATACACGTTCTGCCCTCCCCTAAAAGCACAACGGATTGTTAACCCTGTTTATATGATCATGAAGATTGAATAGACTATGTATTCAACCATTTTGGAGTATATTTAACCATCATCACAGATGATTAAATCAGCCTATGTGTCCATCATCTTTTAATTTACGGTGTTGCAATTTATCAAAATTCTAAAAGGAATCCAGCCAAGTTTTAAATGATACGATAATCATGTTGAGGAACCTGTTTATTTTTAAAATAATTCTTTACATATAGAGATATACATAAGACTTGCTCATCAATATCTTCGTTTTGGTATCCTTGTGTACCCAGTACCCACTGACAACTCGTCATCATGCAAAGGAGTAGAAGGTTTAAGATGATTTGATTCCTGTAATGAAGAAGATAACGATGATGATTTTGATCCATATTTACGAGATGATTATACAGAATAGGACTAGCAGTTGCGAACTTGCGATCTTTGATGAAAAAGTAGAAGATTGGAGACAAAGGTAAATATATGAAATTAGCACTAGAAATCAATTAACTAATAAAAATTAACTTAACCTAAATTAATTAGAAAGAGCGGTTCGGTTTGTGGGTTGAGGTGGAGTGTCATGTCATCTAAGACTCCTCTCAATAGGTGACACTCTACGTCACGTCAGCTTTTTTCAAAACTGACACAAATTAATGATTCATTTGAACATCACTATTCTTTTTAGGGCATCACACGTTAATTTCTTTATTTATTCAAAGTTCAAACTTAAATAAAACATTTTCATGAAAAATGAAAAATATTAAATTAATATAAAATAAAAGATTATAATTCTTAAAAAGAAATACATTTATTGGAAATAGAAAATAAATAAAAAAGCGTGTTTAAAAACTACAAACAAATAAACAAAAATAAAACACGATATTATTATTTCATGTAACACCTAAATTTGCAACTCAGGGCAGATTTCACTATTCCAGTTTATCAAGTTGCTAAATCTACAAGGTAGCTAACTCATCTTCAATATCACTTTTCATCAATTTTGTGTCTTTAATCTTCCTTCTAACTTTTTGTATTATTAAATTGCGTGTTTATGATGTAGTGATTACTGATTATGGAGAATTGGAGAGATCAAGTTTATAATAATAGTTACAATCAAGATCATTTCACGAGAACAAAACCTAATTCCTACAGAAAGCCTCCTACAGGTATATATATTATCGTTTCTTTTGATTTAATTTCATGATATGAGTTTGAGATTTTTTGTGTAGTTACAGCTGAAATTGTTTAAAAGTTGCAATTTTGTTGAGTGAATTTTGGTGTTAGGGTTATGAGAAGTGTAAGTTATTGCTAGAATTACAACATGTGTGTCTATTAATTAGTAATTGATGTGATTTTGATGTGAAATTGTTGTATTTTCCCTAAATTTACAGGGGTGATGTTTATTAATAGTTAAAAAATGCTTTATGTGCACTAGGGCATCTCAGCTTCATGAGGGTTTATTTTCCCTTAATATGTTTCGTTGATTGAATCGGTGACTTTTTGTTTGCAGAGGAACTTCCTTAGTTTATTCGAGGCGTAGTTGTTAATAAGGATGATTTAACAAGATTTAGGTAATGCTTTTGGTACTTAGATTAGATAGTGATAATTGATAAGATTGAAATTCATTTGGTTTAGGTGTAGTAATCTTATAAGCAGCCACTTAACTTTCTACTTGTGTTTGTTAAAGTGGTTCGTCTACTAAATGGAGGTTGGATGCCCCATTTAACATAATGGAACCTTGATTTTGGACGAGAAATGCTGTCCATGAATGTAGCCTAAGTTACATGAATAATTTGCTGTAAGAAAAAAAAATAGAATTTTTTTCCGTCACTTCAGAGTACTGTCATCTGTTGGATGAAACTCCATCCAATTGACTTATTTTGGTTGCACTGATATCTGTTTTCTTCCTAAGGTTTAATCAATGCCCTTTCTTTTTCAGTTACGTTGTTTGTTATCAATTTTGTAGATAGAATTCCTGTTATTAAATCCCATATCCTTATCTTGTTATAGCGTATACATAATTTAAGCAGAGAAGATGATGTCCATTTATACATCTATAAGAGAAGAGGTAACAAACACATTAGTAGTTTCAAAGAATGCAGTTAAACTGTTGAAACATAATGATGCTGGGAATTTCTGTTAACGGATGGACATATAATGCCATTGCATTATCGATTGTGAGCTTTGCAGTGTTATTGACATAATTTGAAATCCCTAGTTCCCTACTCTGCCACTTGAATATATTTCTGAAAGATTTTTTTTCGGTTAACTTTTAGAAACTAGCATAAGTAGTTTTTGTTGCCTGTTCATACTAACCCACATCCATACTTTTCTATCAATTTCTATGCTCTAACCCTAATGGTCCTCTATCTTCCACATATGACGAACTCCAATTTCACGTTGCATTTGTTCAAGAATCGTGACAACATTTCTACCTCTATATAGAGGGAAAAAAGTAGATTCTTTCTATTGCAATCAATCTTATGAATTCTCGAACCTTCTCTTGTGATTTTGATTGGTGTCCAAAAGCCTAAATCTAATAAACATAAACCTAATATAATTTAACCTTTTAGCAGAAAATAAGGACTTAAATACTTAATTCTTCTACAGGTATTAAGTAACTGAGATCCTTTCTAGACAGCCTTTTCAGTGTTACTGCGACATTAAAACAACCTTTTTGTCACTCAGCAAGATCAATATCGTAATGTGGCATCTGCAAAACAAATTCGTTGGTAGAAACAGAACTCAATCTATATGCTGTCTGCTGGTACCACATGTCTGCTTTGGCACATTGTTATGTGCTGCCAATAAGAGTATGTTGGACTATGTATTCCTCAGCTTAGTTTGAAAGTATACAATATGTTGAACTTCCGATGAACTCAATTTGGTTTCTCTTACATTGGCACATGATGTAAAGCCTGAGTTGCACAATTAGGAAACTTTCTAAGGTTTTCTACTGTATTTTTTTCTTTCTCAAATGGCCAACCATGAAGAGACTACTTCTGCAACCCAAATCAATTGAAGCACCCAAATTGACCCCAAATGTTCAAATCTGCGTTCTATAATTAGGAAAAATAACATACCCCTCGTTGTGAACGGTATGTAAAGCACTAAAGCCCTTCTTGTAGGTCCTGTTGGAGTGAACATAATAATGTTATGCTGTGCACGTATGAGAAGTCGAGAACTTTTGAAAGCTCTATTCCATGTGTGGGATACACGGATTCTTTTATCTCATACCATTACATAACATATGAAGCATTACATTTGGGTGGTGTTTGGATTTGCATTTCGAAACTGTTTACCTCATTAGTGAGACTTGTTTTGATAATCAGATTCTGTTTCTGAGTTATAATTTATTTAGGTCTCAAATAATCAGAGTCATATTAGCTGCAATAGATCTGATTTCTGGTGTTGTGTTTACATTATAGAGAGATCATAAGTAATGTTTTTTTGGTTCAGGTGGGAGTTCAAATTGGCAACACAGCGTCCCTTCGTGGGAGAAAAAGTTTTGTGCTTCAGTTGGCTCGGTACCATGGAAGAAACTCCTGGAAACGAAGAAATGCATTCATCTATACGATAACGTAATCAAATGGAACGACTCTGCAGGGAAAGAAGCATTCGAAAAGGCGAAAAGTAACTTCTATGCATCTATGTATAATCTTCCCCATGACAACTGGTTGCCCGATCCTGATATTTACATTGACAAAATAAATTGGGATTCCGAAGTAGACCCAAATTTATTACTCAACTTGGAATCTGATGCCGTGGTTCCTGATTCTAATTCGAAAGACGAACAAGTAGTAATTTTTGGCTCTAGCTTCCCTCCTTCCTATCAAAGCTTCTCACCTTACGGATGGGGAGATAGTGATGATGAAAAAAAGAAAGATAAAGATCCGAATACATCTCCAGAGTACAATGGTCATCAACGGGAACTCGAAGGAAACAAAGGGGGTGTAGTTGATCATAATTATGATAATAACTGGTGGGGTTGGAATGAAAATGATGAAGTGGCCAAAAAAGTTCAAGGTTATGGTGACAGTAGGAATGACTATTGGGGTTGGAATATGTATGATAATAACAATTATTTTTACGCTGATGTGAGAAACGAGCCTAAAGGAGGGAGCGGAAGGTATAGAGCGGCAAGGGTTCGTAAGGATGATAATCAGGGAAGTCGATCGCAGAGGAACAATGGAAATAGGAGAAAGTCAAGTAATTGTTGTGCACCGGTGAACACAAGTACACATGCGGGAGTGGTAGCACATAGATGGAAAGTAAAGAAACCGGTTTCTTGATTTTGTGGTGAAGGGTTTTCTTTTGCTCAATGATGTTCGTATCTGTTTTGTTGGAATGGTGCTGAGAGTAAATGTTGTGTGCTAGTTTCTGCGTGTTTGTCAACGTCCACGAGTTCTGTTAAATCTTATAGTTTAAGATAGTAAGATGTGTGCAAACAGTCCAAACCTACAAAATGAAATAACTGAATCAGTTCAGTTTTTAGCTATACAGGTTCTGGTAAACCAGCTATTGATTTAGTTTTGGGCTACTCCAGATATACGATACTTTCTAAGCTAAGAAATGCCATATATTCGGCTCATGATTCGTGGTTCTGTTTGGGTTCCAACTGGTTCTATAGGGAAACAGGACCACTGCCTTACTAGTTTAGATTGTTCCATTCCGGGTTCATATATCCTTCAATTTGGGGTTACACTCAGGTCTGGTTTTAAGCTTTTACCCAGAATCTTAGCGTCCACACCCATGTCCATTGGTTCTAAACTTCCGAAATAAAGGTTATGTTTAACTTTGAAATTGACACTTAATCCCAGTGAATTAATGTGCTAGTTTCGAGTCTTACAACTATTGTAATATCTGTATGTCTGAATTTATCTCTATCTTACGAAGTGGTTATCGTAGATTTGTATCGAAAGGAAAAAGATACTCACAAAAGTAGACTTAGTATGACAGAGTCCTTTCACACTATCATCTTTTCTTCCACGACGTGTTTTTCATTTTTCATCAGCATTGACAACCCGACGTCAAGGGATAAACGTTGTGTGGATGAGCTCACGCTTTTTCTTTTCCACACTGGTGCGGACTTCACCCCTAAAACTTCAGTGTTTTTTATAAGGGAAAAGTACAATAAAAGGTACTATAGTTATCACTTATTCCTAATTAAGGTACGTAACTTTAAATTTTTTGATTTAAGGTATGATACTTTCAATTTGCATTCAAGTTAGGGACCTGAATTTTACAAATGACAAGTTGTCACCGGATTTCTTTTTTATAAGTAACATATTCATTTGACCGATTAATATTCCTCGATCAATTTTAAAAACTATTGAGTATAATGGGAGATATTAAAGTTGAAAGTGGTAATGAGTTTTTGTTAATTTCTTACTCCTAACTCAGTATTTTTTAAAATTGATCGAGGAATATTAATCGATTAAATTGATACGTTACTTATAAAAAAAATCGGTGATAACGTCCCGCAAGCTCTTTTTGATCGGGAGCGGGGTGGACATTTGTGAAATTCGCATCCCTAACTTGATTACAAATTGAAAATTCGATACCTTAAATAAAAAGAAAATTAACGTGATTTACATTAAATAAGAATAAGTGATAAGCATAATACTCTTTATTATACTTTTCCCTTTTTATAATGGTGTTCAAACACACAGCTTCCTCACTAATCTCAGTCCTTGTGCTCCTAAAAATTCCAATTTCACAAAAAGTTCCTACATAAACTACTAATTCAATTTATAGTAAAATAACAATATATGAGAAATCATAATGACATATTTTAAATGAAAACATAAATGATTCTAGGTGTTATATGTATGAAATTTTCTGTTGGTTTCAAATATTAATACATTATTTTGTAGTATTAAATTGTGTTAATGATGGGGTCCAAAAAAATATTTACCAACATATGAAACCTCTTCCAAAGAATTTTGTATCAAGTTTAAGAGAAAATTATAAAAATCATCTGTTTCGTTTAAATTTCATTCGCAATCCTTTAATTAATTTGATTACATAGATAATTCTTTATTTTTAAACGTGTTACATCAATAGTCCTTTATACTAACTATTGTTAACTCTTCGTTAAAAAGGATCATGTATGTCAAAAAATTTATTTCTTAACTTTTTTAATAAAATATAAATTATAAAATTTAGCATACGTATAAATACATTGTTAGAGGAACATAATAATTTTTTTCATTTCTCTCATTTTATTCATCATCAAATTTGATCGTATTCTCTTTTACTTGATCACAATTTATATTTCACCAATCTTTTTTAATCTAGATATACATTTGTGGCCTAATTAGTTCCCACTTTTCAACGCCGTTTAACTTCAAAGCTTGGATTATCAGAATGGACGTAAAAGATAAGAGATGGTGGCCACCAAAGTCATGATGAGATAAGATGAATGTGTAACGGAAGGTTCTTGAGTCGTAAAAGCCATTTGTGCACTATAAAATTTTAATGCTTCAATGAAGAGAAACAATTTGATGATGAATTTTGCTAAGTAACATGTAAAGATGAAAATGATGTTTGTTCACCTAATAATGTATTTATACATATGCTAAGTTTTAAAATTTATATTTTACTCAATAAGAACAGAAAAATTCACACACATGGTCCTTTTTAACGGATAATTAACAATCGTTAGTGTAAAGGACTATTGACGTAACACGTTTCAAAATAAAGGATGATCCCTGTAATTAAATTAATTAAAGATTGCATATGAAATTTGAGGCAATTCATAAGAATGATTTTTGTAATTTTCTCTAACTTTAACTTACCGTTGAAGACTTCTTAAATTTATATGTATTTTATAATTGTGTATTAACTTTAATTCTTTTAAGGCCATGTTTTTTTTATTTTTGTTAATTTCTGAATAAATATACAGCATATATCTAGGTATATAATATCTATTATATAAAAATATATATATAATAATTGTTATGTTTTATATGAACGGTTGAATATTCAAAAATCAAACAAACATTCTTAGTATTCAGTAGAGGTAACAATTTTAGACATATTGATTAATTATGAGTTATATTTGTTGACTTTTAAGAGGGGATAAGTTTGTTGAGTCTCCTCCCTATTTTTGAACGAGTCTAAATGAAATTTTCAATATAACCTCTAATTATGTAACAATTAATCAACGGGTTTTGATGAATCTAGCGGGTAATTTTTTTTTCCCACCTCATTTCATCTTTTCATTTTTCACTCAAACAAAAAAAATTTGGTGAACCGATAACCTGAGACCCATTTAACACAGCCCGTTTAAATCCATCCTTCTAAATGATCCATCTAAACCCGAACCTATTTAAACTCAAACCCATCTAGACCCGACCCATTAATTTTGGCACATCTAGTATTCAGCTATTAAATAAACAGGGTCCAAGACCTCTTAACTTCACGTAATTTTTAGTATCCAGCTATTAATTAAAAAGTAGACCGGATCTAAGACCCCTTCATTCTATGTCATTTGTTTTGTATTATTGACCCGACTCGTTATGTTACGTAAAAAGTAGACCGGATCTAAGACCCCTTCATTTTATGGATTTTGTTCGTATCATTGACCCGACCCGTTCTCAAAGTTAACGGAACCTCCACTTGATTGAATCTACCCGTACAAGTAGTCGGTACAACAAACACTTAATTGAGAATTAATTTGGAACATTTTATACTTTGTGAAACTTATTATATATACTTCATACTTAGGACATATGCACATGATCTTAGAAACATTTATTACAGCCTACGGGTTCAAGAATTATAAACTTGACATTTTATTTTCACTATAAATGCAACATACTAATACATCAAACTATCAAAGTAAAAAATATATATATATACATCATCAAATCACACCCCACAAGGTTCAAGAAAATGTTGCAAATATCTAAGTCCATCATCAACACCAACATATCTCCAACTAACAATACTCAAAACTCCCACACTAACCCTTTCAACCACCATCTTCCCACTTTCTTCCCTCATTCCCAACCTCATATCCGCCACCATCCCACTACTACCACCACAACTCGCCGCACAACAACACCCTGCCGCCGGCAACTCAACCGAAAACCACCCATCACTACCCGAAACAAAACTACCTTTCCCTTTACAATCCATCATTGTAAACACACTTTCATACCCTTTTAACACCACATGCCATGTCACATTTGTCTCATCCATCACCTCAAACTTCAACCACTTCTCATGGTCCCTAACGTCGATATCGAACCGAAACAAGGGTTTCGAGTCGTGTCGAATAAGGGCTGACCCCGGTTTTATTAAAGTGACCGGTGGTGAGTTTGAGTTGGTTAACGTTATGATGAAGAAAAGATTTTCTAGGGTGATTTTGGGGGTGGTTGGTGGTTTTTTACGGCGGTTTGTGGCGGTGGAACCGAGGCCGAAAAGACGGCGGAACGGTAGCGGCGGAGTGGTGGTGGCGCGGAGGTGGGATAAGGATGGAAAGTGGGTGGTGCAAAGGTGTTCCCAAAGGTGGTCGGATGATAAAATGGTGCACCATGATTTTGATACACATGAAGCTAATGCCAATGTTTTGGGGTCAAGAATGTTGGCTATAAGATCAAGTGCTTGATATGGGATCATTATAGAAGAAGTTGCCATTTTAGGAAATGTTTTTTTTTTTGAGAATTTGGATTGTGATGGTGTTAAATTTGGGTGGTGATTTATAAGATTTGATTTTTGTGGATAACTAGGTTGTTTTGTGGGTTGACACATGGTGGTATGTTAGTGTTGTGTATGTGGTGTGTTAACACGTGTGCATGACCCATGGAGGAGATATACACGTGTGAATGGAAAAGGTACTTAAAGATGTAGTGAATTATCCGAAAAAAAAATATTAGAAAGGGGTTAGTTACCAAAAATGACAAATCTCATTCTATATTTGGTTGATCATGACGTATTTGGTTATATATAGTTTGTAGACATTTGTGAGCTTTATCGGGTCTTGAAATGCAAAGGCTAGAACATATCAACTCCTAGTGAAACTTTAACTCGTATTAGCTAGGTTTATTGAAAGTAATATATATGTTTGTTTTCAAAAGAAGAGTGGGAATGGCTAATAATGTGGTGTTATCAAGCCTAGTAATCCCAATGTTCATTCTTAAGCTACCAACGAAGACAAGAGCATGTGTTATGGGTCGGAGTCTTCTATTGAGAATTAGTATTTTTAGTTGTGAAGGCCATTACTTCGTATTCTTATGTTAAGTTAACGAGAGACATCTCAACTTAACTCGTTCAAAAGTGATCGAAAATAAAGATTGATCTGATGTTAATGTGTAACTCAAGATAATGACATACGTACATTATATCAATTAAATCTAATAACCATCCGAATAGAGAGATACCGATGAAAAAAAAATCGGCACTAGGGGACGTATCAAGTTAAAAGCGACAACATATTGCTTAGAACATCATATTGACATATTGTAATTGACTACATAAAGTAGGTACAAATCCTTGGTTCAAGCGAATAATAGCAAAAATAAACTTTATTCTCAGTTTTAACTCGGTCAACGAGCTTTAAATTAAATAAGGTGTTAAATAAATCGAACAAATTTTGAATCATTGAAATATCCCACCCTTAATGAAATTTTGTAGAGAATCGATAATGATAATCTAAAGTCCATCGATAAGAGATAAAGTTTATGCATTCATTAAAACTAAAGTTTAGTTTCTTTATCTATTCAAGAGTATAATTAATACACTGAAAGATTTCCATTTAATTTAATAAAACTTTTTATTTATGTATAATGTATATTAAATATTAGTTATAAATTTAAATAGATAAGGAAACTTTAACTTCAATAAATGCACAATTTTTCACCAATTAAAGTTGTTAATATCATTTCTCAATTTTTTATTAAAGGTGAATGACAAAATTACAAGACGGAGAATCGTACGATTGGAGTGTTAACAAGGGCGGAGCCAGAAAATCCTAGTAGAGGGGGCGAAAAAAAAATTATTCTTTTTTTTTCTTTATAGCATCATGGGGGCGAAATTTATAAAATTTTAATAATACCTTAAAAAATTTCTTTTTTATGTGATTTGAAATTTCTTGTGAGGACGATTGCCTACGTTGCCCCCGTTCTGTCTCCGCTCCTGAGTGTTAATATTTAGAAAATAGGCACCAAACAGTACTCGATCTATTAATTAAGAAATGCAAATCATACTGCCTTTTGTAGACACCTTTCTTTCTCGTAGTTGAAATATGTTCAAAAAAAAATAAAAAATCCACTTAATTGCCAATCATACCAATTTCTTTAGTATATCCAAAGTTTTGTTGGGTTGCTTAGTATGATTCTTTTTGTTATTCTCCACAATCTTATTTTATATAATATGAAAAAGAAATGTAAATAGTATAAAGTGCTCTTTATTTATCATGTTTAAGTTCTATGGTAAAAATGTATCTTATTGGGCGGTTTTTCATTAAAATTTAGATGAATTATTGTATAGTGAGGTAAATTATTATTATTTCAGGTTTTCAAAGTGTTAAATGGTAATCATAAGAGATTAATTGTTAGTGATATTAGATTAGACCCTACATATGTTGGAGATAATAAATTTAATTCTATACATGATTCTATAAAAATAATAGCTATCAGATGAGGATCAATAATAAATATCTAATCATTAATTTATTTAATGATATACTTACTAATATACCCTTCTAAATTTATAATATACACCCTTTTATACTTACAATATTTCATTTGTTTTTCCCTAATTGTAGATCACTCTTCCAAATATTTTCAGAAAACTTTAGTTAAATAACCGCGTCATTAATTTTTGCAAAATTCAAACTCTTCGTTCAATTTTCTTTATTTTTTTCATGAAAAAAAACTTCAATACGTTATTTTCACTATACTCTTTAAATTATAAAGTAAAAAATGGTAAAATTTATTTGACAACGGATGATAACGCTTTTATTAATAATGATTGTGTTACAAACAAAGTTGATCACATTACATGATTACCGATTGAAGTGTTACGAAATTTCAATATGAGCTTTAATCTCAAAATATTAATTTTATGGCTTTTGCCTTTTCGCTTATATATATACTATCACATTATCACGTGGATCAATTTTAAAATAAGTGCATGATAAAGTTCTTGAAAATATAATAACAATCTCATAACTTTAGCGATTTTCTTGAATATAACTTACATTATTCTTGAAAAGTATATCCTAAAAGTCCTCACTAATTTTTTAATATAACTTACATTTCAAATGATTTCTCACTGTTATAACAAAAGCATAACTTAACAAATTTATGAAAAATGAAAATAATATGAGAATTTTAACAAATAATATAGTAGAATTTATCTTATCATACTTTAAACAAAAACCATAGTAAATGATTTCACAAGATAGTCGTGCTCAATGATAATTAACTTATGTTGTCCAATTCAGACGGTGAACATTCGAACGGTCTTTTGGATCTTTAGTCACAAGTTCTATGATCTACCAATGCAATCCATAAAAACATTCACCTTACATATACTCATATCATTCAAATTAGGGTTTTGCTAACAAAAGCTCTTAGGGCTTTTGTTAAGACTTTCAGACATGCATAAAGTCAAGGGTAGACAAAGAGTTAGTTAGGGTTATAGTACAAGTTTTAATGTATGTTTGAAAGTCTTAACGAAAGCCCTAAGGGCTTCCGTTAGCAAAATCCTTCAAATTATATCTTATATTTTGAAAATATATCTTATATTTTGCTTCACATGCTAAAAAGACGTGAGTAATTAACCGTTAATGTACATCGATAATGTAACTCAGTCCGAATGTACATATATATGAGGCGACTTAAGTATTTTTCATGGACGATTCCGTGAATTTCGCGGCTCCTAATCTAGTAATATAAATTTTCAAATTTATATTATTGAGTAAATTACATTCTCCGTCCCTAAAATATGTCGGTAATTTCATTTACCATTTTCTGATTGAATTTTTTGCAGATCAAATCTCTTACTATGTTTTCGTTATACTTACCGTATGTTATTCATCATGAATTGGCTAAAATAGATTACCCTTAAAAAATTTAAGACACTTTTACCCTTTGAGAGATTAGGGATAAAAGGAAAAATTGAGTTAAGAAACTGACCCGCAAAGGGCTGTTTACTTAGAGCTTAATGAGATTATTGGACTATTTGGATTATTCAGTCACCTGAGGTACATGTTTACTTGGAGCTTATTATTAATCTGCTCCTTACCCAGAGTATTAATCAGTCATTCCAAAAAGTGGTGTTGTCCCCATTCACCCAATCTTATTCCTCAAATACCCTTTCATATCCCAAAAGATAAATACCAATATCATAAATCTTCTATCAATCATCATCCCAAAAACATTGCTGGTTGATCTTGCGTTGTCGTTGACTCCTTTGTCGGTCATGAAGTTCGGTTTTCACTGTCGGTCGTCGCCCCTCTTGAATCACTGAGTCCGCTAATAGCTTCTTCTTCATCGTGGGTGACTTTTGTATTTGCTTAAAAGCCTTGATTTTCACTTGAATTTTTGGTTAATTAACTTCATATTTTCATAAAAATCAAGAAACTATTGAATGAAAACTAGGGTTTGATATATTCAGGGCTTTCATAATATTTTGATATAAATTTGAATGTTGGAGTTAGTAGCAAAAAGAGTGATTGTGTTTAAATTAGATGAGCAATGCTTGTTTTGTTGTTTGAATTCTTCCTCCCGATCGGTCGTATCTTCACAGCTGGACAAAATTGTTTGTGCAAGCTTGGTGTTTGGTACTGTTTTAGTTATTATGCGATCGTTTCTTTTCCATAAAAGTGTATAATTCATGTTTGATAATGATAGTGCTTGAGTTGCTGATGTGTTAAGATTTGATTTGGCCAAATTTCTAAAGGAACCAGTAAATTTGATGTTGATTTATAAATTAAATATATATTAATAATAATAGATAATAGATGATATTTTAGATAGTTGAGTGGGAATTATACTTAAATCTCTCTTATTAAATAAAAAGCATATATAATAATTATATAGTTTGAGGGTAAAATAATCATTTTTATTATTCAGACGGTTTACTTAGCATGAAAAGTAAACAATAAAAAAATGGTAAACAGCCCTTAACTTGCGGATGAAAAGTTAAATTAACGACCTACTTCACGCGAATGTAATTTCCTCAATATTCTTTTTACTTTTTAGGACGAAAACAAAACCCCTAACTATAATACAACTCTGTGTGTCGATCCCTAAATCTTTAAAACCAATCGCTACCTACTTAAGCTGCAGTTTATTTGTTTATTTATTATATTATTATATATATTATATATATATATTATATGTATAATAATATAATATAATATATCTTGATCAGTTCCATCAATCCCCGCGATCGATATATCTATCGGTAATTAACCTTCCGTCGATTGTTATCGATTGATGATGTACTATTACAGTAGAATAGATGTTTGTAGTTTTTAATTTAATTATTTATCTATCGGTAATTAACCTTTCGTCGATTGTTATCGATTGATGATGTACTAATAGAATAGATGTTTGTAGTTTTTAATTTAATTATTATTATTATTATTATACAATTTGATTAATTGTTCCTGATAGGGTATTCGTTTTGGTTGATTATCTTCTGTTACTTTTAGTTATGATATTTAGAGTTATGTAGGAAGTATTATTTTAGTAACATTATTAGTTGTTACCCTGGATAGATTCTACATCAGCAGCAATAGAAGCAGCTTCTGGCAGTGGGGAAGTCAAAGGACATGAAGAAGATAAGAGATGGAGCTTACTATATACTCCGTATGTTTTTTCTGCTTTTTTACTTAATTTCTTTCTTGGGTTAACTTTTTGCAAATCTATCAAATTATTGTCGAACACTCATCGTATGTATTGAACTACTTGGGCCGGCCTCCATTGTATGTAATGAACATTGCAGGTATATTGGTCAATGGTAGTAAGGGATGGCGTGAAAAAATATCTTAAAAAATTACAAGTTCGTTACATGCAATTACCTACAATAAATGGGAGACTATAGTCTGATACATTTGCGCGTGCCAAACCCTTCTTTCTATGCTATCTAACAAACCTGTGCATATCATGTACTTTTTTTCTTCTAAATCATGACAGCCTGAATATCTTAACGATATGGTCTAAGTTCAATAATTGCGTGAATTAAGAGAAAAGCATCCGGATGTTAGAGATGTAAAAGATATTGGAATTGAACTCATGATGAATCTTATTGCTTTGGCCCCCAAGGACATGTTAGAAGAAACCGATATTCATGATGCTGGTTTAGTATTATCTTTTTCTTTATCACGGGACTGGCTTGCTAAGGTATTTTTTTCCCTTTTCTCCTTTAAGATATACATTATAATTACAATTTTCACTTAGATTCTTCTTGTTTCCTTGCTTGTAGAGCATTCATAGAATGCTAAAAGATGGTATAGACACATGGGCACCAAAACTTCCTGTGCAAAGGGTAGTCGTAGAGGTTCCCTCAATGGAGGATATAAATCTGGGTTATTTTCGACGGAATGCTTTGGGACACACGCTAGCTCGTATTCTTGTCTATTCTAAAGTAAAAGTGTTTTTCTCGGGCGATTGTCATACGGTATATATGAAGTTGATCTAGCTTTTTGAATGCTTGTTATATTAAATTATTTTACATTTACATCTTTATCTATTTTTTTGAAATTACATTTTGGAATTTATCAGTTTATTAATTCTATTTATTTCAGTGTGCATATAAAGGCAACTGGGACAGCCAGATTTTGATTAAACATGAAGACACAGTTGAGGTGATATATGCTGAAAAAAGAAACACCTTTTTTTTTAAAAAAAATTAAATTTTGCAGTTTATGAGTTTATTAATTCTATTTATTTCAGGAGTATGGATGGCGAACCGGGTGGGAAAGCCAGATTTCGATTAAAGCAAAAGACAGAGGTATGGCGATATACGTTGAAAAAAACCCGCCTTTTATTCTTGCGAAGGAAGATTTCCACAAGTTTTATATAGACCTAGAAAATTTGCGGTACCTTACTTGCTTAGTTTATGAAAACATATATATCAATTGCTGTAATATATTTGTTTTTCATCAATTTATTGTCAACAGTGCTGCATTTCACCAATGATATATGAACAGATATATGAACTGTGGCTTTCATATCTTCTGTGTCTGCATATGTAGGTCCGGTATTAATGAGCTAAAAGCAGACTGGATAGTGTATCTAACTCCTGTGCGGCAACAAGAGTATATTGAGATGTGCTTCACTGTAAGTAACTTTTACACAGCACCAAAACTGATAACATGTTTTAAAAAAAAGATGACAAAATTGAATACTACTTTTTTTTTTCTAGGCTGCTAAACTTGAAGGCTGGATCAAAAATATGAAGGGGACGGGCAAGTGGAGCCCACGTTCTGGGCACGAATACCCTGTATTGACTTATGCAGGATATCGAACTTATAGTACTAATCAGGAAGAGTTGGCTAAAATGTTTGACCTACTCAAAGATTGTTGTTATGAGGTGGCACAAGGTATACTGGAGATTGCTCATGTATTCTTTATTTATTTTCATGAATAAATAATGTGATTACCAAAATTTTCATTACAAAAATCATTCAACATCCCCTTTGATAAAGCAATCTAGCTTTCAACCCGTTTGACCTGTTTCTTTCTTAGTTGAAAGGTCAATTTTTCTTAACCCAATAGAGGGAAAACATGTCTCAAGTCATCAATCTATCAATGTTACAATGGCAAAATTTCACATTTCTTCTTATTAGGCACGGATGCCAAGTTTCTCGGATATACTCCTGGAGCAGTTTTAAAGTGCGTTATTATGTAAGTTTCTAATGCTTTTAACCTAATTTTAACCTTTATTGTACTTATGCTATCACTACTAATAATACGAGTAGAGTGGTAAATGTCAGTTTCCTATGAACTTGCTGTAATCAGATTTTCAGTTCCTATTTTTTTTTATATTTAATTTAACAATGTTTACACCAAGATACACTACTTTTAGGTCAAGTTGCGTACTTATTCATATCAATGCTTTGCCTTTTGTGTTCTGAACAGATATACATGCTTGAAAAACCATAGATTGGCTGATTATACGTTCGATTATAATGAGATGGTTAATGAAAAGGTATTTTAATGATGTTTTTCCGTTACAAGTAACGATATGCCATTGTATATTGTATCTCTCATCGTTTTTAAATATTTACGTTGATTTTGTATTTACTCTGCTCAAACTCATTGATAAATAGGGAAATACTTTTGTATATCTACTACATATACGAGCTCAAGTGCATAGAATTACCAATGAGTTCCGTAAAGACATCTATGAGTTAAAGAAGGTAAGAATTTCTTTTCCGTTTCAATGTAGTTACAACTTTCTCATCTCCACTACTAGATTTTGCACCTTTTAGACGGGTTGAATAAATCATGGAGACCGGTTTTAGATACGGTCTATTTGAGGGGAGGTCTAGTTGACAAATACCATGGAGAGCGGCCCAAGAACCGGTCTTTATAAGAACGTATGCATATCAGTGTAAATCTAAAAAGGGAGTATAGGATCACTAGAAGTGTAAACGAGCAGAGCTGAGCCGAGCCCGAGCTTGGTAGTGTTCGAGCTTGGCTCGTGACACATGTTAACAGATGGAGCTCGGCTCGTGATCAGCTCATTTTTCTAAAAAGCATACACGATCTTAAGCTCGAATTTAGCTTGGCTCGTTAAGCAAAAACTCAAGGTCGTTAATCTAGTTGGGTAAGCTCGTTAAAGAGCATGTTAGTCTTAACTCATAAATTCATTTACAGAAGTTTTATATCGTCAATACCTGCTAATTTCAATACTTGAAAATAAAACAAAAGTTGGATCCTAAGTAAAATACGATTGAAAAGTTTGTAGCTTCGTACGATTACATACTTTGACATGTGAAAACTCCGAATGTAAACAAGACATGCAAATAAGCCTAAACAATTAAAAAGATGCTACACCTAAAACAACTATCTCCCAACAAGATAAAAAAGCACGCACGTGTTGATCCCAAGTTCAATAAGCCACAAAAACCGATCTCTTGAAAAGAAGCTGCATTAAAGAAAACAAAGAAACGTATTATGTAAATGACAAAGAAAAAATTGTACATTTGTAACAGTGACAATTATAGTTCTAAATATACATGCATAACACACAAACTAAACAAGCAGCTGTGACATTCAAAATTCCATTTTGATTGATGGTGTCATCAAAATCGCAAAGGAAAACATACCTTCAAGTCGACTGTTTAACATCAGGTATTCTATTTGGCAATAGAATCTCTATTGGTAATTCTTCCTACAAGAATCAAAATCAGTAGTAAGTTAAGAAACAAATGCATATCAGTTGATATACATTTTGCGATTCAAAAATGTAACTTAAGTTTCTTCTTTAATCCAAAAGTTTGTCTAATTCAATCCCCTCCAAAAATCAACATTGGTACTGTATCAGGTGCCAGCGAAGATTGGAATGGTTCAATAACTCTAATAACTCTTGCCCCCACGCTATGTGTTGCCCCAGATGCAACTGTAGATGTTGCAATAGAGTTTTTATTGCTTTTTTTTCCCCTTGAATATTAAGTTAACATATATATATACACACATATGTTTGCAACAGGCTTCAGATTTAATATTGGAGAAATATGAAGGGTGTGAGCAAGGTGAAGAACATATGTTGGAACTCCATTTACTCAGGTTTACTGAGGTCAGACGAATATGTTTATGAACTTCTACTACTTCGAACATAGTTGAAGTTATAATGCACAGCTTTTGAAATTGAATGCTTGGTTTATTTCCCTAGGTTACTCTAAAACATGTTAGTTTCTTCTAATATGCTCTTAAATGTATGGTTGATTCAAGTTATCTTGTTCATATTATTGTATTAATAATCTAACTTCCTTTTTCAGCTTCTCCAAGAGACGTCTTTATCTGTCTTGCCACATATGTTGTGTGAATACCTTTATGATTTATCTAAGAAATTTAAGAGTTACAACGATTACACGCAGATGGTATATTTACTTATGCCTATTCTCATACAATATTGAATTGAATTTCCGTATCTCTTAAAACCAGTTGATTTTCAAAAAAATTGTTTGATTTTCGTGGATATATTTGCTTACAGTTACCAATGTGTTTTCTCATACAAAATCGAATTTAATTTCGAGGTTCTCTTAAATCAAGTTAATATTCTAAAAAGTAATCTGATTTTTAAAGATATGTCATAACATTATTTATGTTGGGAGTTACCGTAACTATGAAAGTTTTGGCAGATCGGGTCTGTTGCAAAGACAAGCAGATTATTGTTGTGTGAGGCAACTGCAGTGGTAATGGAAAAATGCTTTTATCTTTTGGATATCACTCCGGTATGTATTATCTGGTAGAAGTTTTTCTTTTGAATTCCAGTTTCTCAGGATGGCCTTTTTGTCTCTGGATTATGTTATGCGGCGCTATCGTTTGTTTACAAACCATGAATTATTTAAGTTTTTGGGTTTAAGTTCTTTAATTCATATTGGTTTGGATGTATTGATATCATTAAAACTCATTACCATATTATTAAATCAGTTCATTTTTAAATAATTCACTATGAAGAAGTAAAGTATAAAGGATTTTTTCAAAAACTAAATCGAGTTTAAATAATTCTAAGTAAAAGTATTATTGTAGTATAAAAAAACAAAGTTAGTCACAATTCCACAGTTCTTAACCAGTTTTAAACATTACTTTGTGTAGGAAATCTCATCCAATATGCATACCGCGGACCTGTTATGTGTTTTTATGGATGAAGATGCTTACGTTGAGCTTCGTAAAGAAAAACAGAAGATGACTGAGAGAGAACAAATGGATGAAATAAGATTTGATCCTGACTTTGTGAAGTATTCCATTACTCCTTGTCTTGTTTCTGTTGACAGGTAAAATAATCGATATTTTCCATGCCAGGTTTATTTCCTTTCATGCAATATAAGCAAAATATAGGATTGTTTGCACAAAGAATTATATTGCTTTTGAAAAATGATTGTGTACAGGTGGGTCACAATGTAGTCTTGTAACTAATCGTAATGTCATATATAAATAAAATCACAATTATGTATAAATCTTATAACTGTATTAGTTTTTAATCAGTTTTGAAAGAATAATTACAGTTTTTTTTGGTTATGAAATTACCAAATCTGGCTACAAAGCCATCTTTTGAAAGAATAAATTTTATAATTGTATTAGTTTTCTAATCACTAAATGTGTATTTCTATAATGTTTAATTTGTGGTAGTGGTTTTGATTTCATCAGGGATCCATCTAGAAAATCCCGGTTTGAGTCATTTTCGATTCGTCCCTGTATTTGTAAGACTGAAGGCTCCATGTTTGAAAAGGGTTACTTGTTCGGGCTGATTGCAGTATCAGATAAGTATGGGTTACGAGTAGATGGGACATATCCCTTATCCGAGCCTGATTATTCTTATGTTTCTTTATTTGAGCATAACTGGTTTGATCCCATTAATATGCGCAACAATAGGCTTATATACCTTGGCAATCCTAGTTCTCATCATTCAGTTCCATTCTCATCCTCCATTGAGGTTCAGATGGAACTCTATGCTTTTTCCGAGAAGAAGGATGAATGTTTTCAACTTTGCGATGACAAGTTTGAACTAGACTTGGGAGATATTTGGGGTGAGCAATCAAAAACTAAACCTGATGGTTGTCTCTCCGTCTCTGCTGAAGGTGAGGATGGGGAAACAGTAATGTATTACATTCTATTAAAGGATGCAGTAGATGTTGCTCTGGAGGTAAGTTTGACGACGAACACTGGTAGTAAAGTTTATGGAGAAATATTTGCTTATTATGGAGATGAATTTAATTATGATTGTCAACCTTGCGAAGAAAGTTACTACAAGGCGTTACTTTATTCCTCTTATTACCGAAAGCCTGGCCGCGGTTGGCTACTGGGATCTGGTGAAATCCCGCTTACCCGATCTGGGCTGGCAGTACCCAAGAATGTCTCCCTTACAATTGAGGCACACTTTGTGGATTCTGTAACAAATAAAAGAATTTTATTTGGCGATTACAATTTTTCTCAGCCAACTAAAGAAGGTAGTAGTGAAGATAATACTGCTACTACTGCTGCTATTGGTTGTGTGTCAGGTGAAGGTTGTACTTTGGAACTGAAAGTCGTTTGGAAATTGTAAGAACAGGTATGTTATGTTATTATGTTTTGTCATAATAGCTATGAAGTTAGAAATTTATGTTAACTTACATATTTTTTGTGCCTATTATGTTTAATTATGACCAAGGAATCAATAGTGAATATTAGTTTTGTTGTATGTTTACTTGCTATTAGGGCAACGTTTGGCGGTGTGGAGAGTTACCACGAGGAGTTGTTGAATGTTGTCGGGTATTACAGGATGGAGAAACAGATGAATGAGACTGGCCCGGGCGCCAAGTTTGGCTACGTGAACCATGGTTGGGTCGAGATGTAGTACTAGTTTGCAGTAATCGGGAGATGAGAGGTTGATGATTGTGATTGCTGCAACGATAACTCATAATTGATCAGTTTCTCATGAAGTTCATCGAATGCTATTGGAGTGTCACGGTTGTTGATGGCATCAACAATAGTTTTGTAGCTTTCATCAAGAACAGCCTCGATGAGATCTTCATGATCAAGTGGTTTTCCTAAAACAAGTTCATTTGCACGACCTTCGAATCTTTGATAAATTGCATGTATTCAGTGACACTTTTTGACCCTTTGGAAGCAGCTTTTATTTGACTCTTGATCTGTTTGATGTGTCCTTGAGAAGGCTGTGTTGGGGAGAATTGTCCATGCTTCTTGACAGGTATTTGCTTGAGTAACGAGGGGAATGATTGGTGCAGTGACAGATCCGACAATTGCACTAAAATTTAATTTGTCTTGTCAAATCCATGTTTGATAGGCTGGATTTGGAGAGTTGCCTCCATCTTTTTGAGTTGTAACAGGTGGGCATGGGGATGATCCATCAATGAATCTTTCAAGATTATACCCCACGAGAGTAGCATGAAATTGGAGTTTCCATTAAAGATAATTACTTGTATTGAGTTTGATGCCATTGTTAAAATTAATAACTATAAGAGGTTTGTTGAGTTCATGAGTATTTTGGATGATGATGTTTGTGCTTGGTGATGAAGCAGCCATGATAGATGGTTGTGTGGGAGGTTTCACGAGAGAAAAGAAGAGGGTAAAGAGCTATCAAAGCTCTGATACCATATAGGTGATGTGTATAAAATATGGTTGTGTATATTTCATTGATAGACTCAAGTATATATACATAAAATACAAGGAGTTGTAATATGCAAGGATTCTAATCTATACAAATATACAAATGATTAACCGTAAATCAAGTTCAAGGAGTTTAAAATATGCAAAGGATTCTAATCTATACAAATATACAAATGATTAGCCGTAAATCAAGTTTTTTACATATACAAAAAGTCTAAATTAGGAAGTGTAATATATTTATAGGAACTGTATAATCATTGTGATAGGTTTCCTTCAATAACTTTTACCATGTTTTAGGGAGCAATAACGTCTATATTTGTTAAACTCTTATAATTTATTAGTCGACTCCTAAACTCTTAAACGAATTTGACTATTATGAGTCGTTTATGGACTCTTCTAAGTCATTTGTGACTCTTACGAGTCTTGTACGACTCTTACAAGTCAGAAACAGTAAAATGATAAAATACAAAAGGAAATGATATGCATTTGTGTTGATTGATGATCAACGACTTAATTATCGACTTTCAATATGTTTTATCTCACTTAAGAACAAAATCTTAAACAATTATATACGTATACATATTAATATAAGGTTTAAATGAAAACCAACTAAAAGTAGAGAACTAGTGAAAACTACTAGATTACGTGTTTGTTCACATCTGTTTAACTTCATTCATATGTTAACATTAATGTATGTTTAATTGATAAAGAAATAAGTCAAAAAATCCTTTAATTATATTGAAAAACACAAAATAATAAATATATGTTCACATTTGAACGATAATATGAACAAATCGATTAAAATGTGTTTTAAGACGTAGTTTTAGGATTTTTTTTTCTTTCTCAATCTAACATAAATCAATATTCACATATGATTGAAGTTAATCACATGTGAACAACACGTAATCTAGTAGTTCTCACAAGTTCTCTAATTTTAGTTGGTTCTCATTTGAACCCCCCCCCCCCACACACACATATATATATATTGTAAAATAGTGACTCATACGAGTCGAGCCGAGTCATGAGTCACGATTTAAAAATCAAGATCCCCCAGTATTAATCATTTTGTAACATTCAATTTCTTCATGTTTGAGAAGCGTGAACAAATTGAGTATTACGAAATGATTTTCACACTTTTAGGTGTGAATTTTGTTTACTATTTTCACACTTTGTGAACATTGTGATATATATTGTTATTAGTTCAATTTCTTCACATTTTTTTAAATGTGAACATTTTGTACACGCTTATAAGTGATAACTACTTAGCAAATAAGTTATCACTTTTAAAAGTGTGAAAAAAAAAGCGTTAGAGGATAGATACTTTTTTTTCTAGTGAAATGTTTAATTGGAAAAGAATATATTATATTTAGTAGGGAAAATAATTTATGCATTAAGTTATTTCTAGACGGATCGATTAAAAAGCTGCAACTTATTGCTTAGAACATCATATTATACGTAGTCTAACAAGAAAGGTGGACAAAAAGATATTCCTTTAGAAAAGAATTTTCTTCATTATCACGATTCATGAGATCGTTATTAATTAAGTGAACAAATTATATTTGTGATGATGTATCCCCAAAATGGAGCATCGTGCAAAAAATAACAACCAATAAACTTTATTCTATTGTAATTTAACTATAATTAAGGCTCCATTAGCAATATAATATAAGAACTTTTAAGTAAGAAAGGAAGAACAAGATGGAGAGTATAAGGATACCACTAATGAAAGTGTATCATGAGGTGCATTTTACTCATTCAACTAATGTAGTATTTATACTACTTGTATACACTATACATTTCACACCTTGGGTAATTAGGGGGACAACTTACTTAGATATTATTAATCTAGCATTGACAAAAGTGGCAACCAAATAGACATGTGTATATATCTCAAATGATATTTTATAACACTCCCCCTTGGATGACACTTTTCTTCAATGTAGAGTCAACTTTGATGTACTGCCTCGTTAAAAACCTTGCTAAAGAAAACCCAGTGGGAAAAAACTTTAGGTAAGGAAAAAAGAGTGCAGCGTATAGTTGACTCCCCCTCATGTAGATAACCATAATCCATTACATGTTTTGAACATGTCGCATTCCAATACTATGAACGTGTTTTCTGAAAATTGCAGTTGGAAGTGCCTTCGTGAAAAGATCTGCTGAGTTATTGCTAGATTGAACATATTGCATCTCAATCTGATTATTCTTGATAAGGTCTTGAGTATATGAAAAGAATCTTGGAGGTATATGTTTAGTTCTGTCATTCTTAATATACCCTTCTTTCATTTGTGCAATACAAGCTGCATTGTCTTCATAAATCATAGTTGGCATCTTTTCATTCTCTAGTCCGCATGAGGATAAAATGAGTTGTGTCATTGACCTTAACCATACACACTCTCTACTAGCTTCATTCAATGCAATGACCTCAGCATGATTTGAAGATGTTGCAACAAGTGTTTGCTTTTGAGAACGCCATGAAATTGCAGTGCCTCCATTCATGAATACATATCCAGTTTGAGATCTAGCTTTATGAGGATCAGACAAATAACCTGCATCTGCATAACCAACCAATCCTTGCTTTGAATTATTAGAATAAAATAGACCTAAGTCAGTACTTCCACGTAGGTATCGGAATATGTGTTTGATCCCATTCCAATGTCTTTTGGTTGGTGCTGAACTAAACCTTGCAAGCATGTTAACTGCAAAAGAAATGTCAGGTCTAGTACAATTTGTAAGATACATAAGTGCTCCAATAGCACTAAGGTATGGTACCTCTTGTCCAAGGACCTCTTCATTTTCTTCGCGAGGACGAAATGGATCATTGTCTACATTTAGTGATCTAACAACCATTGGAGTGCTTAAAGGTTTAGCATTGTCCATATTAAAACGTTTTAATACCTTATGTGTGTAGTTTGACTGATGAACAAGTATTCCATTAGGCATGTGCTCAATCTGTAAACCAAGACAATTTTTTGTTTTTCCAAGATCCTTCATCTCAAATTCTTTTTTCAAATGCACAATTACTTCATGGATTTCTTTATTCGTTCCAATGATGTTTAGATCATCAACATAGACAGCAATGATCACAAATCCGGATGTTGTTTTCTTAATAAAGACACATGGACAAATAAGATTATTTATATATCCTTTACTCATCAAGTAATCGCTTAAACGTTTATACCACATGCGTCCCGATTGTTTCAACCCATATAAAGATCTTTGTAGTTTGATGCAATACATTTCTTTAGGTTTTGCACTTAATGATTTAGGCATTGTAAATCCATCTGGGATCTTCATATAGATATCGCTATCTAATGATCCATATAGATAAGCTGTAACAACATCCATAAGACGCATTTCAAGAATTTCAGATACTGTTAGACTGAGCAAATATCTAAACGTGATTGCATCCATAACAGGAGAATACGTTTCTTCATAATCAATTCCAGGTCTTTGAGAAAACCCTTGAGCTACAAGTCTAGCTTTGTATCTTGTGATTTCATCTTTCTCATTTCGCTTTCTTGTGAAAACCCATTTGTACCCTACAGGTTTTATGATTTTAGAAATGAGGACAATACGACCAAAAACACTTCTTTTATTAAGCGAATTTAATTCTGTTTTTATTGCTTCTTTCCATTTATTCCAGTCTTGTCTATTTTGACAATCCATGACGGATGTTGGTTCGGGATCATCATTTCCAACAATAATGTCACATGCAACAGCATAAGAAAATATTTCATCAACATTTTCCATTTCAACTCGATTCCACAATATTTTCGTGTGACCATAATTGATAGCAATTTCTTTATTGATGTCATTGACTTCCTCTCTTTGGGAAGTATCCACATTTTGTGTTTCTTCAAACACATCATTCGTATGGTCAATTGCATGTTCTATTCCTTTTCTTTTTCTAGGATTTTTATCCTTTGAACCAATTGGTCTCCCACGT
This sequence comes from Pseudognaphalium luteoalbum, assembly GCA_963422505.1. Taxonomy (NCBI): domain Eukaryota; kingdom Viridiplantae; phylum Streptophyta; class Magnoliopsida; order Asterales; family Asteraceae; genus Pseudognaphalium; species Pseudognaphalium luteoalbum. The sequence goes on from OY730198.1 coordinate 96,255,022, forward strand.
TTCAAACGTGCTTTAGATTCTTGAGTGACTTTATCATTAATTTGATCACTTGGAATTTCTACTCGAGCTGGAGCATTAGCAGCCGGTATATAAGATTTAGTCACTCTTTTTGTATCAGTAAATGCATCAGGTATCTGATTAGCAATTTCTTGCAAGTGCATGATCCTTTGAACTTCTGTTTCACTTTGTTTAGTGCGAGGATCAAGATACAACAATGAAGGTTCACACCATGAAACATCCTTTTCTTGAGTTCTCTTTTCTCCTCCAAGTGCTGGAAAATTTTCTTCATTAAAATGACAATCAGCAAAACGTGCTGTAAAAAGATCACCTGTTGAAGGTTCAAGATACCTTATTATGGATGATGTTTCATACCCAACATATATTCCCAATCTCCTTTGAGGACCCATTTTTGTACGTTGTGGTGGTGCAATGGGAACATATACTGCACAACCAAATATTTTCAGATGAGATATATTTGGTTCTTGCCCAAAGGCAAGTTGTAGAGGAGAATACTTATGATATGCACTTGGTCTAATACGAACTAATGATGCACCATGTAAAATTGCATGTCCCCAAATGGACACTGGCAATTTTGTTCTCATTATCAATGGTCTAGCAATCAATTGGAGACGTTTAATCAATGATTCAGCTAAACCATTTTGTGTGTGTACATGAGCAACTGGATGTTCAATAACAATTCCTACTGACATGCAATAGTCATTGAATGCTTGAGATGTAAATTCACCAGAATTATCAAGTCTTACTTTCTTAATTGTATGATCAAGAAAATGTGCTCGTAACTTTATAATTTATGCAAGAAACTTTGCAAATGCCATATTACGAGTTGATAATAAACACACATGAGACCATTTGCTTGATGCATCTATTAATACCATAAAGTATCTGAATGGTCCAGATGGTGGATGAATAGGTCCACATATATCACCATGAATTCTTTCAAGAAACTGTGGTGATTCATTTTCAACTTTAAGCGGTGAAGGTCTCACAATCAGTTTTCCAAGAGAACAAGATGTACATGGACTCATTTTATCATGTGAGACTTTTTGATCCTTAAATGGATGTCCATGGGTACTTCCAATTATTCTCTTCATCATTGTAGATCCTGGATGACCTAACCTGTCATGCCATAAACTGATAATACTAGGATCACTATGCTTTTCTTTAACTAGCATATGAGATTCTGCTACATTTATATGTGTATAATGTAAGCCAGAATTAAGCATTGGGAATTTTTCTAACACATTATTCTTATCAGTAATGTGCAAATATTTCCCATTATCTGTAGTCACAGATTGATGATCATATCCATTAAAATATATGTCATTAAAACTCAACAGATTTCTCATTGATTTTGGGAGTATAAAGCATTTTCTACCAAAAACTTGGTACCATTTGGCAATGTAAATCTTGCTTTTCCAACTCCTTCTATCAAATCTGCAGGGCCTCATATTGTATGTATTATTGCCTTTGTTGATTTCAATTCAGAGAAATATTTCTTAGATTTCAAAATAGTGTGTGTTGTACCACTATCTGGTATACATAGATCTCCACCATTTGCTTCATGATCTAGCCCGTTGTAATTCATATCAAACTTCAAATATAAAAATATTAGAATGAGTGTAAATAAGTAACAAGAAGGATGTAACAAAAGATACATCTTATTTCAGAAATATATTACACGAAATGACAGACCCATCATAAAGGGGAAAATATAGATAGGAAAACATAACTAATTAAAAGGGAAATACACTTATGAAAAACCAACGTAGTTATGATAGATTGTTGATAGCCAAATTGATTCATATGTCAATGTCATTGCAGTAATCTGCAGCATTCATTTCAACATTTGTGAACTCAAGGTCATCAGCAAGATTCACTTCTTTATTTTTTCCAGCAATGGATGCCTTATAGAGCTTACAAAGATGCTCCTGTGTACGACACATCTTAGACCAATGCCCCGTACTTCCACATCTATAACAGATGTCATCAGGGTTCTTAGAAGTACTTTCTCCAGCATCATGATTCCTTCTTTGTGGTTGGGACTTGTTATCATATGGACCATTGTGGTAATTACTTTTATTACCACGACCACGTCCACCTCCACGACCACGTCCACGTCCACGTCCACGAGAATTACTGTTAGAGTTACGACCACCATTATGGTTGTGATTGTAACGATAATTTGTGCCACGGCCTCGTCCCCGTCCCCGTCCATTTGTATTATTTTTTGAATCATCTTTATTTGTAGCATTTGCCTCAGCTAATGCTAGGGAACCTGCTGGACGAGCCTGATTTTTCATAAGGAGCTCTTGATTCTGTTCTGCAATAAGCAGAAATGCATTAAGATCAGAGTATTTTTTGAAATTCATTAACCGATATTGTTGCATCAAATTAATATTTGATGAATGAAATGTAGAGAAAGTTTTCTCCAACATATCCTCATCGGTTACACGATCTCCACAGAATTCAAGTGTGGCAACTATACGGAACATAGCGGAGCTATATTCATTTACTTTCTTGAAATCTTGGAACCTTAAGTTCCTCCATTGATCTCTAGCAGTTGGAAGTAAAACTTCTTTTTGAATATTAAATCTCCTTTTAAGAATTGCCCAAAGAACACTTGGGTCGCTAACATTTGGATATTCAAGTCTTAGCATAATATCAATATGCTTACGAAGGAAAACATATGCTGTTGATTTATCTTTTGATGAACTGTCATTGTTCTCATTTATGGTATTCAAGATACCCATGGATTCAAGCTTTGATTGCATATCTTGAATCCAAGACATATAATTCATTCCATTAGCATCGAGTTGTTCAAACTCTGTCTTTGCAACGCCTGACATATTGTAGCTATCAACAATTGAGTAAGCAACAACAAAATTAGAATATATTATCAATAGTTAAAACAATACAGAGGAGTGGAAAAACCACAAATATAAACAAGCCTAAGAAAAAATACAGTTCTCCTCGAGGGAGAATTACAAGTGGGATAATGAGTAGTACTAAAATTACAAAGATTAGAACTAAAACTGAATAAATCATCTTGAAAGAAACCTTGAACTGAGATGATTGTGAAAGAGTATATGTTTTGAAAGAAACTGAATATTGATTGTAGCCAATATATAGTGATAAAGATAGCCGTTATAACTCTGTCGGCAAACGTTTTGCAACGACCTCATTACCGTTGTAAATTATTTTAAAATATAAAGTTAAACGGTGAAACGGTGAAACGGTAAACTTGTAAAAATATTATACTCAGTTATATAAAGATTTTGAGACATAATGAAATGTTTGTAAATAAAAGTTGGTAAGATGAATTAATAAGATTTAATATACAAATAAGGAAATAGATAGAATAAATGTTAGAATGCGTAAATAAAGATTAGTAATATAATAAAATGTTAGCTTGCATAAATAAATGTTAGAGTGCATAAGTAAAGGTTAGTACAATAATAAAATGTTAGCTTGCATAAAATTAAAGTTAGCACAAAAATATAAGGTTAGTATGCATAAATAAAAGTTAGCATAATAATAAAAAGTTAGTAGTCCAAAATGTTAGTAGTCCAAATGTCCATAGTCCAAATGTCCATGATTAAATATAAGTTACTTTTACTAATTATGATGTATAGTTATAGTTATATATATCTCTCTAGTATATACGATAACTTATTATTTAGAGAATGTTTTCATTTAGTTTATAATAATAGTTATCTTTATAGTATATACTATAACATATAATTAAGAGAATATTTACCTTGACTAGTTATCTTGATTAAGACGAATTGCTTTGATCTTCCTTAATTAGAGAACTTTCGTGCTGATAACGTATTGTAATTTAACTATAATTAAGGCTCCATTAGCAATATAATATAAGAACTTTTAAGTAAGAAAGGAAGAACAAGATGGAGAGTATAAGGATACCACTAATGAAAGTGTATCATGAGGTGCATTTTACTCATTCAACTAATGTAGTATTTATACTACTTGTATACACTATACATTTCACACCTTGGGTAATTAGGGGAACAACTTACTTAGATATTATTAATCTAGCATTGACAAAAGTGACAACCAAATAGACATGTGTATATATCTCAAATGATATTTTATAACATATTCCACATTTTATTGAAATATACATATCTTGCACCCTTCATGAAATTTTATATTTGTATGTCGTCTAGATGGCTAAAATCAAATGTGGAAGTGAGTGGGACAAAATGGGGAATCGTACGATTGGAGGGTTATTATTTAGAAAATAGGCACCAAACATCAATTAAGATGCAAATCATACATGCTACCTTTTGTAGACACCTTTCTTTTTCGTTGTTGACGTATATGAAGATCCACTTAATTGTTGCAATCATACCAATTTTTTAAATATATCCAAACTTTTGGTGGGTTGCTTAGTGTGATTCTACTTTCTTTTTATATAATATATGAAAAAACCCCTGTAAATAGTATAAAGTGAACTTTTATATATATATATATATATATATATATATATATATATATATATATATATATATATATTGTTTAATTCAATTCCTATGGTTAAAATGTACTTCTGTTATTTAATAAAGGGGTTAAAATTTGGAATTACATCCAACTTATACCCGATGTTTATTGTATGTGTTTAATTTAGGTTTGCAATCTTTAATGCAACAAACTTTAAAAAGTGTGTTTTAATGTATTTTGATGACGTTTTGATGATGTGTTAAACCACGTGGCACCTTAAACGAACGACACATAAGCAAAATACGTTAAACAACTTTTTTGAAAGTTGGATGCATTAAAAATAACAAACGTAAGTTGAGTACACACAATAGACATCGGGTATAAGTTAGATGCATTCTCAGACATTAACCCCTATAATAAAATATAATTGAATATTGTATTGATCGGTATATATGAATACAACGTTACTTAAGAATCTCAATGGACCCACTCCCAACAGTTTTTTTTCCTTTGTGTCAGCTCAGTGACATGTTAGCCCATTCAAAACTGGCAAAACACTACCAAAACACTACCAACAATCCTTAATTCCTTTAATTTTTAGGTTATACATTACCAATAGGGAGTTGATATATACACCAAGTTTTTTGATGCATACACCAAATTTTATGCATTATAATGAGTACAGTATAATACTGTGATGCATAATTTTGATGTAAGCAAGAAGAGATTTGTTGTATTTATCATTGCCCTTACCAATATATCTATATTTACATACACTAAACAATAAAAAACAATACATTTTAAATATAAAATGGCCCATGAACAACTCGTTTCCCTTCTCCGGTTAGCTGAAGAATGCAACCAACAAAAGGAAGGGTTATATGAAGCTGTGCCATTAGTGCCATGAAAGTGACGAAAGGAAATTGTGAAACCGACGTAACCATTAGGAGTGGTCTTAGACCATTCCCAACAGTGACAGAAACTGACATAAACCGACGCGCCATGTATGTGCCACGTCTGCGCCACGTTAGTTTTTTTCAAAACTGACTGAAACTGACGGACCCATGCCATCAGTGACTTCGTCACTTTAATTTTTTGACACACATTTAATTATTTACCTATACTTATACACACAAAAAAAAAAAAAAAAAAAACCGACACAACGTCGGTTTGGCGACAGAGACCAAGTGACGGAGCAAACCGACGGATGGTGCCAACCATGTCGGTTGGGAGACACAAACCGACGGATCATCCAACGGATCCATTAGGAGTGCTCTTATGGACCTGAAAATTATCTATATAATTGGGCTTGGACCAACAATATGTCGATAATAAACACTAAACTATTGTCTAATAATTTCTTGGTGAATCTTTAACTTTGAATTATTAAGTAGTGTTTCATCAAAATTGAGATGAGTTGTTATTGTCTATTGAGTTAACTTATCATTATTTGATGTACAGAACTGTTAAGTAGTACGGGATATTATTATAAGAGATTTGTCAAGTGTTAGTGGATTAGACCCTACATATATTCGAGTATTATTTGACATAATAATATATAGAGATCTTTTAATGCAAACATGATTAGGACATTAAGAGTTAATGATATTAAATCCTTCACATGGACATAGATTAGATTATTCAGCTTAATGTTAGGTATCAATGACGAGTTACTAGTAATCTACCTTATTGTTTAATAATTAATGCAGAATTATTATAATTTTATATACTTACGTTAATTTAATGATAAATTCAATCGGCCTACGAAGGTGAATTAAACTCATATAATAATTCATTTGAGGTAACTTATATTACTTTGATAAAAAAGAAAAATAAAGAAAATGATTCATATACAAACTGTATAACAGTTAAAACACACGGTATATCTTGCAATAACATAATTTTGATGTATGAATTATTTTCTTTGTTGTATTTATCAACTCTTATTTTTAAAAGAAGTAAACGAAAACCATCTTCACTAGTTGGTAAACATTAGATATTAATCTTTCATGATCAATGTTATTTTGTTTTAAGTTTTAACATATGATCTCATAAGTTATAACATATATATAGGTGAAGTAAACTTTTAAATAAAAATTATATTATAGACCTTTAAAACTATACTCTTTCCGTCCCAAAATAAGTGTCTCATGTAAAAATGCACACAGTTTAAGAAAAATCACTATCTACCAATAATATTTTATTTTTACCCACTAAAATCTTTTCTGATGAGCTAAAAGGGAATCTGAACACTTATTTTGAGACGTTTCAAAATAGTAAGTGAGACACTTATTATGGGACGAGAAAAATATTATATACTTTTAACTTAAAATCAAACTTTTGCATACATCTCGATGAACCTAACTACTCAACAACTCAATTAAATTCTCATACAAACAATAAACAAAATGTAAAATTGTTATTTATTCCATAAAATGATTCTAAAGTTTCAACTTGTTGCGAATCCATCTCGACTCATAGATACCGTACATGAGATTTTCATCTCATACGGCTTCGGCTTCTCCCTTATGTGCAAAGTGGCCCATTGAATCACTTTTTAATCGTATAACATATTCTAGAAATATATTTAAAAGAAACTATTTAAAATGTTATCACTAGCAAAAAAAAATAAAAAAAATGGTATAAATAAAATATCAAAAATATAAAACTAAAGTAAACCAATGTGGTGGACCCAATTACATGTCGAGACCTTGTCGTCTTCCTAACACTGGTCCCACCATCCTACCGCCCTCAACATCTCACTGTCTGATCAAAAACCAATCACTTAATCTCAACCGTTGATTCATCAGTAATAATCCAGGTGGGTTCCACTCACCTTCCCATTACTTTCCCCCACTCGTAAAACACCACGTGTACGTCAACCACGTCGGCTGTTGACCGGTTCGGAATAAACAACGGGTCGGTTCAGATCCAAACCTCAGCTTCGGTTTCCCTTACCCATTTTGACCTATAAATACACGTATCTGGGTATATCTTCGCACCTTATCTGATCACCCGAGCCAAAAGCTCCGAACCTCAATCTGCTTTTTAGATATTTTTTCACTCAATCGATCATCATCATCAATCAAAGGTATAATTCATTTCAATTGTGCTTTACTGAATATGAATCGATCGTTGTATTTTAGTTTATTTGATTCGATTAATTAGTTTTTGTTCTGAATTCGTGTTCGTTGTTTGCGTTTTGTGAGATCGTTGACTGATTGACTTTGATGATCGGTAAAATTACGTATATGTTAGGTTTCCGATGATCTGTGCTTGATTTTGAGCTGAGTTCATGATTAATTGTGTTCTGATCTGTTAATCTGCTTTAATTTTAATGATGTCACTGATCATGTGATTTTAGTAAAGTCTACGTATAACGGTATAAAGTACTTTTTTGTAATGATTTCTGATTGATTTGAGATTCTATTCGCATATATGTGAGTATATGTATATGTATTTATATGTGTTGGATCATGATAAGTTGATTGTAATTTGTAATATTTTTGATGAGTAAAGTAGGAAAAAATTCTAAAAGATTTAGCTGTTTATTTTATTTTTTTTTGAAAAAAAATATATAGGCATAAATTTTATTGTGTTAACTGGCTTTGTTTGATCACTGTTTTTAGTAGAAGTAGGCTTTGTGGTGTATCTTTATAGTTGATGATAATATATGATGATATATCTGTTTGATGATTGACCTTAATGTTTGATTGTATGGTTTATAAGTATTCGAAATGGATGTTATAATGACAAGTGTGATAATAATATTCATTGGAAATGGTTGTTTAAACACTTGAACTAATGATGTTTTTGTTCATGTTATGTAGTGTTGATTTACTGCACGAAAGGATGACATTAGTTACAACACAAAGATCTTCTACGCTCAATCCGAACGCCCCACTGTTCGTCCCTGCTTCTGTCCGCCAAGTCGAAGACTTCTCCCCTGAATGGTGGGACCTGGTCACAACCTCCACTTGGTTTCATGACTATTGGCTTAGCCAGCAACAGGGTGAAGGCGGTTTCTTTGAAAACACTGAAGACGAGTTTGATTTCACCGACATTGCTGATCTGCTTCCTGATTCCATCGATGCTGATGAAGACACCTTAGCTATGGAATCACAGTATGAGCAGTTCCTCCTTTCAACTGAAATGGAAAGGCGCAACGCTCATGCTCCAAATGCTTTCAAGCAAATTCCAACAATTGGTAAGTTTGCCGAGTAACTTGGTATACACATTAATGTAAAGTAATCATTAGTTGTGAACATTGTTATACACTTGTTCTGATTTGAATTTCACATGGGTATGATTAGGTTTGGAATTGGATGTGAAACCAATGAGGGGAAGGGGACCAAAGTCGCCAGTGGAGATTGCTAGGTATTGGGAGAAACCAGCAAAACCAGTGAGCCCAAAATCACGCACACAACGCATTCAGCAACCCCGTTAAATGTTGTTAGTGTCCAAAGATTTCTCTGGTCTAGGTTAGCTTTAAGTTTCTTATAATCCAGCGTTGAACAACCGGAGTAGTGTCTTCTGTTTATTGTAAGTTTATGTACAGAGCAAGGTCTCAGCTGTCTTCGTTGTATTTAGCCTTGTTCATTTTCTGACATCGTTCATTTCGACTAGCCAGGGAAATGTAAAGATAATTGTTAAAAAATTAAAAAAGTAGAAATTCATGAAGCATTTCGTCTTGTTTCTTTGCTTATTTTATCCATGTTCTGCTTAGCGTTTGTGAAGATTGGCTCATAGTGTTTCACATAATTCAAGTGCAACCAAAGGCAAATCCAAGTATGTTTATTCAAAATTACGATCGAAATTTGATTATGACCAAAAATTTCTTGAAGCCAACAGTATCGAATTAAAGTCGGGCAACTTGTAATTAGTAATATCGAAATAAACCTGTATTTTACTTAAACGATATAGTCATCAAAATAGTCAATTACACTTTATACTTTTGACTATCTTTTCAATATTCACCATCTTCATTGTCTTCTTTTAAGTTGTATCTTCTACTCTGCCTCCCCTGTTGCTGAAATGAAACATAACCCAAGTTAATCAGTTTATATGTTGGAAAATAGATGCAAAATAATATTATATACATATACTAATCAATGAATAATACGTATAAATCTTTATTAAAACTTACCATCTTCTTTCTTACCGGTCAGGCAGTCATGTCCTCTTCCTTAATTACAAATTTCATTTATACTTATGATACACAATTTCTTAAAGAGAGCTGATTTTCACAAGGAGCAGTTTACTACCCAAAAGGAAAAAATAAACAAATTCACAAAAATAACCTAAAACCCAATATTTTTAGCCTTCGTCTCTTCTACTTCCTGTGAATATCGTACAGGTAACATTGCGATTAAGTGCTCAATGATACCAATTTGTTTATGGTTATTCATATAACATTGCCCACTATATGAATATGTCTCATTATAGTTCACTACATTGCAATCGGTTTTTGATTGTATTCAGGTCATTTTGTTTATGATTTTTAATTGATATGTATTCTCATATGTATGTGCTTTTAGTAGTTCACAGGTACCACATAGTTAATTTTATTGAGTATAAGAACCCGAACTAGAATACAAAGTATGAAACTTAACACGTGGTGATTATCAAATTTTGATATGTTTGGTCTTGCGAAGCGAGATGAGCTTTGCGAGCCGAGTTGAGCGCTCTGAGCTGAGTTGCGAACCGAGATTCTGCGAATCGAGTTAACTATGCGAACCGAGACCTTCCGAACTGAAATTTTAAAATATTATTTTGTAAATTTTGAAAATGCACAAGTGTTTTCGGGGTCACGGATAAGTGACAATTTCATTAACTCGGATTGGGTTCAAATTCGCATGATCACTCAGAAACGGCTCAATGATCACAACTCTATTCTAAGAGCCTAGGCAGTTTTTGGCCATCCGGGGTCATCTAGGGGTTGAAAATCGCATTTTTCTGTTTTAAAACGTCAAATAGGGATTTTCAGATTTCATTCCAGATTGGATTTTTGTTTGTTATTATGATAATTTGTATAAAAATATGTCATATGGTTAAGAAATGAGTTATTGACTTATTAATTGTTGTATTCTTAGATCAGCAGAAGACTCAGTGATATTAGACCTCTCGAGTTGACTTGTGGATACTGAGACAAGACAGGTGAGTGAATCTGTGACTCAGCTGAATATGATTGTGACATGTCAAGTTACAATTGTTAAACATAGTTCACTATGGTTTAAGTAAATGTTGATGATGTTGTTATGTGATTGATAATGCATTATTGTTGGGCTTACACAGGGACTTGAATACATGTGTTGTACATGAGATCCTGTGTACTTGTAGTAATAGCACTCAAAGCTATCGGTCTCTCTGTATAGGCCAATACAGAATGGTTGATAAGTGTTCTTGAGGGCCTCCGCGGCATTAGGGTTCCTGAGAAGCACCGATCCTCATTGTTGTTGTTGTTGTAGATGCTATATGACATGTTGATCAGTTTTAACTGATATGTTATATCTTATTGATCTGTTAATCATGGTTTTACTCACTTAGCTTTGTGCTAACCTCACCTCATCACTTCTTGCAGATCATGATGCTATTTGACTTTTGGGCAAGAATGGGGGACCTGATAGAATGTTTAGCAGCAGAATACTCTGATCAATTTTTGTTAAACTTATCTTATGTTTGTTTTATATAACACCTGTTTTGAGACTTATGTAATACTATAATCCTAGAGATGTAAACCTTGTATACTTATGACTTGTTATATTTCATATTATATATATGAAATATGTTTTGGGAAATGCGATTTCGATACTATAAAAAAAAAGTGGTTGTAAATCTTGGGGTGTTATAATAATCTTACCTGTTCTGATGTATGAAGGTGCTCGTCCAAAAATTTCTGGAATGTGTAATTGCAAAAGCATCACCGACAAATTGATGGCAATTGATGACACGATTAGGGCAAAAATAAAGAGATGAATTGATAGGTAAATATCCATCTTTAACATTTATTTGTTACTTAAAGGGGTGTTTGAGGCTTATTTCTTCTATTTTTTTTTTTTTGCTTAATGCTTTTCAAATTGTTTCTTTTAGATGAAGTTAAAAATATGCTTTAGTCATATTAATTAATCTAAAATCTTTTATAGTTTTCCTTTTTAAAAAAAAAATATTATTTCTACCCTTACCCTTTTGTTCATGATAGATTGGGACTTGTATTATTTTGCAAGAGTCTCACTCTTTTATTTTGGTCGTGGCAACCACCGGTTCGACGACATAGACAACTGTTGCAAGGAAAATCGTACCGAAACAGACTCCTTGTGTGCGGTTGAGAGTCTAACTAGAGGATATGAAGAAGTTAAACATGTTTTAGAAAAATTGTTAGACCCAAATCCATCAAAAAGGTATGACCCATAGCTATAATCGTGTATCTCGGTTTTAAATGTAATTTAATTACCTTGTTTTTTTATTTAGCCGAATAGAATTTTTGGAAGATGAAATCTATATGATAATTTAATCTTATGATTTAATCTTATGCAGACCAATCCTGGCATGGGTTTGCAATGATCTTTGGCTTTGGAACGGTGAACGACGTTTCAAATTTGTGCAAGAGGTGAGCAATACCTATCAAAACGAAGATTGGACCAGGGCTTTTACCCGCAAATTTGTTGAAGAAATGTTTAAGAATAATGAAAGCAACAATCAAAGCAACAATCAGATCAAGAATCAAAGCAAGAATCAAACGACGGGTAATACGAGTAAAAGTTACAATCGTACAAGTGTTTGTAGCCTAGTGAGATTCATGAGAAATTTCATGAATCATGGGGATTCGATTTCTAAGGATGAACGTGAGACTTGGTTTAAATGATGATGAGTTGGAGAATAATTTTCGTATTAAATCTCCAGCATTTTTGAGAGCCGTATACAATGATATGGAAAAGTTGTGTCGTCTAAATCAGTTACCAGATAGATCTAAAGTACCGGCCTTTTTTACAATTGCTCCAATAAAATAGTTGAAAAATTGATGTGCCTATAACTTCTTATTAAGCAGGGGAGGACTTCAACAACTACATTTGAATCTTAATTTCGAAATCCTAAACCCAAGTATCTGCCTTGTAATGCATTCTTTGTAAACTAATTAAAAATCTCGCAGAAGCAAAATTTACCATGAAATTGGCTACTCGATTTTGTTGTCGATTTGGAATTGAACTGGCAATTTGATGTTAATTTTGAGTTAATGGAGATATAATTAGACCGAATTGAAATCAAATACTCCTCAATTTGAATTTCAGCTCCCAGAATTTTGGGAGAAGGACGTGGGAGCAATCGAAAATTAACCGTTCCAGGTGCATAATAACATAAAGTCTCGAAAGTCGGTGCGAGTGTATATTCTTGTGATCATCATTTATCCCTTCTCCACAACCCACACACAAGTTAGACGAAAACACCTAAAAAATAAAAACGATATAGATACTACAATGTTTCATTAAACCCACAAGGCTACATAAAAAAGCTCAATATTATCAAATCTTTTCACGAACATCATTTCATCTGATTAAAAATTTCACCCAAAAAACCTAACATAAAACTTCACAAAATAAGTAAATAAATAGATGAGCAACTCAAACATTGATTACTGATAAATAATCGAGCGTAGGAATTAATGTTAGTGAAATCACAAACTATATAATAATAATATATACACACACGCTACGAATATGATCTATATACTTGAAAAAACCTGAATATATAGATAACCTTACTTGCTTCAACAACGGAACTGTACTATATGGTCGTCCAATTATATAAAAGTGCCGGTTAAGAATTCCGAATAACCTAATAAGCAAAATACAAAATGGTGAATGAAGGCGAAGAATCCGAGTCTGTTGTAGGTTTTCATAGAGTGGTAGCTAACAAGAAATGTGGGGAATGATTTCAATCCTACCTTGGAAGGCAACTGGTACTACCGTTTGAACTGTTTTGACTTTGGACAGACGTAAAAAATAAAGTGGACCGTCGCTTGACTCAACGTAAGATTGCAAAAGTCGGAAGTCATGGTCGAATTGACTGGGACCTCGGAAGTACTAGTCGAGTTTAGACATTTTTTATACATTAATAATAAACTAGTTTATTGATCCGCGATTATGCGTGATAACACATTTTTTGCTAAAGCTTAAAAATTATATAAAAAGCACACAAAATAAAACTATGATTGATGTACAATCATCTTTTTGTAATAAAAACAGTATACATACATCACATTTATAGTTATACAATACATACATCATATTGTTTGTAGACTAACATAATATACATTATATATATTCATGTTGAATATATATGGATGGTAATATGTTGTATTAGCTGAGAATCAATGTATGTTTAGGTAAAGAATTATATATGTTTGGAATATAACTTTTTAAAGACTTACATGTGATGTGTATATGCAAAAGGAATTGACTTATATACTAGATCATAACCCGCAAACTTTGCGGGTTAAGAAATATTTAAAATGTAGGGTGATTACGTTAGGTAAGCTTTGTAGGCATTGACGATGTGATATCAAAATGCAAACAACGCTATTAAGTATATCAGAGAAATCAACGTTGAGGCAAATGCTACTTTAAGGTTTATTAAAAGCAACAAAAGTGTACAAGCTTCATATAACACTCTAAAAATACGGTACTTTTGAAATATAAAGCCATGTTAACCAACACGGTACTTTTGAAATCTAACCTATTACATTAGTGTACAAGGTTAGAGGGGCTTGAAAGACAAGAGGGCCTTGCTCGTATCACGAAAACAATTGAGCAAGCTTCATATTCGTTTCTTGGTGGTGGTCGGTCAATTCTTGAGCTATCCTTTCTCTATATTACCATTTCTCTATCTCTTTCTAGCATAACGTCCTCCACCGTCTTTGTCAATTGTTAAACCTATACATCATAAACGCATTCAATTAACACATTGGCATACCGTGTTATTCAGGTGAGCTACTCGGGTTCCACCTATCCAAGTCAAGTTTATTAGAAATTTATACGACACATATATACACACTCGTACATAAAAAGAACATGAGAATTATCTAATATTCAATATAAATTAGATGTTTTGATCAATATAACAATATAGGGATTAGTGCATGGAAATGCATCAAACTATGACCCGAAGTTTATTGTATGTACCCATCTAAAATTTGCTCTATTGTATGTATCCATCTCGGAAAAGAGCATATTGTACGTACATCTTGACCGTTTGACTCACTAGCCGGTTACCAAGTTGACCAAGTGCCACGTTGGATGACCACGTGTACTGCCAGATCATGGATACATACAATAGACTTCGTTCCTAAGTTGGATACATAGAATAGACCAAATGCCACGGGAAGGTTCAGAAACGGCCACGGTGACTGTTAGGCCGCGTACATCACAAGCATAAGCTTGACCAACCCGGGGAACCTGTTATAAAGGGGAATACCCTTTTAAAGAACTTGAAGAAAAGTGAAGTGGAATGAGAACATTGAAATCTTTATTTTATTTAATTTCATTTGACCAGGTTCGATACATGACTTGTCTCATGTTAGAATATACAAATTAAAATCTCACTAAGAAGTATATATTTTTAGGAGAAAATAGTGAATAACATATGCAAAGTGGAGATGTTATAGGTTTATAACTACTATGTATTAAGTTGTTTAGAGAATAGAGAATAAGAGAAGCACACGTAAACTGCCCATATCAAAAACAATTTCTCTTGGAGATGCAAAAGACACATGCTTAGTGAAAGACTCGAAATGGTAGCACATAGAACTACACAATTCCTTTTCCCTTTATGGCTTTTTGCTATCAAATATGTAAAATTGTGTCCATGAAGGATAAGGGAAGCTAAAGTCCAAAAGTCTAAGATCTTGTGAACACTATGTCCGTTTGTCTTCTGGTAGTCTACATACTGCCTCGGGATGAATCTTTTTGTAAAATATATGTCCCAAATTTGCTCAATGTTCAAATTGCTTTTATGGCTCTACGTGATTACATCGCCTAATTATTATTTTTAGGAGAAAATGTTCAAATTGCTCAATGTTCAAACGGTCAAGATATACACACAATATGCTCTTTTCCGAGATGGATACATATAATAAAGCAAATTTTAGATGAATACATACAATAGACTTCAGGTCATAGTTTGATGCATTTCTCCGCACTAATCCCTCAACAATATATACTATTCAACATATATTACACTAAAGCAAATAACGTGTAATATCATACTCTTAAATATAGATGGTGATCCAAATATTGACTATATTTATTAAACCCTTCATTTTATGATTAGATACATGACACTCAAGCATAAACACATAGATACAAATAGTTTTCAAACATACAGGTTCATAGTAACCATACACTTCATTATATTCAAAATCAAAAGCACACACTTATACAAACTCATATACAAACATTTACATATGCACATGAACATATAAATAGACTAACCTTCATCTATGTTGGGTGTAATATTTTAAACTAAAAGTGTCTGGCTTCAAAGGTACCCGTGTGAGCACAAATACAGGATCTTTTTGACACTGACCCATACAATTTCCTTTCTTACGTCCTCTAGAAACTATATAAGAAGTTCCTTATTTTTGATACGATTAGCCAAATAACCTGTATAGGAGCATCCACTTCATGTCTTTGTGAATTACATGTTTTCAATTGATTCTCTTCTGAATGTTGAACATACGCCTACACTTATATGAGAACAAATACAAATTAAATGTGATTGTGAAATAAACATTTGATGTATATTTCTAATATAATTCTATGTGTACATTATATTGAATGAAAATACCGATTGGGTGAAGTTATCAAAAAAAAAATAATGAATACTAAGATAAATTACTTTTAGTTTTTATATAGAAGTAATAAGTTATTACCTTCTTCTTCAATCGAAATCTCTTGCAAGCTTCTCATACTTGCTATAGTCGTTTTGTTTTCTATTGTAAAATTTATAATAATCAAAGTCATGCTCAACGAAACATATGAAGTAGATTTTGACAATAATGTAATCACCTTTTGGTTGTCTAGTATCTCTTTCTATGTAAGTAAGTTGACAGAGGTTTCGCCATTCGGCGTGTCACAACGAACATCGTGTGTCTGCAAAAGTGATAAGAAAATAGTTAATAAAATCGAAATACATACACTGAATTGATAGTATTATGTAATGCATTTACCAAGTCATTTGATGACATGTTAAAAGGTTTAGAACTTAATTAGGAATGGGTTTAAGAGTCTTTTCATAATAATCATTGTGATTTATTGGCAAATCAATTATGGGGTTAGGGATTAATGGTTGAGATTAAGAGTTCTAATCCAATGAATGGCCAAGATTAATGCATTTAAACCTAATTTAATTTTGATTACCCTAATTAGGCTCTCTTTTAATATATAAGAGAGATAAGGAAAAATACTACACACTCTATGAACATCGAAGAACCTAAAATGTGTACGATGTAGGAAACATTATTTTAAAGTACGACGACTAAAACTTATATTAAAAAAATATGAATTCAAATTCAATTCAATTATCTCCTCTTGTTTGTATTATTTAGGGGATGTGCCGTTAAACTCATTATGAATCACTTCTGAAATGCACATCCTAACACCCTTTTAACTCGTGTTCTATGAATTAGTTTGTTTCTTTGGTTTTGTATTCTGTATAAACACACAAATATAAATGCAACACAGTTCCAATATGTTTCTCATATCTAGAAATGTTAGAGTATTGACAACATGCACCACTTCTAGTTACGGGTGTTTAAATGGCCTAGGTTTGGCTGACCCGACAACACTTATTGTAAATTTTATAAATAGTTAATGTACCAAACATTTAGCTATACCTTTGGCAACTTCTGAGTTGCTCGACTCGTTTGACCCTTTTCCCATTAGTGAAATTTCTAAAGTTTGACCCGTTTGAGATAATCAATGTTTATTTGTATTTTTTTTTCAGAGATAACGGGTACTGTTTGAAAGATGGGGTGAAACTTCAAGGGAAACTTAGAGGTCTTGGAGGACATGATGCTATTATTGACACATTAGGGAATGTCATGGTGTAATGGAGGTAGTTTCTTTGTTAAGTAATTTCGTAACATAAAAGCTTAGTAGACTTGCTGACATTTTTGAAGAACATATATATATTGGGATTCTATGTGCAATGAAAATGGTGAGATTTCCTTTTTGAGAAGTTTTTAATGTGGATACTGATACAAGTCCACTAGGTTTCTTTGATTAATAAAGGGTATGTTCGACATTTGTTATGTTTTTGAACATATTTCCGAAACAATTTGGAGTAACTTCTATTTCAGGATGAGGTATCCAATAAAACTTGACAGAAAACTTTTAGCACCAAAGCATCAAGGTGCCTCGCCTGGAGCCTAGACACCGCTTAAAGGGTGCCTTATGTTGTACCATCGCCTTGAGTAGGTTTGAAGCGCCATGGCTAGAACCTCAAGGCGCCTAACCTATGCGGCATTTTTAAACCAAGCATGACATTCCTATTAATAAAATAGTTTTAACGATAGAATTACCAATTTCACATTGTCAATAGCCCAAGCTAATAATAGGGACCATATATGTATAAATTTGAAAGTTTCTACTCTAATTTGTTAGCTTTGGTGAAAGTTAAAGAGGTGTAATTATAAATCTTTGGACCATACATGAGATGAAACTCGTCATATGTTTTTCCCATAACACAAGAACCCTATAATCTCTTAACCATAGCCCTAAGGGTTTTATTTAGAAAAATCTGTTTTTTTTTATTCTATTAAATTTAATTCTATACAGGCATATTTTGTGTTCTATACAATATTTCATAAACACTTTTATAAACCAAATAATGTCTAATCCTAACCTAAATGAAAATGTGGTATTTGTTTTGATTTAAAGTACCTATTGTTTAAAGAAAATGAAAATTATATTACATTAGCGAACCCAACAATTAGTCATGACTCATCCACACCTACCCATCGTGCACGACTGGTAGTTGTTGTTAGTCGTCCTACGACTATCATTTATCACTCCTAGTGGTCTTAGGAGGAGTCATTTTAAACATAATCTGAATACGAAACAACTTAATGTGAATACAAAACTCACATAAACGTACGTCACATTTGATTTCTTTGTTTCTTTTCAAATAAGATCCACTAGAGCCACATATCTTGATTATGGTTGGTAATCTATAATTACATGTAAATGTCAATGACTTATAATGCAAATTTGGGTACAATTGACATTTTGTTTGCATACTTGGCTCCTTGTCTCAGTTTTGGCCGGATTTCGTATTCTTTCAACTTTTATCTGAAAATGACATAGTAAACTACAATTCAAATATCATAAAAATGGAAATGGAATTGCAAAAGTCAATAATTACGTACTTGACCATAGAGATTGTTCAAGCATATTTCGGCTTGAGTGCGGATGGGGGGAATCACCTCTTTACACTGCACTAGTGTCGTAACTCAGATCGAGATAGTTCTCATCGAGGGTGGTAAAGGATGATCGAATACCCATCTAAGAAGATGGGGTTTGGAGGTGAGGAGAGCCTATGGAGGTTGCACACATTATGTGTGTGTAATTGTTATGTGTCATTGTGTGTAGATCTAGGATTCTAGGGTTTTTACCCTTATATATGGGGAGGGGGAAACCCTATAGAGAAAAACCCATGGGCCAAGTCCAAAGTGAGGGGCATATCATCAAGTCCCCCAAGTTCGGTATGATATGTTCATACATGTCGTGTCAAACTTATTTAATATGTCATTGCTTATATCCTGACAAAGGTGCCAACCATAACGGTGATGGGCTTACAAAATAATCGAGCAGCAAAAGACTAAGCAGGACTTCTTAGGCAAGTTGCTAATATAAGCCGTGAGCTCTAAACGAGCACAGTCCGAGCATGGCTTCAGGACAAGCTGCTCACACAAGCGGAGCTCTAAGCGAGCCGCTGAGATGGGGTGAGCTCTAAACGATGAGAGCCCGAGTAAAGCTTAGCAAGGCTTTAAATAAGACAAAATTGTTAAGATGAGTAGCAAACGCTTTCCTTGACACGTAGATATGCCAAAAGGACTTGCCAATGGTCAACGAACGTACTTACAATGTAGTTCGTCAAAAGGAATGCAAGAGATATTCCTTGCAACGTAATTCCGAAGGGATGACAGATAGTACTTCACCACTCCCCCCAGTTCAGTACGATAACTTTGTTAAGTGTCATATTGAACTTGTCATTGTGCCGTGACATATTGCCTCACGTCAGCACTTTGCTGGGATAAGGGCTTATCTATGCGACACAACGATATTTATTCATGCCTGTTAACGTCAATTTCAGTTGGAATCAGGTCTTACAGTTTATTCGGACCAAATTTGTTTTGTTTTAAGTCATGACGATTGTAGATTTCTAGACTACATTATGGGTTGGTGTGTGGCGGAGGTTCACCTTGGCTCGACCAATATTCCGGTCGCTTCCAAATGATAATTTGGTGGACCTCTGCCAGCGGGAAGCTAGAAGGCATTCCCTTACGGGGGCAGGCTCACAGAATGCTCTTGGGCTTAACTGATTGCATGAAAATCATATGCCATTGCGTAGTGCGACGATGCCGAAGGCGGTTTTAATTTCTCGCTCATCGTTATGAGCGTACGTAAGAGCATGCAAGTGAACTTTTTTGGTTAAGCTAAAGCCTCGAGGGTGGATCAGTTCCCTCGATGCTTCGCGGAGGGTGGATCAGTTCACTCCGAGCTTAAAAGTCAATAATGCTGTTGTACGGTTATTTATATGGGCTTAACCGACCTTGTTAAAAGGTTTTATGGTGCGTAGCCATTTATTGCAAGGAAAATACTTCCTTGTGTCAAAAAAGTTTGAAGAGACGAGCTTGAAAACTCACTGATTGAATAGATGAGTTAAGAGCTCATTGCTGATGAGGTGAGCCTAGGGCTCGCCGCTGAAGTCATGAGCTGAGGGCTCGTAGCTGAAGAGGTGAGCTGAGGGCTCGTTGCTGAAGTCATGAGCCGAGAGCTCGTAGCTGAAGTCGTGAGCTGAGGGCTCAAAACTGATGAGATGAGCTCACTTAAATAGGAGCTGAGAGCTCATAATTGAAGAGATGAGCTCATTCATTGAAGAGATGAGCAGAGAGCTTATGTATTAAGAGGTGGGAGCTGAGAGCTCAGACCTGATGAGATGAGCTCACTCATTGAAGAGATGAGCAGAGAGCTCATGTCTTAAGAGGTGGGAGCTGAGAGCTGAGAACTCAGATCTCATGGCAGAACCAGGAGGCGGGGCGGAACCGGCGACGGGGCGGACCCGAGCGGCATCGTGGAACCCGGGGGTGGACGCGACGGCATCGTGGAACCCGGAGACGGGGCGGAACCCGGGGGCGGAACCCGACGGCATCGCGGAACCTGGCGGCATCGCTGAACGTGACGACGGAGGCCGATGACACAGCGGAACCCGGTGGTATTGCGGAGCCCGACGGCGGGGGCGGAGCCCGGCGGCGGTCCGGAACCCGACAGCGGGGCGGAACCCGACGGCGGGACCGAACCCGGCGGCGAGGTGGACCCTGAGGGCGGAACCCGGGGGCGGGCTCCAGGGGCATAATCCGACGGCATCGAGGAACTTGGGGGCGGAACCTGGCAGCATTGCAGAACCTGACTAATCATATTATACTTGCCCCCAGTACAATAGTACTAAAAATTTTAGTAGTGTTGAACTTAAAAAAGATGAGTTGCGTGGGGATGCGATCAGAACAACGTATAGGTTGTGATGTATAAGCTGTGATTAGGACAGATGGGATGCATCAGGACAGCCCCTTTGTTCTGGCGACACATGCATTCTACACCAACCAGTGAAATGTTGTACGATATGTACTATAATATTTATTTAATTGGATTATGCGTTCCGTTGAGCAAAGTGGTGTGCGGATACAACATTCCGTCGAATCTCTAATCAGCATTGCCAAATCCACATGATAGCATTTGACCAAGTGATTGTATGGCACATATTATATTGTACCGTATGCAACACCATGTGTACATTCTTGAAAATGATGGAGCCGTACACACATCCTTTAGGTTGTATCAATGCATTGTGTACTTGCACCTTTTTTTCCTTTTTCATTAATAAATGAAAGTAATGACAAAACGGTAGGTATCTTACCATACTTCCTCAATTTCATTTTTGTACGTCTGAATAACGCATGCGCACGTACAAAATGTGACAAACTTCTCTTCATCTCTTCGTGAACTGAGGTGCCCGAGCTTGGAATATAGGTACGAGCCCGGAGCTCCGCTTTATGTTGGAGCGGAACCAACTCGGGGACGAACCCGATATATATATATGTACGAGCCCGGAGCTCGGAGTTATCCCGGAACGGGATCAGCCCGGAGTGGAGCCCGGCGTATGTGAACGAGAGTGAAACTCGGTGTTATCCTGCAAAGAACTCGGAGTATGGGTACGACCCCGGAGCTCGGAGCATGTGAACGAGCCCGAGCTTGGTTTATGTTGGAACGGGAGCCCGGAGCATTTTCACGATCCCGGAGCTCGGAAGGATTCTATGCACGTGCGTGCGCATGGGAGCAAATGTATGTATAAACATAACATGTATGGAGCACTTTTACGTACATCGATTTCATGACATGCATGTTTAGCACGAGCATGGAGTAACGATGTTATACTGTCATCGAGCACCCGGACGGAACTCGGGGCTTGGCTCGGAGCAAAGAGTTACACCGGTGATGAATGCAGATTTCGCATCATAGTTCAAACGAGCTCGAAGCTTGGACGATCTTTGAGAACGGAGCTCGAATCACGGAGTCCAGAACGGGACCAGTTCCATGTTTGCGCGACGATGCCATACATGGCATAACATATATTTACATATATAGGCATGACGATGCCGCGATACATGCATGGCGCAACACATGGATGGCGTAACACATATATACATATATATGCATGACGACACCATGATACATGTATACAAGGCAGTTAACCCGGAACGGGACCAGATCGGAGCACGGGTCCCAAGGTATGTAGACGAGGCCGGAGCCCGAGCACGGAGCCCATCTCGGAACAAATACCAAAACGGAGCCGGAGCCCGGAGTTGCCTCACAACGAGCCAGGAAAATACCTGTGATTTTTGGTACACGCAATTCAGGTATGCACCTTGCACCATATGCATCGCGATGTGTACATAATACCTCGGAGCTGTCTTTATAAGCTCGGAAAAAGGCTGAGTTCAGACACGTCGTGTTTGAGCTCGGGAACCAGTCGAAGGTGTCTTGGAGCGCGGAGGTCGGAGCTTGTAACCAATGAGTACGGAGCTCAGAGAAGTCACATTTGTATGAGTTCGGAGCTCGAATTTCGGAAGCCATCGCGGAACGAGCTCGGAGCTCATCACGGAATAACAACGAAATGAGCTTGGAGGATGAAAAATCCATGTGTAAATGGATCCTCCACGTCCGTATCTTGCTTCCAGATACCATGTATAAATGAGTGTTGTACTCATGCTTAGGGTGCTTGTACCCTTTCCCCTTTTTTAATTAATAAATGAAGACAAGATCGTGGATGCCATGCATGGCGTAATACGCACGTACTATGGTGTATATATGCATAAATTACATTACATATAACCTTCTCTTCAGCTTGCATGTTGCCATGCGTGGCCTAATATGTATGCATGTAGTATGGTGTATATATGCATGACATGCCTCGAGGAGCTAATGTGCACGAGCCTGAGCTCGATTTATCTTGATGTGATGTCGGAGCATATTAGCGATCCCGAACCTCGGTTTTTATCTCGCCACGAGCTCGAAGCGTGAACGAACCTGTAGCTTTGGCCTCGGAGCTCGGAGTCTAGAGTATAAAACGATCCCGGGGCTCGGAGCTCATCACGGAGTAACAAAAGGAATTGAATGGGCTCGGAGGTCATCACAGATGAGCTAGTCGCTGCACAACAGTGGAATGAGCTCGGATTTCGGAGCTCTAGCCGGATGCATAACAGAATCTCTTTGTAACGGGTCCTGAGCTCGGAGATCAGAGTGTCAACGAAACACATCCATAACATAGCCATAGTCCGGCTCGGAGATTTGTCATAACGAGCTTAAGCTTCAACACGGAGTTCAACCGAATGCGGCACCGGGCTCGGAGCAATGTCAGAACGAGCACGGGTTTGGACACAGGAGTGCGGGCACGGTGCTCAAAGGTGTGTATCGAACGAGCCCGGAGCTATCTCGCCACGAGCGCGGAGCTCGCAGAAATGTCCGTACGAGTTCGGATTACGGAGCTATGGCAAACGAGTGTTGAACTTGGGTTATACATCGGACGAGTCCGGAGCTCGATTTACCTTGGACGAGCCCGGAACTCGGAGGTATCTCAGAACGAGCTCGGAACTCGGATCCATATCGGAACGAGCTCGGAGCTCGGGAAACTCACACTTAAAATATATTTCGTTTTCTTTGCCTTGAATGAGCGTAGTTTAAAGCCAGGAAGAGATGACATGAATACATGTATGTATGCATTTTCAGTTGTTCCATAGGCAATAATACTTGTACCTTTCACTTTTTTCTTGTTGATAAACAAACGGAAATAAAGGTAAAAGGAGGCAAAAGGAGACAGCTGGTAGGCATTATCCATGCCCTTGTACATTATGCACAGAATGATGTACATTCAGTCTAATGGAAATAACAACATTTCGGGACCAATAACTTGTACGTCTCGTACAATGAATTGTAAAATGATTGATTAATCTATGTGCAATCTCATAATTTAAAGTGAAGATTCTCGTGAAAACAAAATGTTGATATGGTTATTTAATAAAATCGTTTTGTTTAAACGGATCTAAATCAAACGCTGATCTTTATTTTTTTCCAAAAATGGGATCAAATCATATTTTATACAACTGATATGTGTAATTTTGTAGAGATTATAGGATAATGAAGATGTAAAGAAATCTTACTAAACGAGTCAGATCTGACTCGTTTTCCGATTGACAAAGAGAACACGAGACACATTGTTTCGAGTCCCACGGATGGCGTCAATTGTTCAAGCATATTTCGGCTTGAGTGCGGATGGGGGGAATCACCTCTTTACACTGCACTAGTGTCGTAACCCAGATCGAGATAGTTCTCATCAAGAGTGGTAAAGGATGATCGAGATAGTTCTCATCTAAGAAGATGGGGTTTGGAGGTGAGGATAGCCTATGAAGGCTGCACACATTATGTGTGTGTAATTGTCATGTGTCATTGTGTGTAGATCTAGGATTCTAGGGTTTTTACCCTTATATATGGGGAGGAGGAAACCCTATAGAGAAAAGCCTATAGGCCAAGCCCAAAGTGAGGGGCATATCATCACCCAAAGAGCCTCCAACCAGGAGGAAAAACCAAACATCACCCAATCAAAAGAAAAAGATAAAAGAAGAAGCATAGCATTATAAAAACCACCGGATCCACAATCGATCGAGACTAACAAAGCAATGTAGAACGTTATCGATTTGATAATACAACAAATAGGTTAGTGTGAACATCGTGAAAATCATTTTGTAATACCCAATTTCTTCACGATTGTTAAGTATCAACTTTATTTATGGAGTACTTTTTTCACACTAATAAGTGTGAACATTGTAATGCATATTGTTATTAATTACATTTTGCACACGTTTATAACTGTGAACAACTTAGCAAATAACTTAGCACTTTTTAAAAGTGTGGAAAAAAACCATTGAAGAATCGACACGTTTATTGTAGTGTATACAAGTATCGTCACGTTAATATAACTAGATGTGGACTAATTTGCTCACCAGTATTAATATAAAAAGCAACCAAATTTTTTATTAGTATACGTACTTAACTACTCATAGTCTCACACAATTTTTATTTATTTATTTTTTTTTTTTGCTAAAAACATAAATAAAATATTTTGATATGAATCTAAAAAAGATCATTGAGATAACATTGAGCGAGGAAAGATGTCTTTCCAAATCGAAAACTACACTGAAATCTACCTTGCTAACACATCCGTTCAGATCTAGCTTGCTTAACATTTGTCATACATCGAATAAACAAACTTGACAAATTAAATATAAACACCCACCCGATGAGACTCGATTATGATGAACACCTAAGGGTTTTCATTTGAACTTGAACTAAATGATCTCAACTCCTTATCAAGAAGCAAAAGAGAAATGTGGGAAGCTTATGTTTAAATATTTAATGCCGTATTATACTCGTTTATTGTTTTGGCATCGATGATCTGACGTCGTAGCTAAAATCTATCTATCTATATTCCATATATTAATATTAATTCATATTAATATCTTCTATAATATTAGTATATATTATATATAATTATTTATTTATGCTTGAAAGAAGTAAAACATATTATGGACTTGAATCCGGCCCATAATATCACGTATAAATGTGTTGGGCTAGATAAGTTTGGGTCATGTTTTACACCTCCCATGTTCCCACCTTTTTTTGACAGATAAGTTTGGGGCTTTGGGCTATATAAGTTTGGCCCTTGGTGTATTCAAGCCTCATTCGAGACAACTATGAAGTATGAACTGTGTGGATTTACAAGTTTGATGATGCACGGTGATTGTAATTTGTAAAGTTATATATGATCTTTTTCTTAATCTTTTCGATCACATTAACATCGACTATAAAGATAACAATGTAAGCTAACATTATTGTTTTAGACGTGAGCCGTGTGACGCATGACTCACTAGGATATGTATATATTAATCTTATATTTACGGTCGAATAAATGAAATTCAAATTACTATAGAAAAAGTCAAATCCAAAATTAAGAATTACATCAAATAATCAACAATCAATTGTAACACAGAGTTATTAACATATAGCCAACTATATATGAAACTTTAATCTCCATGTTCGTGCATCCATATAGATACTTGATCTTTTTTGTATAAAATTCTCAATATGTCTTGATCTTCAAAAACCATATAAAAAGCGCCAAATGGTGATCATATAGCTATAACTTTGACGGCGAGATTAGATCGAAACGCAATTACTATATAGCAAACATTTAAAACACACGGTTTATAATATTGAGAAGCATGAAATCTAAAAGGCAAATCTATCAAATCCTTATTTGAAAGATGAAGAACACGCCAATTTTTAGTTATTAATTAAAAAAAAATAAAAATAAAACCAATGCATCTTAATTAAAATAGAACAAATAACAATGTTAATACAAATTAATCTTAACAAGATATTATTAGCCACATACACTCTTGCGTGCCTAATATATAATGAGGAGATCTTTTCGTATTACCAATAAAAACAGAACGGCACATGGTTATCATAGATAAACGACTCAAGGCTATGATTTCTATTGACATACAGAATGCAAATGAGCAGATAACACATATATGCCACCATCCTTTGGTTAACTTTACAGTTTCCTCGTTTGATTAACTAAAACTTCAAACGATATAGCAGAGGTTAAACTCGTAAAATCATGCACTTTCAATTCGTCAAACAAGATTGACAAGCATATAACCGGAAAATAAACATACGGCTCTGATACCAATGTTGGAATTAAAGGATTCGGTACATATCCAAATACTCGTAGCCGAAGCGGAAGCGACGAACCATTGTTTAGATCACCGGTATCACATATATTGTTTAAAGTATTCAGGTATGTACCGAATCCTTTAATTCCAACATATTGCAATTATAAACAATTATATTATTATGTACCGAATCCTTTATCTTTCTTCAGTTTTCGATCCAAATTCCGTTCTTTTTGCTCCAAACTCCATTTTTAAGTCCTATTTGCAAATATTAACAAAATGAATACCTAAAATCAAATAAATGAAACAGAAATAGATATAAACGGGGAATTATTACTAAATAAACACAGACTTATTTGATCAAATCAATTAAACATACCCATTAAATTAAATTTTATTTTGTTTTAGAGAAAAAATGTGGAACTTTAGCACATATAAAAGAAGTGGACTCCATGTCATCCCATTGCATTTTGTTCGTTTGTTTTGTTCAAATATTCAACAATATCTCTTATGTCAATATACTATCTAATAATCCAACCCATACCGTGCTAATTGAATATGTTAGGATGACTTGCGGCCTGTTTGTTAGCCCATTTGAGCCATTTTCATTTGTCGTTAAGCTTTTAGCGTAACCCATCTGACCCGCTAAAAATGAAACATAACTCAAACTAATTGCCTAAAAATTTAACTATCAAACAGCGTAACTGTCTAACACTTATAAACTCTTTTGTAACATGATTCATGTTACCCATGGCTTTGATTATAACTAGACTTATATTGTCCGTACCGGGTGAATTGTAGTTTAGTTAAAAATTAATTAATATAATCTCTTTTAACTATATCGATTTATTATATTTACCAATAGGAGAACCAAACATAACTTATATGTGTTCGATTCATCGTATAATATGGATTCGTCATAACATAATTTAATCTGCGAATTGCACTAATTTCAATTGAATATGCTACTTCAAACCTTTCCCATCAAAATCTAGAATAATACTTTGTCAAAAATGTTAGTACTTAATCTAAATATGTTTATCTAGAATAACAATTATGCTAATACTACTATTTGTAGTGTTAGTATAGCGTAATAAAAATTATGATTGTGAATTCAAGTAGAATTAAAAGCTAGCTAATAATAATATAATTCCAACATACTTAATCTTTTCAAATTAATCGTCCTACAATCTAAATAAAAGATTCTTACTGTTTTTTGTAAAAACTAGCTAATAATAAAGTGTGCATAGATGCACATGGATAGCAACACGCTCAGCAAGTTGTTTAACTGGAATATGTTCGCCATAAGTAGTGCACAACACGCTCAGCACACTACTATCTTAGAAAATGCCTACATTTAATACATAACGAAATACTAAACTCAAATACATAACGAAATAATAAATCCTACATTTGTTATATTAGACTTTCTGATTCAACTACTGTTTCCGGAGGTTACGCCGGTAAAATCGTTGAATTTATTATCAATCGGTGCAATATCAGTGCCTATTATGTGAAATGTTTGTTTATGTGTTTAATTCTTTTTTAGGAAAACATCTAGAGATGCAAAAAACCGGTTTATGAAAAAACTCGACTCGACCCGAAACCGATTTTGGTCAAACTTGGTCAAAACCGGTTTTTTCAAAACCGGTTCGGGTTCAACCCGATTTGGACACCCCAAAAACCCAACCCAATCCAAACCGATTTGGGTAGGGTTCAAACCGGTTCGGGTTAAAAATTGGTTTTAAGCCGGTTTTTTTAAAAAAAATGGTATTTTCGTTCGATCGTTAAGCGTTTTAAGGAAAATGAATGTTTTGACCAATTACTTTCATTCAATTCGTAAAACATCAATAATGGAAACACAATTGATCAATAACTAAACCAAAAGGCTTCTAAATGTTCTTTAAAAAAAGTATTGATCGAAAAACTCTATAATTCAATTTTCGTTGAAACGTTAAGCGTTTTAAGGAAAAACAACGTTTGAACTAAATTTTTTTTATTGAGTTCTTAGAACATTAGTATTGGAAACACAATTGATCAATAACCTAACCAAAAGTCTTCTTAATTTTCTTAAAAAAATTATTGAATCGAAATAGTCTATAAAATTCAAACACGTTCGAGCGTTAAGCTTTTCAAGGAAAAACAACGTTTGGGTAAAAAAAAATTCATTATGTTGGTAGAACATTAGTATTGGGAACACAATTGATCAATAACATAACCAAAAGTCTTCTAAGTTTTCTTAAAAAAATTATTGAATCGAAAAAAGTCTATATAATTCAAAGTGAGCTGATACATTCAAGGAATGTTTTACTAAATGCAAGGAAACATGTGCATAAAAAGTGGTACTGTAAGCATAAAGAGTTGTACTTTTTCCTGAATTTAGTAAAAACATCCTTTCATTTATCAACTCTCAAATCAAAGTGGTTCGAGCGTTAGGCTTTTTAAGAAAAAACAATGTTTGGAGCAAAAATTTTTTATTGAATTCGTAGAACATTAGTAAGGGATACATAATTGAACAATAACTTAAATAAACGTCTTCTAGGTCTTCTTAAAAGTATTATCGAATGGAAAAAGTCTTTATAATCTTCAACTTTTATTAATCTTCAAGTCTTCAAACGTCTTCAAAGTCTTCAAAAGTCAAAATCTTCTTCAGATGTAGCATCGCGCGAAGCAAGATCAAGAGCAATTTCTTCGTCAGAAAGTGATATTGTCACACCTTCTTCCACCTCGATATTGTGTATTTCTTCTTCATATTCCATTTCACCTTCAAGACTTGAAACATTTCGTATACGTTCTGCGGCGTCCAAGTGATCCTTCAAGCAAATGCACATCTCTAAGGAGGCCGGTGTGAGTCTTGTTCTTTGTATAGATAATACCCTGCCACTAAGAGAAAATGCGGATTCCGAAGCTACCGTAGAAGCTTGGACGGTTAGTAAATCTCGGGCCATGATGGTTAGAACGGGAAATTGAGATTCCCTCTCTTTCCACCAAGCCAAAATATCAAATTGTTCGAACTCATTGGGTAGAATAGTGGACAAAAAATCCGTTCCGGTATATCTCCCATATTCACTAGTGGTGACCTTCACCCCTTACCCGTTTATGGTTTTCTTGTTTTAAAAGAATTATATAAGTTTAGCATCGCATTGTTGGAAGAAGATGAAACAAACATTGAGTTAACCGAACTAACGGGCACATTTGTTGTTGAACCATACTTTTGAAAATACACGCCAAATAAATCTTATAAACATTTACTAAAATTCATTTTTGCATCTAGTGAAAACGTTGGGTCCGCGTCATTCAAATCCAAATTGTGACATATGCTTTCGATAAGCATTTCCACCCCGGCAAGGTTCAAACACGGGTTCATTGCGGAGGAACAAGTAATTACCGGTGGCATTTCTTGAAAATATTTTCTTAGTTTTTCTTTCATGGGAGCCACCATATTTTCAAATAAAGGACCTTCATATTCGTATTCGTTTAGTTTTGTAGTCATTAACCAAATTTGATTAAGTACCAAATGACTAGTGGGATAATAAACACCCGATAATAAATTAGTCACGGTTTTGAAAAGTTTCAGTAATTCGGTTATCTTTTTAATAATCTCCCAAAATTCGATTGGAAATGGTGTTGCACGACCTTTTGCAACAAGTTGATCATGAAAAACTTGTAAAGTGTCACGTTGGCGTAAACCACAAACAAACATATGGTAGGTCGAATTCCATCTAACGGGCATGTTCCAATTAGGGGTTAAGAAAATGGAATTCATTTCCTTACACAATTTCATATAAGATTTGTATCTAGCTTTACCCCTTTGAAATACGTCTTGCAACATAGTTTTATAAGCGGTTTTTATTTCGTCTATTTCTTGAACCGCTAGTCCGGCTTGCAAAACTAAGTTAATAATATGTGCAATACATCGACTATGAAAAAAAATGTCCCTCAATGGTGGTTGGTATTTTAGTATTAATTTTAAAACGACGAGTGTATTATTACTCGCGTTGTCAAATGAGATTGAAAATACTTTTCCTTCCAATTTAAACGTTTTAATCACACTTCGTAACATGTAAAATAAGTTTTGACCCATGTGAGGATACTCAAAGTCTTCAAAAGCAATGGTACGTTTCATCATTTTCCAAGTTACGGGATCAACCCAATGTGCGGTAACACAAAGGTATGAACCGGGCAAACCATGAGGAGCCGACCAAACATCGGTTGTTAATGATACATTTGTATTTAAGTTTTCAAAACCGATTTTTAGTTGTTTTTTTGCTTCTTTCCACAATTTAAGGGCATCGCGTTTAAGAATAGTACGACTTACATTGTTATATCGCGGTTGATGTGTATTTTGAACTACCCTAGTAAACCGAGGGTTATCGAAGTGGTTGAACGACAAAGCTTCTTGAATTACAAAACCTGCAAAGGCTTCTCGACATCGTTCCGCATCATATGTAAAAATCGTACCATCTCGTGCCATTGAAGCTTGACCACTTGCTTCCGGATTACCTTTGAGTGCCGAACAATGCTTCTCATAATGATTTTTCAACGTTGTGTTGGATTCGGATTTTAAGAATTTTCCACAACGTTTACAATGTGCCTTAGTCGTACCATCTGACATCAACACTTTGTCGTACATTCCCCACACCTCTTGATTTCTTTTGTTAGGTAATTGTCGAACAATCGTTGGTGCATTTTAAGAACCAACATTGTGAGAAGTGGAAGAACATTGAGTTGACATTTTAGAAACGAAAATTTTGTATGTTTTTTGAGACCGTTTTAAGTGATTTTGAGCAATGTATGAGTGTTAGAATGGTATGTCTGAACCTAAACTAAAGGGATATATTTATAGTGAATTTGTGATGGCAAATTTGTGATTAAATGTAAAAAAAAGGGTCAAAAAAGCTTCCAACGGCTCAAATATCGTTCAGCAAAAAAAAACCCGGTTAAAAACCGGTTAATAAACCGGTTTTCCAAACCGGGTTGCAAAAAACCGGTCCTAACCCGGTTTTGCAACGGTATTATCCGAACCGGTTTGGACTCGTCGGTTTATATTAACCCGAACCGGGTTGAGGAAAAACCGGTTTTTGACCGGGTCGGTTTTCGGGTTTGACCGGGTCGGGTTTCAGTTTTTTTGTGCACGCCTAAAAACATACATGATGCATCCCGCGAAACCTCTCGTCGTAAGCTAGTAAATAATAATACAAAAGTATGATACAATGATATAAGAGATCATAAGCTGACTTTCGTAATGTTGACTATTGACTTGGTTGACTTTTTAACAGCTTCCATTGACTTTGACTTTCACTTATTCAACGTGTATGTTTCGGACATGCAAACCGACCCATGCCAAACCGCCCCATGCCCAACACGTGAGAGGTAAATCGGACTCACCGAGCAGCTAAGGCCATGCAGGGATGCCAATCCTTTAGATCGAACACCCGACCTCATTAACTCAATTGAGACCCACTTTTGTGCAACACCCTTAACCACTCGGGTACACATGGAAAACTAAAATACATATTCAAATTCAGGGTGTATTTTATCCCCAATGGATATATTAAAATACACCCCATTAACTGTAAATGACTTCAAAGGATGAACCTCTGATAATTAACACATTCATATTCAAATCATCTCCATTCAACTATCCAACCAGATCAAATGTCTACTCATATCTAATTATATTATACACTAATGACACACGATAACATATCATCGATAGATGTTGTGATCGTAAGTTGATTGATGATAACATAGTGTACATGCTAATGAAGTATTAATGTGTAACCAATTAGTCATGGAAGTTTTAACTACTTGAAGTTTTGGCCCAAAACCCAAAATCTAAACCCTAAACTCTAACCCCTAAACTCTAAACCCTAAACCCTAAACGCTTTATAAAACTCTAAACCCTAAATCATACTAAACCCTAAACCCTAATAAACCCTACTAAAACATAAAATGTAAACCCTAAACCATGAACCCTGCTAAATCCTAACCCTAAACTCTAACCCTAAACCCTAACCATAACCGTAAATAAAATGTACAATCAATCACTAACACATATGTTACTAATTTATAAAACCAACCAAAAAACCGATTTTTTTTATCGAAAGTATGCCTTGAGGGACGGCAAATCGAAGAGAATAAAAATGCTGAAAATTATGGTGCAAGTTTCATGATTTTTGGATTTGTCGTTTGTGAGATAATTGATGTTTGGGGTAAATGGGTTTTGTAGTATGGAACATTCTCTTTGTACATGTGACATGATATCATTGGTTCCCTTAGTCTCACTAAAAAATCATGGACTCATTTGAACTTTACTCTTTATATTTATTCTTGAAATTTCTTCATATACTTTTACAAAAAGGTGAATAACCAAACAATATACTAGTAGTAACAGTAGTCCTACTTAATATGGTCCTTGAATCAAACATTCAGGAAGTTTTATTAGATTTCATTGAGTAAATTCTAAAAATCATACTTGTGGTTTACACATATTTTCACAAATCATACCCAAACTTTTGTATTTAGGTTTTTGATACAATAAGTTTCAAGTTTGCTCATAGATAGTACCTCCGTCACAATCCGTTAATTTTTACCATTATGTGTCTAAATCACATGTATATTTACGAGCAATTGTGAAACTTATGGGTACTATTTACAAGCAAACTTGAAACTTATTGTATCAAAAATAGACGCAATTGGTAAAACTTAACGACAAAAATAAACGGAGTTGGAAGGAGGTACCATTTACGAGCAAACTTGAAACTTATTGTACCGAAGACCTGAAAAAAAAGTTTGGGTATGATATGTGAAAATGTGTGTAAACCACAGGGTATGGTTTATGGAATTTTCTCGATTTCATTTTTTCATATATTTATGATGTAGAAAAAATCACCTAAATTTTTTCATACATAAGGGTTTTTAGAAAATCCCAATTTCTATATTGGAATATATTAAGTATCATAGCGATAATGAAGTGGTACTGTGATATTGTAACACCCCCATATTTCGTTGGTTTTAATTAGCGGAAGCATTTAGTTAAGTATGGGGAGTGCCACAATATACTGAACATGCATACGTATCAGAGCATATGATTACAACAGAACAAATATATTAAGATGCCAAAGTATTAGTTACAAAGTTTACGATTTCTCGAACCGTACAAATTAAAGGTATTAGGTTTACAAAAGTAGATTTCGTAAATATGACTAAACAGTTTCAGTTATATAAAAGAAATCCAATTGTCAAAAGTTGGCATCCTATTCTTTGTGGGTCGCCTAAATTCCAACGTGCAGGCGGTTCTTACATGCGCAGCTAATTCCCTGAAAAACATAGTAAAAGTCAACAACGAGGTTGAGTGAATTCACAGGTTTTATGTTTGCAATAATTAAATCAAGTTTGTAAGCACAGTTGTTAAAATCAATATGTTCACAAATAGTTATTGCCATAATAGTCAAGTAATTGTTTTGTGGAATGTTATCCAAAATACAGTTCGCGTGGGATGTTACCCAAAATACCGTTTACGTGGGATGTTACCCAAGATACAGTTTACGTGGGATGTTACCCAAAATACAGTTAAAGTTACCCAAACAGTACCGGTCGTTCTCCGGTCAAAAGACGCACGGGTCGTTCTCCCGTCCAATAAAACAGTTTACCGATCGTTCTCCGGTCTAGATACGCACGGGTCGTTCTCCCGTCCAAACACTGCTGGTCGTCCTCCAGCGAAATACGCACCGGTCGTTCTCCGGTCCAGAATACGCACGGGTCGTTCTCCCGTCCACTTGGCCAGTCGTTCTCTGGCACTAAAATACGTAGCTGGTCGTTCTCCAGCGTTTTTATAAAAGTACCGGTCGTTCTCCGGTTTACCAAACAAAGTTTAACACGACATTCGTATGAAAATGTGGTATCATAAATTCCAGTTTTATGTATGAGTTTAACAGTTCGAGCACTCTAATCGTGTGAGCAAACAAGCATGATAAACAATCATATGAGTAAAAGCAGTTATGGCAATAAGTAAAACAGTTGACTATGTTTTCCACCCCTGTTCAAAAGCAGTTAAAACAGTAAAAGTAGGGGCTGTGAACTCACCTGTCGAGTTAAGTTGCGTTTGAGTGCTAGCAAAGCCTAAAGCCCAAGAAGTCTAGTCGAAATCTCCTAACGCCCTAAACGTATGAGATTTAGTAAGTATGTGGAGGTTTAAGTTTAACCATCCATTCCAGTATTTTGTTTAACGTTTGCGTTTGTATTTCATAGTTGTGAAAATGTATACGACTCGTTGGTGTTGGTTTGAAATCAACATTTCAAAGTAGTGTTGGCAGTTTCGTTGTATTTTCATAAAATGCGAAATTTTGTACGGGGGTCCGGGGGCAGCGCCCCTGGTAGCGGGGTCCAAGGGGTGGCAACCCCTGGCGGGGTCCAAGGGGCAGAGTGAAAACGCATTCAAATTCCAATATTCGGAGTAAATCAAGTGGTAAAATCTGGTTCCGACACTTAGTGAAAAAGATTTGAAAGTTTCTGTTTTTAGCGACACTTGGGAAGTGACGCTACAGGCGTCACTTAAGCAAGTGTCGGATGGGTTACTGTGCGGCACTTAGAATTTGCGTCACTTAGGGAAGTGACGCTATGGGTGTCACTTAGGGGAGTGACGCTACAGGCGTCATTTAGGGAAGTGACGCTACGGGCGTCACTTACATGCGTCACTTAGGGGGCGTCACTACTGTGCGGCACTTACCTGCGTCACTTAGGTAAGTGACGCTATACTGTGCGTCTGTGGGCGACACTTCCGTCTGATCGACGGGTTTTCACCCAAAAACGCAATCTAACCCATTTTTAAGCCAAATCTTGTTGTTATAAAGATAATACATGATATATTAAGTGTTTTTAACAAGAAATCTAAAGAAAAAGTGAAAAAATCCTTACAATTCGAAGATTTGGGGTTTTGAAAATGGTGATGAAGAACTTGAAGATGAAGAGGATGAAGATGATGATGATAGATGCTTGTTCTTGTTCTTGATGATGATGATTCCGAAATTTTCAGTGGTGGTGATGATGTTTGTTTGTTGATTTTTGTTGTTAGTTGTGAGTGTTTTTGGTTGTTGTTGGTGGTAGTGAGGTAGAGAGAAAGATGAAGGTGTGTGTGTGAGGGTGTTTGGAAAAATGAAAGGGAAATGAGGAGGTGGGAAGGGTTTGGGCAGATTTTTGTTCAACCAAGGGAAGGGAATTTTGTCCTAAATTTGTCGTATTTTACCCGTGTTCGTTTACCCGATCGTTATATGTTAAAATGTTTTTAAATTATGGGGTTTTAAATACGTTTTCGATTATTCTTTTAGTTATTTTGTTTTAGTTAAAATTATTTAGTTGAGTAATAATAATGATTATAACTTTGTTTTATTTCTTGTTTTAGTATTAAATTGCGATTTATTTTAAATTGTACGAAATAAATGTTATCTGTAGCAAAATACATTGTAAATATTATCAACATAATATTTAATAATATATAAGGTTATTTAATAATTTCATATTATTAAATAATTTGTTCACCAACGATCGTATATTTTTGTCGCGTTTGTTCTGAATGTTTTGTACGCAATTATACTAATTATGAAATATGTAATACTAAGCGTATCAACTAGTGGGCTTTACTAGACTTATCTCTAAAGTAGTTATGAATTCACTCAAGTAGGGAGTTAGCCTAATGATGCAAATGTTTAATGCTCGTAATTACGTTTAAATTTGCGAGTTGTTACAGATATATATATATATATATATCATGAATAATTTTCCGCAAACAAATATACAGAGAGAGTTTGATACTCATTTAATGTCAGAAGAAAGAACAATATATGATACTTTTTTCGTTCAATACTACAATATTTCAAGAGTTCAAAACTTCGTATATCAAAAAGGTTCTCCAATCTTTTATTAAGGGCCAAAAACATAAAACTGCTCTGCACTTCGAGAACCTCTCTTCATAAAGATTTCAACATGCAAAATAAAATATACTCCGTAGTTGATTGGACATCTAATTTTAGTTAAACATAATTATACTAAAAAAAACACCAACCATAAAACCTTGTGACAAACACAAGGTAAAAGGATCCAATAACCACTGCTGCAGCGAAATAACCTAAAGGGATGGTTGTAAGCACCCTCAAACCTAATATATAAAAAAGTAAAATTATCACAAGAGATGGATGGAAATAAGCTGAGCTTCAAAATTAAAGGACAAACATATCATTTTGGTGAAAAAAACTCCAAGAAAGTTTGGAGAAACCGGTAAATAACGTTAAAGAGCAACTGAGAGGCTCGGGTAAATCGAAGTTATCCTCAAATAGGGTAATCAGATCATACACATAGAGTGGAAGCACTTCAGAAAGGCACATAGAAATAGCATAATACGCCTAGGGGAAAAAACATATAGGAAATAGTATACCAGAAAATCTAGAAATAGCAACACAATAATTAGTACGAAAGATTAATTACCAAGAGAGTCCACATTGAATACTGGAAAACAAAGCTCAACATTGAAATTCACAATAGCTGAATTAGCACCCACGTAGACCATCTCCACACAGTCTGCCTGAATACAAAATAGTCAGCCCACCAAAACATAATGACGGAAATCCCTAAACATATAACCATCTTAACCTTCCAATTTGAACCAATATTTAAAGTACTTATCTACTTTCCATAAATACAACATTCATCATCTTCACTGCTCTTCTTTTATGTTTTATCTTCTATTTGCGTCCCTACCACTAAAGTGAACAAAACCCAATGGTTAATTAGTAAGGCACTCGTACAATGTATCATAATGGTGATGCCTATTATGCAAACTATGTCATGTATGCAAACGATGCCCCTTAATGATCTATGGGATCTTTTCAAAATGTGTTGAGGTTAAGAATATTTTGGAAGTGCAATAGAATCAGGTTGGGCCATATCATATACAAACCCAACTTATAGTCTAACTGATATCTCTTATTTAATTTTAAATTAAATCTTGACTACTTTGTACTATAATTTGAAAATTGGACCGATCAATATGACAACTTTATAAATTGGCTCTAAATATATAAATATGTATTTTAACGATTATTAGAAAATTTATTTAATTTGGAGACTAGTTCCCTGTTTATGATATGGTACTTGGAAAATTTATTTATCTTGCTTTATTTATTTTCTTGACTTTTTAAATGTATGATCTTATACCTGTTGCGGGTGTCAATATTCAATAAATAGATGTGGTTTCATCCCGAAGAACCTCAAGATTACTATTTGATGTGAATTGAAATCGGATACACCATGGATTCGAGAATGTTATCATTGCTAATCACGATAATGTGGAAGTTGCTTTTAATGAGTTGCGTTTCTGTTGGACGTAACTCATGCGAGAGATCAGATGATGAAAGTTCCCCGTGGGTACAAACGATATTTGTACCCACGGGGAACAAACGAATTTGATACTCATTTAATCTCTGGCATGAGTTACGATAATGCCAGAGATCAAATGAGTTTGATACTCATTTAATGTCAGAAGAAAGAACAATATATGATACTTTTTTCGTTCAATACTACAATATTTCAAGAGTTCAAAACTTCGTATATCAAAAAGGTTCTCCAATCTTTTCTTAAGGGTCAAAAACATAAAACTGCTCCGCACTTCGAGAACCTCTCTTCATAAAGATTTCAACATACAAAATAAAATATACTCCGTAGTTGATTGGACATCTAATTTTAGTTAAACATAATTATACTAAAAAAAACACCAACCATAAAACCTTGTGACAAACACAAGGTAAAAGGATCCAATAACCACTGCTGCAGCGAAATAACCAAAAGGGATGGTTGTAAGCACCCTCAAACCTAATATATAAAAAAGTAAAATTATCATAAGAGATGGATGGAAATAAGCTGAGCTTCAAAATTAAAGGACAAACATATCATTTTGGTGAAAAAAAACTCCAAGAAAGTTTGGAGAAACCGGTAAATAACGTTAAAGAGCAACTGAGAGGCTCGGGTAAATCGAAGTTATCCTCAAATAGGGTAATCAGATCATACACATAGAGTGGAAGCACTTCAGAAAGGCACATAGAAATAGCATAATACGCCTAGGGGAAAAAACATATAGGAAATAGTATACCAGAAAATCTAGAAATAGCAACACAATAATTAGTACGAAAGATTAATTACCAAAAGAGTCCACACTGGATACTGGAAAACAAAGCTCAACATTGAAATTCACAATAGCTGAATTAGCACCCACGTGGACCATCTCCACACAGTCTGCCTGAATACAAAATAGTCAGCCCACCAAAACATAATGACGGAAATCCCTAAACATATAACCATCTTAACCTTCAAATTTGAACCAATATTGAAAGTACTTATCTACTTTCCATAAATACAACATTCATCATCTTCACTACTCTTCTTTTATGTTTTATCTTCTATTTGCGTCCCTACCACTAAAGTGAACAAAACCCAATGGTTAATTAGTAAGGCACTCGTACAATGTATCATAATGGTGATGCCTATTATGCAAACTATGTCATGTATGCAAACGATTCCCCTTAATGATCTATGGGATCTTTTCAAAATGTGTTGAGGTTAAGAATATTTTGGAAGTGCACTAGAATCAGGTTGGGCCATATCATATACAAACCCAACTTATAGTCTAACTGATATCTCATATTTAATTTTAAATTAAATCTTGACTACTTTGTACTATAATTTGAAAATTGGACCGATCAATATGACAACTTTATAAATTGGCTCTAAATATATAAATATGTATTTTAACGACTATTAGAAAATTTATTTAATTTGGAGACTAGTTCCCTGTTTATGATATGGTACTTGAAAAATTTATTTATCTTGCTTTATTTATTTTCTTGACTTTTTAGATGGCTGATCTTATACCTGTTGCGGGTGTCAATATTCAATAAATAGATGTGGTTTCATCCCCAAGAACCTCAAGATTACTATTTGATGTGAATTGAAATCGGATACACCATGGATTCGAGAATGTTATCATTGCTAATCACGATAATGTGGAAGTTGCTTTTAATGAGTTGTGTTTCTGTTGGACGTAACTCATGCGAGAGATCAGATGATGAAAGTTTCCCGTGGGTACAAACGATATTTGTACCCACGGGGAACAAACGAATTTGATACTCATTTAATCTCTGGCATGAGTTACGATAATGCCAGAGATCAAATGAGTTTGATACTCATTTAATGTCAGAAGAAAGAACAATATATGATACTTTTTTCGTTTAATACTACAATATTTCAAGAGTTCAAAACTTCGTATATCAAAAAGGTTCTCCAATCTTTTATTAAAGGCCAAAAACATAAAACTTCTCTGCACTTCGAGAACATCTCTTCATAAAGATTTCAACATGCAAAATAAAATATACTCCGTAGTTGATTGGACATTTAATTTTAGTTAAACATAATTATACTAAAAAAAACACCAACCATAAAACCTTGTGACAAAAACAAGGTAAAAGGATCCAATAACCACTGCTGCAGCGAAATAACCAAAAGGGATGGTTGTAAGCACCCTCAAACCTAATATATAAAAAAGTAAAATTATCATAAGAGATGGATGGAAATAAGCTGAGCTTCAAAATTAAAGGACAAACATACCATTTTGGTGAAAAAAAACTCCAAGAAAGTTTGGAGAAACCGGTAAATAACGTTAAAGAGCAACTGAGAGGCTCGGGTAAATCGAAGTTATCCTCAAATAGGGTAATCATATCATACACATAGAGTGGAAGCACTTCAGAAAGGCACATAGAAATAGCATAATACGCCTAGGGGAATAAACATATAGGAAATAGTATACCAGAAAATCTAGAAATAGCAACACAATAATTAGTACGAAAGATTAATTACCAAGAGAGTCCACACTGAATACTGGAAAACGAAGCTCAACATTGAAATTCACAATAGCTGAATTAGCACCCACGTAGACCATCTCCACACAGTCTGACTGAATACAAAATAGTCAGCCCACCAAAACATAATGACAGAAATCCCTAAACATATAACCATCTTAACCTTCAAATTTGAACCAATCTTTAAAGTACTTATCTACTTTCCATAAATACAACATTCATCATCTTCACTACTCTTCTTTTATGTTTTATCTTCTATTTGCATCCCTACCACTAAAGTGAACAAAACCCAATGGTTAATTAGTAAGGCACTCGTACAATGTATCATAATGGTGATGCCTATTATGCAAACTATGTCATGTATGCAAACGATGCCCCTTAATGATCTATGGGATCTTTTCAAAATGTGTTGAGGTTAAGAATATTTTGGAAGTGCACTAGAATCAGGTTGGGCCATATCATATACAAACCCAACTTATAGTCTAACTGATATCTCTTATTTAATTTTAAATTAAATCTTGACTACTTTGTACTATAATTTGAAAATTGGACCGATCAATATGACAACTTTATAAATTGGCTCTAAATATATAAATATGTATTTTAACGACTATTAGAAAATTTATTTAATTTGGAGACTAGTTCCCTGTTTATGATATGGTACTTGAAAAATTTATTTATCTTGCTTTATTTATTTTCTTGACTTTTTAGATGGCTGATCTTATACCTGTTGCGGGTGTCAATATTCAATAAATAGATGTGGTTTCATCCCCAAGAACCTCAAGATTACTATTTGATGTGAATTGAAATCGGATACACCATGGATTCGAGCCCTCCGTAGTTGATTGGACATCTAATTTTAGTTAAACATAATTATACTAAAAAAAACACCAACCATAAAACCTTGTGATAAACACAAGGTAAAAGGATCCAATAACCACTGCTGCAGCGAAATAACCAAAAGGGATGGTTGTAAGCACCCTCAAACCTAATATATAAAAAAGTAAAATTATCACAAGAGATGGATGGAAATAAGCTGAGCTTCAAAATTAAAGGACAAACATACCATTTTGGTGAAAAAAAACTCCAAGAAAGTTTGGAGAAACCGGTAAATAACGTTAAAGAGCAACTGAGAGGCTCGGGTAAATCGAAGTTATCCTCAAATAGGGTAATCATATCATACACATAGAGTGGAAGCACTTCAGAAAGGCACATAGAAATAGCATAATACGCCTAGGGGAAAAAACATATAGGAAATAGTATACCAGAAAATCTAGAAATAGCAACACAATAATTAGTACGAAAGATTAATTACCAAGAGAGTCCACATTGAATACTGGAAAACAAAGCTCAACATTGAAATTCACAATAGCTAAATTAGCACCTACGTAGACCATCTCCACACAGTCTGCCTGAATACAAAATAGTCAGCCCACCAAAACATAATGACAGAAATCCCTAAACATATAACCATCTTAACCTTCAAATTTGAACCAATCTTTAAAGTACTTATCTACTTTCCATAAATACAACATTCATCATCTTCACTGCTCTTCTTTTATGTTTTATCTTCTATTTGCATCCCTACCACTAAAGTGAACAAAACCCAATGGTTAATTAGTAAGGCACTTGTACAATGTATCATAATGGTGATGCCTATTATGCAAACTATGTCATGTATGCAAACGATGCCCCTTAATGATCTATGGGATCTTTTCAAAATGTGTTGAGGTTAAGAATATTTTGGAAGTGCACTAGAATCAGGTTGGGCCATATCATATACAAACCCAACTTATAGTCTAACTGATATCTCTTATTTAATTTTAAATTAAATCTTGACTACTTTGTACTATAATTTGAAAATTGGAC
The DNA here is from genome assembly GCA_963422505.1 of Pseudognaphalium luteoalbum. Taxonomy (NCBI): domain Eukaryota; kingdom Viridiplantae; phylum Streptophyta; class Magnoliopsida; order Asterales; family Asteraceae; genus Pseudognaphalium; species Pseudognaphalium luteoalbum. Next base: position 96,297,841 of record OY730198.1, read on the forward strand.
CGATCAATATGACAACTTTATAAATTGGCTCTAAATATATAAATATGTATTTTAACGACTATTAGAAAATTTATTTAATTTGGAGACTAGTTCCCTGTTTATGATATGGTACTTGAAAAATTTATTTATCTTGCTTTATTTATTTTCTTGACTTTTTAGATGGCTGATCTTATACCTGTTGCGGGTGTCAATATTCAATAAATAGATGTGGTTTCATCCCCAAGAACCTCAAGATTACTATTTGATGTGAATTGAAATCGGATACACCATGGATTCGAGCCCTCCGTAGTTGATTGGACATCTAATTTTAGTTAAACATAATTATACTAAAAAAAACACCAACCATAAAACCTTGTGATAAACACAAGGTAAAAGGATCCAATAACCACTGCTGCAGCGAAATAACCAAAAGGGATGGTTGTAAGCACCCTCAAACCTAATATATAAAAAAGTAAAATTATCACAAGAGATGGATGGAAATAAGCTGAGCTTCAAAATTAAAGGACAAACATACCATTTTGGTGAAAAAAAACTCCAAGAAAGTTTGGAGAAACCGGTAAATAACGTTAAAGAGCAACTGAGAGGCTCGGGTAAATCGAAGTTATCCTCAAATAGGGTAATCATATCATACACATAGAGTGGAAGCACTTCAGAAAGGCACATAGAAATAGCATAATACGCCTAGGGGAAAAAACATATAGGAAATAGTATACCAGAAAATCTAGAAATAGCAACACAATAATTAGTACGAAAGATTAATTACCAAGAGAGTCCACACTGAATACTGGAAAACAAAGCTCAACATTGAAATTCACAATAGCTGAATTAGCACCCATGTAGACCATCTCCACACAGTCTGCCTGAATACAAAATAGTCAGTCCACCAAAACATAATGACAGAAATCCCTAAACATATAACCATCTTAACCTCCAAATTTGAACCAATCTTTAAAGTACTTATCTACTTTCCATAAATACAACATTCATCATCTTCACTGCTCTTCTTTTATGTTTTATCTTCTATCTGCGTCCCTACCACTAAAGTGAACAAAACCCAATGGTTAATTAGTAAGGCACTCGTACAATGTATCATAATGGTGATGCCTATTATGCAAACTATGTCATGTATGCAAACGATGCCCCTTAATGATCTATGGGATATTTTCAAAATGTGTTGAGGTTAAGAATATTTTGGAAGTGCACTAGAATCAGGTTGGGCCATATCATATACAAACCCAACTTATAGTCTAACTGATATCTCTTATTTAATTTTAAATTAAATCTTGACTACTTTGTACTATAATTTGAAAATTGGACCGATCAATATGACAACTTTATAAATTGGCTATAAATATATAAATATATATTTTAACGACTATTAGAAAATTTATTTAATTTGGAGACTAGTTCCCTGTTTATGATATGGTACTTGGAAAATTTATTTATCTTGCTTTATTTATTTTCTTGACTTTTTAGATGACTGATCTTATACCTGTTGCGGGTGTCAATATTCAATAAATAGATGTGGTTTCATCCCGAAGAACCTCAAGATTACTATTTGATGTGAATTGAAATTGGATACACCATGGATTCGAGAATGTTTTCATTGCTAATCACGATAATGTGGAAGTTGCTTTTAATGAGTTGCGTTTCTGTTGGACGTAACTCATGCCAGAGATCAGATGATGAAAGTTCCTCGTGGGTACAAACGATATTTGTACCCACGGGGAACAAACGAATTTGATACTCATTTAATCTCTGGCATGAGTTACGATAATGCCAGAGATCAAATGAGTTTGATACTCATTTAATGTCAGAAGAAAGAACAATATATGATACTTTTTTCGTTCAATACTACAATACTTCAAGAGTTCAAAACTTCGTATATCAAAAAGGTTCTCCAATCTTTTATTAAGGGCCAAAAACATAAAACTTCTCTGCACTTCGAGAACCTCTCTTCATAAAGATTTCAACTTGCAAAATAAAATATACTCCGTAGTTGATTGGACATCTAATTTTAGTTAAACATAATTATACTAAAAAAACACCAACCATAAAACCTTGTGACAAACACAAGGTAAAAGGATCCAATAACCACTGCTGCAGCGAAATAACCAAAAGGGATGGTAGTAAGTACCCTCAAACCTAATATATAAAAAAGTAAAATTATCACAAGAGTGGATGGAAATAAGCTGAGCTTCAAAATTAAAGGACAAACATACCATTTTGGTGAAAAAAAAACTCCAAGAAAGTTTGGAGAAACCGGTAAATAACGTTAAAGAGCAACTGAGAGGCTCGGGTAAATCGAAGTTATCCTCAAATAGGGTAATCATATCATACACATAGAGTAGAAGCACTTCAGAAAGGCACATAGAAATAGCATAATACGCCTAGGGGAAAAAACATATAGGAAATAGTATACCAGAAAATCTAGAAATAGCAACACAATAATTAGTACGAAAGATTAATTACCAAGAGAGTCCACACTGGATACTGGAAAACAAAGCTCAACATTGAAATTCACAATAGCTGAATTAGCACCCACGTAGACCATCTCCACACAGTCTGCCTGAATACAAAATAGTCAGCCCACCAAAACATAATGACAGAAATCCCTAAACATATAACCATCTTAACCTTCAAATTTGAACCAATCTTTAAAGTACTTATCTACTTTCCATAAATACAACATTCATCATCTTCACTGCTCTTCTTTTATGTTTTATCTTCTATCTGCGTCCCTACCACTAAAGTGAACAAAACCCAATGGTTAATTAGTAAGGCACTCGTACAATGTATCATAATGGTGATGCCTATTATGCAAACTATGTCATGTATGCAAACGATGCCCCTTAATGATCTATGGGATATTTTCAAAATGTGTTGAGGTTAAGAATATTTTGGAAGTGCACTAGAATCAGGTTAGGCTATATCATATACAAACCCAACTTATAATCTAACTGATATCTCTTATTTAATTTTAAATTAAATCTTGACTACTTTGTACTATAATTTGAAAATTGGACCTATCAATATGACAACTTTATAAATTGGCTCTAAATATATAAATATATATTTTAACGACTATTAGAAAATTTATTTAATTTGGAGACTAGTTCCCTGTTTATGATATGGTACTTGGAAAATTTATTTATCTTGCTTTATTTATTTTCTTGACTTTTTAGATGACTGATCTTATACCTGTTGCGGGTGTCAATATTTAATAAATAGATGTGGTTTCATCCCGAAGAACCTCATGATTACTATTTGATGTGAATTTAAATCGAATACACCATGGATTCGAGATTGTTTTCATTGCTAATCACGATAATGTGGAAGTTGCTTTTAATGAGTTGCGTTTCTGTTGGACGTAACTCATGCCAGAGATCAGATGATGAAAGTTCCCCGTAGGTACAAACGATATTTGTACCCACGGGGAACAAACGAATTTGATACTCATTTAATCTCTGGCATGAGTTACGATAATGCCAGAGATCAAATGAGTTTGATACTCATTTAATGTCAGAAGAAAAAACAATATATGATACTTTTTTCGTTCAATACTACAATATTTCAAGAGTTCAAAACTTCGTATATCAAAAAGGTTCTCCAATCTTTTATTAAGGGCCAAAAACATAAAACTTCTCTGCACTTCGAGAACCTCTCTTCATAAAGATTTCAACTTGCAAAATAAAATATACTCCGTAGTTGATTGGACATCTAATTTTAGTTAAACATAATTATACTAAAAAAACACCAACCATAAAACCTTGTGACAAACACAAGGTAAAAGGATCCAATAACTACTGCTGCAGCGAAATAATCAAAAGGGATGGTTGTAAGCACCCTCAAACCTAATATATAAAAAAGTAAAATTATCACAAGAGATGGATGGAAATAAGCTGAGCTTCAAAATTAAAGGACAAACATACCATTTTGGTGAAAAAAAACTCCAAGAAAGTTTGGAGAAACCGGTAAATAACGTTAAAGAGCAACTGAGAGGCTCGGGTAAATCGAAGTTATCCTCAAATAGGGTAATCAGATCATACACATAGAGTGGAAGCACTTCAGAAAGGCACATAGAAATAGCATAATACGCCTAGGGGAAAAAACATATAGGAAATAGTATACCAGAAAATCTAGAAATAGCAACACAATAATTAGTACGAAAGATTAATTACCAAGAGAGTCCACACTGAATACTGGAAAACAAAGCTCAACATTGAAATTCACAATAGCTGAATTAGCACCCACGTAGACCATCTCCACACAGTCTGCCTGAATACAAAATAGTCAGCCCACCAAAACATAATGACAGAAATCCCTAAACATATAACCATCTTAACCTTCAAATTTGAACCAATCTTTAAAGTACTTATCTACTTTCCATAAATACAACATTCATCATCTTCACTGCTCTTCTTTTATGTTTTATCTTCTATCTGCGTCCCTACCACTAAAGTGAACAAAACCCAATGGTTAATTAGTAAGGCACTCGTACAATGTATTATAATGGTGATGCCTATTATGCAAACTATGTCATGTATGCAAACGATGCCCCTTAATGATCTATGGGATCTTTTCAAAATGTGTTGAGGTTAAGAATATTTTGGAAGTGCACTAGAATCAGGTTGGGCCATATCATATACAAACCCAACTTATAGTCTAACTGATATCTCTTATTTAATTTTAAATTAAATCTTGACTACTTTGTACTATAATTTGAAAATTGGACCGATCAATATGACAACTTTATAAATTGGCTATAAATATATAAATATATATTTTAACGACTATTAGAGAATTTATTTAATTTGGAGACTAGTTCCCTGTTTATGATATGGTACTTGGAAAATTTATTTATCTTGCTTTATTTATTTTCTTGACTTTTTAGATGGCTGATCTTATACCTATTGCGGGTGTCAATATTCAATAAATAGATGTGGTTTCATCCCGAAGAACCTCAAGATTACTATTTGATGTAAATTGAAATTGGATACACCATGGATTCGAGAATGTTTTCATTGCTAATCACGATAATGTGGAAGTTGCTTTTAATGAGTTGTCTTTCTGTTGGACGTAACTCATGCCAGAGATCAGATGATGAAAGTTCCCCGTGGGTACAAACGATATTTGTACCCATGGGGAACAAACGAATTTGATACTCATTTAATCTCTGGCATGAGTTACGATAATGCCAGAGATCAAATGAGTTTGATACTCATTTAATGTCACAAGAAAGAACAATATATGATACTTTTTTCGTTCAATACTACAATATTTCAAGAGTTCAAAACTTCGTATATCAAAAAGGTTCTCCAATCTTTTATTAAGGGCCAAAAACATAAAACTTCTCTGCACTTCGAGAACCTCTCTTCATAAAGATTTCAACTTGCAAAATAAAATATACTCCGTAGTTGATTGGACATCTAATTTTAGTTAAACATAATTATACTTAAAAAACACCAACCATAAAACCTTGTGACAAACACAAGGTAAAAGGATCCAATAACCACTGCTGCAGCGAAATAACCAAAAGGGATGGTTGTAAGCACCCTTAAACCTAATATATAAAAAAGTAAAATTATCACAAGAGATGGATGGAAATAAGCTGAGCTTCAAAATTAAAGGACAAACATACCATTTTGGTGAAAAAAAACTCCAAGAAAGTTTGGAGAAACCGGTAAATAACGTTAAAGAGCAACTGAGAGGCTCGGGTAAATCGAAGTTATCCTCAAATAGGGTAATCATATCATACACATAGAGTGGAAGCACTTCAGAAAGGCACATAGAAATAGCATAATACGCCTAGGGGAAAAAACATATAGGAAATAGTATACCAGAAAATCTAGAAATAGCAACACAATAATTAGTACGAAAGATTAATTACCAAGAGAGTCCTCACTGAATACTGGAAAACAAAGCTCATCATTGAAATTCACAATAGCTGAATTAGCACCCACGTAGACCATCTCCACACAGTCTGCCTGAATACAAAATAGTCAGCCCACCAAAACATAATGACAGAAATCCCTAAACATATAACCATCTTAACCTTCAAATTTGAACCAATCTTTAAAGTACTTATCTACTTTCCATAAATACAACATTCATCATCTTCACTGCTCTTCTTTTATGTTTTATCTTCTATCTGCATCCTTACCACTAAAGTGAACAAAACCCAATGGTTAATTAGTAAGGCACTCGTACAATGTATCATAATGGTGATGCCTATTATGCAAACTATGTCATGTATGCAAACGATGCCCCTTAATGATCTATGGGATATTTTCAAAATGTGTTGAGGTTAAGAATATTTTGGAAGTGCACTAGAATCAGGTTGGGCCATATCATATACAAACCCAACTTATAGTCTAACTGATATCTCTTATTTAATTTTAAATTAAATCTTGACTACTTTGTACTATAATTTGAAAATTGGACCGATCAATATGACAACTTTATAAATTGGCTCTAAATATATAAATATATATTTTAACGACTATTAGAAAATTTATTTAATTTGGAGACTAGTTCCCTGTTTATGATATGGTACTTGGAAAATTTATTTATCTTGCTTTATTTATTTTCTTGACTTTTTAGATGGCTGATCTGATACCTGTTGGGGGTGTCAATATTCAATAAATAGATGTGGTTTCATCCCGAAGAACCTCAAGATTACTATTTGATGTGAATTGAAATCGGATACACCATTGATTCGAGAATGTTTTCATTGCTAATCACGATAATGTGGAAGTTGCTTTTAATGAGTTGCGTTTCTGTTGGACGTAACTCATGCCAGAGATCAGATGATGAAAGTTCCCCGTAGGTACAAACAATATTTGCCCTATGATGGTCTCCTAGTTCGGCAGGTGTCAAATGACCTAGGATGTAAATGCGTGTGTGCTCTAGATATCTGTCCAATAACTATAATATGTTTTTGAATGACTAATTGGCAGAATCTAAATTAGATGACGCCATTGACATTATTAACAGAGTTAACTATTTTTTATATTTATAGTATTGTGGAGGATGGCTACGTAGCATGGCCTGGACCGACGACATATATATAGTGTTATGTGTTGCTGCTCAGTTCTTCGTGGATGGTGTTTTCACTAGCAACGGAGTTATCGCAGTTTAGTATGCTTTTAGGATGGCCAATGGGGCGACAGCTGAAATGCAACACATTGGAGCTTCCTTTTATCCACGTTTTGTAAGTTGATTTTTTTGTCGAAGTCGTTGGTTTGCAACAATGGCCTATCATGAATAACCAACAATGGGTTCATTGTGCTGCGATGGATATGAACCGGCTCAACATTTTAGTTGCAGTTTAGGCATAGCTATCTCAATTGAAACGTTATTTGTAACTAGTAATGGATACCAATCTTAACTGTAACTTTGTTTATAACTTGTATAGTTGTTGGATATTGGAGTATAATCATTTACTTGGTCACAACATATAGTGGTAATTGTGAAATTTTATTACTTGAATGAATTTTATTTTTCTATATTTACTTTTTAATTGATTGCTCTCGAAACCTTTATGGTGGATTCTTGTCTCTTGACACTTATTCCTAAGCAACCTTTATTAAATCATCGTAAAGATATGAATTAAACATGATGTTACTCGTGAATGTAACGTTTAAATGTACACAGTCAAATGTGTTAGATTTTTCTGGTATGATCAAATATGAAATGAGAATAGAGTCAAAGAAAGTCTTTTGATAATAGTCATAATGAATGTTTTAAAACCAGGATTTGTAGTTGACTCGGATGTTGTTCCGGATCCGGTCCAACTGGTTGACCTAGCAGGTTAACCCGATTTGATACTGTAGGGTTTTTTATGTCATTTTTAATGCTTTGTGCTTAATGTGCATTAAAATAAATACTTTAAGGGGTATATGTAAATGTAAATGTGTAATGTTTTGTACCATGTTTTCAAACCTGGATATATAGTTGAATCGGGTGTGGCTCTGGATCCGGTCCAACTGGTTAATCCAGCGTGTTAACCTAGTTTGATACCATAGGGTTTTTTTTATTATTATTCTTAATTAATACTTTGTGCTTAATGTGCACTTTAACAAATACTTTAAGGGGTGTATGTGTAAAATATGTAATGTTTTGTCTTCTCAGGTACACATAGATCCAGGAATAATTCTTTCAGACTTCACACAAGTTCACATGTAATTTCTTTTTATTTCTCAAGTTCCTTTCAAATCAAATTAACAAATCAAAATCGTTGGCACCAATCTTCATTGATACGGGGTATCTGATAGATCATGTTCATGTTGTGTAAAATATATGTGTTTTCAATTGCTTTTGATGTTGTGTTAAATCATCTTGAAGTTTGATTCCAACAATTATCATCTGAGTTTGATAGTGAGTATGAGCAGGTTGGGAACAGGATACAATCACCTTTTGGTGATTATAGTAGAGTAAATGAGTTGTTTGTGTATATGATTATTTTCATTAATATAATTCGGATATGACTTTGAATCGTGTAAACATATTACATTTTCAGAGTATAGTATTTCTAACCATTATTCTTTCGAATTATAAGCACTCTGTAATTGGATAAGATAAAGTCACAGTCAAATGTTGACAACAACGCAATACTTGAGCAAAACATAAAAGTGATTTTTGTGATTTTTGTATTCGTTCATTTTTTAAATAAAAGACCAAATCGTCAAATCTCATGTTTATATATAAATGATTTCTAAGGGTCCATACATTATTAAGGGCCGAGTTTTTTTAAATGTCCAATGTTTATATATATTTATATGTTTATATACTAGATACAAGACCTACGGTAATGCAGATGACTCTAAATTCTTATATATATATTTGAAGTTGTATTGGTATATTTTATGTATTATGTTTTTTTGTGTATATATTTTTATGAGATGTTAGTATAGTTTTTAATTTAAGATGGTGAACCATATTTCGATCCACTGTATTATTCACTCTTGTTAACGTTGTAGCAATTTATTTTGTTATTATTATAATTTATATTTTTTTAATCATCCAGAGGGTGTAAAGGAAAAGGTTGGATCGTTGCAGATGTTCATCGAGAATTCCGGAAGTTGCGAGGATATGGGTCCTGTTGCAGGGGCGGAGCTAGGATATATAAATTGAGGGGGCAAAAAAAATATTTGTTTGTTAATTCTTCTTAGTTTTAAGGGGGCAAAAATTTAAAATTGTCAATAATACTTTAGAAAATTTTAACTTTTACGTAATTTCAAAACTTTTGTGGGAGTAGCTGCCCCCACTGCCCCCATTCTAGCTCCGCCTCTGTCCTGGTGCATTTCCTGTAGAGGAGGTTCACAAGATATCCGTGTTGGATATTAGGATGGCAAATGCTGATAGGCATGTTGGTAATATCTTGGTAAGTAAAGGAGAAGATGGCCGGTTTATGCTCATTCCAATCGATCATGGTTACTGCATCCCTCATGGTGTAAGTTTTTTTGTTGCAACTGATTTTAATCTTGACTATTAAATGATTAGCATTGATTCAGACAATAATCTCAACAATTTGAATTTCTTTAACTTGGATATGGTAGATAAGATCATGATTTTATGTTATTTCATGTGTTGCATTTGACTTATTGTATTATTCAGATTGTTAATTAGGTAACTTAGGTTGCAATTGAGGCTCTGTAAGCATATAAGTTTAAGATCCATAATAATGTGGTTTACTGTTGTTGTGGAACCATAGAAAACACCAACAATCCTTAATTTGTTTTTGCGAAATTGTCCATAAAATATATTTAAGTACTTGTAATCACAACTGTATAATTGTTATTGTTATTTTCAGTTTTATATACTACATATACAAAACTTTTATATATATAATAAGATAGTGTACACATCAACAGGTGAACCTTATACCATATGCTATTATATTTGAATTTTCGTGATTATTACATTTTAATTTTATATGATATGAAAACATGAAATTGATTGTTATCTTAAATGTACCAAAACTTTGAATTAGTTAATGAAAAAGTTAAATTGTTAGCTTTTTAGGTTTAAAATCTTGAATATACTATAGTTTATGGTATTTTGGTAACGCTTTTTTTTTTCTTTTTCGTGTTCCATATTTGCATTGTATTTTTTTTTGTTTCACTGAAGTTACATACATGAAGATAACTGAAACTCGCGATTAAATATGAAAAACGATAGGTAGTTTTAATTGGGTACCCAACGGGTATTGAGCCGTGTATCAGTACAAATATTCTAAACGGGTATGTATAGAAATACACTAAAATCTATCGGAAATTGATCCGTTGGTATTCATAATCCAAGCATTGTAAATTAGAAATTGATAAAAGAATTCAAAAAAAGGCGGTGGTATGAGTATAAATGCATTAAAATCCGTCGGAACCTAACACATTGACATTCATGCTCCAAGAATTATAAATTAAAAATATATAAAAGAATTCAAAATAGTAGGTCCTATAAGAATATAAATCACTCGCGATAGAATGAAGTTAAGAGTTTTTTTTCCGTGCTTTAAATTTGCGTCGTATTTTCAGTAACTATTTTTTTTTATTTTACCAAAGTTACATACATGAGGATAATCTAAACCTACAAATAAATATGAAACCGATGGGTAATACTAACTGGTTACCCAACGGATATTGGGTTATCAGTACGAATATTCTAAACGGTATGTGTACATATACACTAAAACCCGCCAAAAATTGACCGATGACATTCATAACTCAAGCATTATAAATTAGAAATTGTTAAAAGAATTCAAAAAAGACGGTGGTATGGGTACAAATACACTAAAATCTGCCAGAATCCGACGTCGACATCCATGATTCAAGAATTGTAAATTAAAAATTGATAAAAGGATTCAAAATGGTAGATCGTATAAGAATTTAAATCACTGGACGATGGAACGAAGTTATGAATTTTTTGGAATTGAAAAAAACTTATTGGGTTTTTTTTTCAAAAAAATAAAATAAATAAGATTGTAGGAAGAGTTTGAATTATAAAAGAAAAAATAAATTAGTTATTAAATAAAAATTTTCATAAATATTTGGTGGATAATCTACAATTAAAAGAAAAACAAATGATTTATATTGTAAATACTAAAGGGTGTATATTGTAAATATAAAAGGGTATATTAGTCTATTAGTCATATAAAATTGGAATTAATGATGTTATGAAATAAATTAAGGATTAAATCTTAATTGTTAATCTTCATCTAATGGTCCTTATTCTCTCAAGATTTTTCTTTTAATATATAAGATCGATAGATAGATAGATAGATAGATTTATATTTTTTTTAAAGGTTTTTAATTTTGTTACTTTCTTAAATACATAGCTTTTAATTTTTAATGGGTTGGTGGGCGTATATATATTTTTTCATTTGGCATTATTTCTTTAAGTTTGATTTAATTTTATTACTGTAGGGCGTGTTTGGTTTAACTTTATTATGGTTGGGTTTGATTGAGCTGATTTTTGTATTAAATACTTTTTTCTAAAGTCCAATTTTTGGAACGTTTGTGCCGTGCTCGTATATTTGTTTACTCATGGCGGTTATATTTTATTAGGCGAGGCCTCACGATAACGTGAGCTTTCACATTTATTTTCGTAAATTGTGTAGTCAAAAATTTGAAGTTCAACGAAACTGTACCAAGAAACAAACTCTAATTTAATATAATCGCCAACTAATAACATGTGGATACTACCTCATCATTTTGATATGGTTAAATTTTGTTTGTTTTTCTCTAAATAAGTTTTTGCAGCCTTTTTCAAGGATTTTATAAAGTTAAAGTAATAGACGTATTCAATAGTATAATACAACATGGGTTACTATATTTTAGTTTTTTGATTAACCATTTGGGTGAGGTTCAAATGAGACTAAAATTTTGTGTGAGACTAAGGGAACCAATGATATCATGTCACATGTACAAAGAGAATGTTCCATACTACAAAACCCATGTACCCCAAATATCAATTATCTCACAAACGACAAATCGAAAAATCATGAAACTTGCACCATAATTTTCAGCGTTTTATCCTCTTCGATTTGCCGTCCCTCAAGGCATACTTCCGACTAATTTTTTTTTTTATTTTTTTGGTGGGTTTCATATGTTACTAACACATGTGTTAGAGTGTTGCGTTTAGGGTTTAGGGTTTGGGGTTTAGGGGTTAGGGGTTAGGGGTTAGGGTTTGGGTTTTGGGGTTTCTCCCCGAAACCCCAAAACCCAAACCCTAACCCCTAAACCCCAAACCCTAAACGCTTTATAAAACTCTAAACCCTAAATCATACTAAACCCTAAACCCTAATAAACCCTAAACCCTACTAAAACATAAGATCTAAACCATGAACCCAGCTAAATCCTAACCCTAAACCCTAACCATGACCGTAAATAAAATGTACAATCAATCACTAACACATGTGATACTAATTTATAAAACCCACCAAAAAACCAAAAAAATTTTTTTATCGAAAGTATGTCTTGAGAGATGGCAAATCGAAGAGGATAAAACGCTGAAAAATATGGTGCAAGTTTCATGATTTTTCGATTTGTTGTTTGTGAGATAATTGATGTTTGGGGTAAATGAGTTTTGTAGTATGGAACATTCTCTTTGTACATGTACCATGATATTATTGGTTCCCTTAGTCTCACTCAAAAATCATGCAGTCATTTGAACTTACTCTAACCATTTTTGTTTAGTATGATGATATAATGTTTTATTTTTCAATAATTAAGAACATTAATTAAGAGTTTGTATTTACAGAGTTTCATATAAGTCTTGCCTTAATGTCGACGTATCTTTATGAGATGATTCTCCATACTTGGTAGACTTAGCTTTATATTCAGACATCTCTTCGAGCAAAATCTTGAGTTTCCGGACCTCATTCATGGCATTTACATTATTATTGTTGGTATTAATTATTAAATTGTTCCTATTATTAAATTGTTCCTAGTATTATTATGACTGAATTTGATTTAGGATTTTCTTTAAAGATGATATTAGCCTATTAGGTAAGATGAAAGCATTGTATGGGAATCGTTATTTGTCAATTGTTATACCATGAAAAATAGGTATTACCATTATATTGACACACAAACGTACAATGACCTTTTAGAAATAAATACGAATAGATTGATACTTATGGATTAAAAAACAAATAAGCAAAAAGTTGCTAATTCATACCTCTAACTTCATTCTGGTACTAATTTTTTTTAGAAAAAAGACAACACAATATATAGAACACATAAAATATAATGATACTTCACACTATATTCATTGTGCCGACTATGACAGTACAACTTTGTTCCCCATCTTTCACCAACCAATACTTGCCACCATATTAGTACGAACTATATGCCAATTTTTACACGCACATTGACTCAGACTTCAATACACAACAAGTATATTAAGCACTGCACAATTTGGAAAGCAGAAATACACAAGACAATGTCGTATACATGAATTATCCAGTCCCGAATTTGTTGCCTTTGATCTGTATGGCACCACTCGATCATCACCAAACACTTTCAGTGTAGGTTCGAAGCATATGAATTATATATTGTTGGACATGTGTTGTTTGTGTATACGATTATTATCATTGATATATTTCGGATATGACTTTGAATCGTGTAAACATATTACATTTTCAGAGTATAGTACTCATTTCATACCATTATTCTCTTGAACTACAAGCACTCTATAATTGGATAAGACAGTTAGAGTCAAATGTTGACAACAATGCAATACGCCAAGACTTGAGCAAAATATAGAATGTGTAATATAAAGACCAAATCGTCAAATCTTCTCATGTTTATATATAAATGATTGCTAAGGGCCCATACATTATTAAGGGCCGATTTTTTTTTACATGTCGAGTGTTTATATATTTAGAGTAAATTACGCTGTCCATCCTGTGGTTGTCCCTATATTACACATTCAGTCCCTGGGTCGGGTATTGTACGGGTTTAGTCCTTTGACCCGCTTTTTTGTTTCATCGCAAGTCCTTACTCCACTTGGGTCCAATCCAAAAGACTAAGATACCCTTTGTTTGAATATTGTAGAATTTAATTAAGAAAGGTCCTTTTTTTTTTCATTTCAAATACTCCGTATAATGTTTTTTAATCATTGAATTATATGTAGGACAGCAGCTATTTTTTAATGCTAATCATATCTCCACGATTTTGACCATTTAGAACGTAACTCCGGCGACCAATTCATCCACCCCTTTTATATGTATACACACATATCCACTTCTTCCACCCTATCTGAAACAACCACTACCACTGCTAAATGCTAATGTGCCACTATCACCGCTGTTTAACCGTTACCACGACTGTTGCGCCGTCACGATGATTGGACCACCGCGGTTGCTACGCCGCAGCTATTATAACACGACCACCAAGACTACGTTCAGAAGGTTTGTAGATGTATGTTTGATTTCGGGATTTTAGTTTAATTTACAGCTTCAATAGTGGATGGAGGTGTTTCTGTGAATGGATTTCAGGTTACTTTCGGGATTTCGGTTTACTTTCGGGATTTCAGTTTATTGGATTTTGGATGGAGAAGATGATTTTGTACAGTGCTGGTAAGTTTGGATGGGAAAGATGAATTATAAATAAAGGCCCATTTATAAATAGAGTATTATTACATGGATCCTAAGAAAAAAGACTTCTTTACCCTTTCTCTAATTTGAGGAGGACTTGCGATGAAATAAAAAACCAGGTTAAAGGACTAGATCCGTACAATACCCGAATTAAAGACTGGATTTGTAATATGTGGACAACCACGGGACGGACAATAATGATGATTGTATATTTGTATAATATTAAAGCCCATAAAATGAGTTAAGCCCAACCGTGACCCCCACCAGGCCACCGTTACATTTATATTTACAGAAATAAAATCGTTGTTTGAAAACCATAGTCTTTTTTATATTTAAGATTCAGTTTTATTAAACTGGTTTAATCTATAATCGCAACCAAGACCAACAGGTATCAGGTACGTATATTTTCTTTCTTTCTTTCTTTCTTTCTTTAAATGATTATTCTACTTATATTCATGTTCAATGATTTACTTTATCCTAATTATTCAATTTATATATTGGGGTTTTGATTTGATGCTACAATTATGAACTTTAGAGGAACACAGTTTAGAAATTAATATTATATGATTCAATTTGATATGATGTTTGACGCACAAATTGTATGATACTATTAGAATATGATGCTACCGGAGAGTACTGTTGATTATTATAAGTATTGAACGACAACTATGCTTTTAAGAATACTAGAGCCTCTCCGATAAAAGTTTTTTGTAAAAAAATAAATATATATATATATATAAACTTTTCATCGGAGAAAAAGTTTTTCTTAATAAAAGCTTGAGATTCCTTAACCTTTTGATCATGTTTGTGATAGCTTCTATAGAGGAAAGCTAAAAAAACTTTATAAAACTTTAGAAAGCCCTTTTTCATGTCGCATCGGGCCACCTAATTCTATGGCCCGGCCCTGCCCTGCCCTGCCTATGACTAAAGTTATAAATATTGAGCCGTATTATGATGGAGTCATTATATAAGTAAGTCTTGTGTTTAGAAAAAAATCATTTTGCAACAAACCATACATGATTACGTCCGGTGGTACCCTTGTAATACGCCCTTTTGTAACCATCAACTTTCCCATGGCTCACTTCTCTAACGTTGCAAAGTTCCGCCCAACGTCTCTTACTTTCAAGAGGATTATATTCAACCATTCAATAATGATACGCCGCCATATATCAAGGTGTGTCTTATCTCTCTAACATTGCAAAGTTCCGCCCAACATCTCTTACTTTCAAGAGGATTATATTCAACGCATTCCAGGGGCGGAGCCACATAGAAGGTAGGGGTAGCAATCGCTACGGGTCTATTCACTATACGTGGTGTAAATTTATTATAAAAATTGTTTTTTTTTCTGTATTCCTTATATGTGCTACGGGTTCACAAAAATTGAGATATCCCTGATACCGATCACTACGAAGCTGGATCCGCCACTGACACATTCAATAATTATACGCCGCCATATATCAAGGCAACTACATGCAATCATGAAGAAGAAAGAATGGCAACTTGATAGCTTAGTGGCTTAGTTTGGTTCTAATGTAAATGTATTTATAGACCTTTTGAACTTAGGTTCAAAATGATGGAAGCCAAAAGAATTTGTTGTCTATTTTCGGAAAAATGTGTTTTTCGAACGTATGGGTTAAACCCAAAAAAATACCGCTAAGCAACATACTGTACCAGTTTATATTTTATAACGAAAATGTTAATAAAAATTCGCTATTGACTATTTGTATGTCAGAAGTTCAACTTATTCATCTAAAGTAACATGTATTCAAATGGTTTAGTCATTGAATCGTTGCACTTAAATCATGTATAACCATTCACAATATACTTTTTAAGATATAGAATAGAATAAAATATAACAAATATTTGTAATGATTTACGTAAAAAGTTAGTACTCCCTCCGTCTCAAAATAATTGTCCTATTTCAAAATGTACATAGTTTTAGAAAAATTACTATCTACTAATAACGTCTCATCTTTACCCACTAAAGTCTCTTTTGATTAGTTGTAATAGAATCTAAACACTTATATTGGAACAACACAAAATAGTAACAAATACACTTAATTTGGAACGAAAGGAGTAATATATAAAGTTTTTTGAAAAGATATTGACAAAGATAGAAACTTGAAGGGCCATCTTTTCGTATGTTTTTGAAACAAAAATGGGCCCGTATATATCTTGAAAAACACATTGATAACCGAAAATAGGCTATATATATCAATAAGACATTCTAAAAAATCATATTGTGAAAAAATAGAGCGGCAGTGTTCAAACGTAGGAGCCATATTTCGATATTTTGGGTTTAAACTTCGGTTAAAGATTTTCTTTTTCTTTTGATATTTTTTGTGAATATAACTAAAAAAAGGGTATACTGATAGTGAATCATATTTAGAAGTCATTATGTAGTTAGAGGTGGCAATTGAATGTAACAATCTATAACCGGGCAATTAGGGTTATGTTTTTTTTGTGTCTAACGGATCATAACGTGTAAAGACACTAATACTAGAAAAAAAGGCTAAAGGGTTAGAACACAGAGTGTGGTGACATTGGTTTTTACAATGTCCTCACGGGAACGTCGTTGAAAAAGTAGGGTTGTGGAGCATGTTGAGGTTACAGTATTGTCACTCGGAATTTTATTTTGACCCTTTTTAATTAGTGTGTGTGTAAATAAGAAATGACAGGAAAAAAAAGAAAACAACGTTTTAGCTCGGACGGTGCTCTTGAACATCTTCGCGGTGTGGGAGGACAACGTCGAACAGTTTTCTCGAGTCATAATTTTGACAAAACGCCGTTCACACCGTATGCTCTCAAGGTCGAATCTTTAAAGGTGTAACTGTTTATGGAAAGAACTCCTAAATCAGCTTATTCCAAAAACAATTGTCTTTATATTAACTTTGTTTGACAAACTAAGGGTTGATACCTAATGCAAGTTTTTTTTTTTTTTTTTTTTTTTTTTTTTTTTTTTTTGAGGTTTGAGAAGAAAAAGCTATCTGAAAACACTCACTACTCCAATGATTAAAAGTTTTTTTAAAATTTAATCGAAAAGTATCGAAAAGAAAAATAAGAAGAAAAAAAAAAGACAATTTCCCCCCTCTATCCCTCGTATTTATATAGTCAATTGTCCAGGTCTAAATAAAAATAGAAGGCAATAACAGATAAATCCTTATTTACAATAATATAGTTTGATGCTTATAGTTTGACAGAAACATTCCCTTCATAAATAGCGGTTCTAAAACCAAATTGAAATTAAAAAGAAAGAAAGCTAAAACATGCTCACAAGTCTTGAAGAACCTAGAAGTTAGAGTATCTTACATTTGACCGCTCCATGTGAAACCAAGGGGGGCATGAGGCGAAACCAAACTCTCAAGGGGGGCATGAGGTGAAACCAAACTTTCAACATGAGAAAATGCTTCAAAGTTTAGAATTCCACCAAAGTCTTGTATCTCAGTGAATGAGCAATTCATGGAATCATAAACAAGCAATTTTTTATAGAGCTTCACCAAAAATTTCCCATCATTTGAAATAGAGAAAGGAACATATACTCCAAGTTTAGTAAAATACGGGATGGAAACCAATTTAGTCCAAGAATCTTTCACTCCATAGACCTTCATCACCCATAAATCAGCACGAATTTCAGTATAATGAACAGTCACACACAAAAAAATCTCCCAAAGCCCCCATCAGGATACCCCTATCACTTACATCGTCATACACAGGTGTCGCAACTTCACCGTAAGTCTCGGTTGCTAAATCAAGAGAAACTATACTAGGTGACCGATATAATTTCCCAAACTTTTCAAGAACCATCCAATGAAAAGCTCCATTTAAAAAAGTACCACATTTGTACGACGCAAGAATACGAACATCATCAATACTCTTCCAACTCCCAGTTTTTAACGAGTATATCTTGACTTTGTTATCAAGTGATACCGCAACAACTTTGTAATTATCAGCAGATTCATCGTAACCAAACGCATGCCCCGGGCATTTGAAACCACTTGATGGTAACATGTTACATAATCTAGTACTAGGGTTGTATATAATGGGAGTATCCCAATCCCTAACAAGGCATAACAATCCATTGCAAGAATTTATCAGATAAACGGTAGCAAGTATTTTACGCCCTCCATACAATATTTGTCGACGTGGAATGTTAAACATTAGTTTCGGACACCTTTCATTCCATAGTCTAACATGAGAATTAATGAAATATTGACTGGATTAAAGGGTACCATGATTTACAAACTGACTTACATCTTAATAATTTTTCAACTGGGAAGCTCAACAGAATTTCGATGATGATCTTTAACGGAAGAAGACGACTGGGTACCGATAGACCACTCACTTTCTTTCTCTTCGATCGTTGTTCATCTTCAATATCCATTCTTTTAACCAACCTAGGGTTCTTTGCGTCTTGGGGAAAACATATGACGAGTCATCTTATCTATCTATGATCTAAAGATTTATTATAACACCCCTTAAAGTTTCACCAAAGCTAACAGATTAGAGTAGAAAATCAAACTTATACATATACGGTCCCTGTTTTTTAAACTACTAGCGTGGATGGTCCATGTTATTCAGGACTGAAAACGGCTCGAGCTTTTATCGGGCAACTCCAACTCGGCTCGGGATTGAACTCCATCTGGTTGAGGTTGTGTTGTAATTTTTCCTTTTCAATTGTTAATGCAAGTTCTACTCTGTTGTTCTAATCCTGTTTATGGTGAATATGACTAAATTATTATTTTAATATAATTTCAATAAGAACTCATGCAGATATATAAAGCCGTATACACTCATGGAATTTAGATGCAAGGCACATGAATTATTATGTGTACGCATCCAAATTATAACTCCTTATTCCAACCCATATTTAAGTTCTTATTGGAGCCCTTCCTTATGGCTAAAAAATCATTAATATTGAGTCGTTATATGATAGTTTCATTATATATGTGAGTCATGTATTTTAAAAAGTTCATTCTGCAGCAAACATAACATGATTACGTCTGGTGGTATCCTTGTTGTATGGCCGTCTATAACCATCGACTATCACATGGTTCACTTCGCTAACATTGAAAAGTTCTGCCCAATATATGTAGCTTTCTAGAGGATTAAACTCAACCCACTATTAATAGTGATACACCGCATTATATCAAGAGGTGTCATATATTATCAAACAGAACAAAGCAGTAGTCAAGAGTTCATAGAACAAATAGTTTTTTGGACCCTGTTGTTGAGCCTCCTAAGAAAAAAAAAAGTTTAATGGAGCGGTTTTTTTATCCATATATGATGTTTCGTTTGTTATGCACTGTAATCGTAACGCATTTGCTATCCTACAATTGAATGGTGTAAATTTAGATGCCATCATATCCACCGTAGGAGTGATATTTGAAGCTGTTGAGGAGGCTGTCAAAGTTGTCATAGAAGATCGCAACGATAACATGAAGAAGAATATTAGTGAAAATGGAGATTTTAAGAGGAATAACACTTAAGTAAGTTTTAATGGGTCGATTTTAGTTAAGAGCTTATTAGAGACTTAATTTTGTTACGCATGTTTTGAGATGATGATATCATTATTGTAATCTTCAATATATAAATCTATAAGCAAGTCAATAGTAACTTTTATATCCAATGTAATCTTATGTAAGGTTTTAATGGTTTGTTGCATGTAGTAGCTAGCTAGTGTCAATGCAAGCCATTACCATATATCTATTGATAAGTAACTACATAAGTGTAGTATTCAAACTTAGAAGACTTAACATCATACTAAACAAGTTTCAACTGTTTTAATAAGCACAACTGAATGCAGTCATGCTTGTTTGGTGATCACCAAAAATTTAAGTGAATTCGCGGAAAGAAGCTTGAGTCTTCAGCTTGTTATTAGGAGAAACAAGAGACTTCGTATTTTCAATGTCGGTCTAGGGTCGAGGCGATCAGTTGGGAAGAGATTGTATTGAAGCCTGGCCATTGAGTTTTTGTAAAGTAAAAAGAAGAAAATGGCAACTTGATATATAGTTTAGTCTCGCTTAATTTGGTTCTAATGTAAATGTATTTATAGACCTTAAACGACTTAGATTAAATATGATGATGGAAGAGAAAAGAATTTGTTGTCTAATTTCGGGAAGGAAAAAAAATCGAACGTATGGGTTAGACGGAATAATGAATACCCCTAAGCAACATTCTACTTTATGATAATGAATATATGTTAATCATAATTCGGTATTACCTATTGTATGTCACAAGTTCAACTTATTATTAATTTAAAGTAACACATGTATTCAAATGGTTTAGTAAGATTCATTGAATCGTTGCATTTAAATCATGTATAACCATTCACAATATACTTTTTCCGATATAGAACAGAATATAACAAATAAACCAATTAAACCAATTGAGTATTGCCAAAGTAGTACCGTCACCATAAAAGCTCAGACCTCACATATATGACATATTGGTAAGCGGTTTAAATTCGTGCCTCAACATATCTGGGCTATTTGTAGACAGGTAACTTGTCTGGCATTAACTCTCCTTACGAATGGAGAGAATGCATTCCATTGAAATATGTTACGAGTGTCACCTTCCAAAACACGAAAGTCAAAATCTTTCAGAGAGTGGATTCATATTCGAAGAATGCATAACCGCATGGATAACCTTACACTAACCCGTCAATTTAGGAACCCATTCAAGATATGACCCTTTTTAGAATATAACAAATATATATATTGACTTGCGCATGATAAAAGTTAGTAATTTATAAAGCTTTTTTTGGGAATAAATTGACAAAGATAGAAACTTGAAAGGCCTCTTTCCGTATGTTTTGGAAACAAAATGGGCCGATATAATATCTTGAAAAAACACGTTGATAACCTAAAATCGGCCCATATATATCAATAACACATTGTCACATTCTAAAAAATCATATTGCGGCAGCGTTCAAAAGTAGGAGCCATATTTCGTTATTGTTGGGTTTAAATTTCGGTTAAAGGTATTTTTTTTCTTTTGAAATCCATTGATGAATATAATTAAATGGGCATATTGATTAGAAGTCATTATATAGGTAGAGGTGAATATTCGAATGTAATAATTTATAAGATTTTTCTAAACGTAGCCCAATACGCATAGAAGTATTGTACAATAAAATAACCGTCACCATAAAATTAAATAAGAAGAGACACGTACAATACTTTATGTATCTTAACGATAGCCATAAAGGTTACGTTTAGAAAATGTTTACTTTATAATAGGCCGATTAGGATTATGTTTTTTATGTCTAAAATAATCATAATGCGTAAAGGCACCAACACTAGAAGAAAAAAAAGGCTATAAGGAGTTAGAGTCGAATTTTTGAAAGTGCATTTCTTTTTTATGGAGAGAACTTCTATATCGGCTTATTTCAAAACTATAATTATATAGTTTGTAAGTTGTTACTCGACAAACTAAAGGCATCCCTAATGCTAAGGTTTTTAATTGCTTTTTTAATTTTTTTTCTTCTTTTTGTGTGTGTACGCACGCTCGTTAGAGGTTTGTGAAAAAGCTCTATGGAAAAACTCATTACTCCAGTAATAAAAAAAAATTCGAATCATACAATGTGAAATATGATCAAATAGTTATAAAAAGATAATAAACCGACAATTATTTTCCTCTCTATCTCCTCGTATTTTTTTTTTTTTTTTTTTAAGATTGTTTTTGAGCAATGTAAAAGGTTTTACAATTGGAGTAATGGGCATTCTTATTACTTATTTTCATGAACCTCTTACATCAAAGTTTAATTAAAATTAAAACTATGTAAAACCGCTGGATATGTCCTGATTATTATTTTTTGAATAGAGAAGTTCAGATAAACTATGTTTTCGTAATTGTCTCGGTCCAACTCGACATGTAAAATGTACCTGCCCGACTCACTTGTTTTGCCACTTCTAAAAGTTATATGTTTTGTGTTTTAGTAAAGTTCATTTTGCAGCAAAGAAAACATGACCGAGGTGTGTGTTATCCTGCCAGACGGAACAAAGGGGTTCGCAAGAATCAATACGTCACAAGTTTATCGGGACTCTGTTGAGCCTCCTAAGGAAAAGAAGAGGTTAACGGGCCTTTTTAACCTACGGTCGATCTTTCATGCGTTCTGCTGTGCGATCATGATGGATTGGTTATTGGGATCTACTCCGTTTGAACCTTATAATATTTTGTGTCGTCATATTTACCGTAGAAGTGTTTTTAAAAGTTGCTGCAGAGGCTGTGAAAATTGTCATAGAAGGTGCCAGAGATAAGAGGAAGAAGCATCTAATTGAAAATGGAGAAGTATGTTTTTTTGTTTGATTTCAATTAAGGATTTATTAGAGGCTGTGAAAATTTGGAGGGATGGTGTTGTGATCACCCAAGTCAACATGGGTTCATGTGATTCTGGCTCAATGGTTTGAGCCACTGTAATCCAGGCCTCCATATTCTCCTGAGAGATGAAGTGGTTGGGTTTTACACTTGCATGCTATGGATTCAAGGATGTATCTTGATAACAATTTGTTTGGTGGATATGAGAGAATGCAGGGTTTAGACCAGGGAGGTGATAGATACAACATCCAAATTGATTCATACAATACAGTGTACAATAGTTAAAGCAAATAGTACAAGTCTATGATACTACAACTTTGGTGTATAAACGAATTTGTGTGTTGTATTTATCAACACCCGATAGATAGTGAACTTGGAGATTATATGGAATATATTATACACATGCATTTGACAGTATGCCACTTGCCCCTATAAATCTATAACGGAGCCATGGTCAACTACCTTTGTGTTTTCATATATGATCGACCTTTTTTCTTAATTTAGGTTTTTGGTTATAATGTAGCAGTTATTCAGCAGTGAATTACGTTTAAGATGAAGTTGGCAAGATTTTAAAGAAAGTTTTACTTAAATTTGTCAACTCTCAGTAGTGTTTGAAATTGACCTTTAATGTTTTCTGTATCTTAAATCTTTGTTGTTTTCCTCACACTTGTAGGATGATAGACTTACTTCTAATCTTAAAGTAGAGATTATGATAAAATGACCGAGGGTGTGCAATAAGCATTACTAATGATACTAAAAGGAACTGTATTCTTATAGCTTTTCGTATTTGTTAATATTTCGCCCTTGTCGAAAACATGTAAAGAAAAAGAATGCGTTCATGATATCATGTATTTCAGTTTGTCAATGTTTTTGAGTAGGGTGCATCAATTATTATATCTAGGTCAATTACACTCTTTTATAACCAACTATTTGCTCAAGTTTTATTTTAATGTTGTAGCCCGTAAATTTTACGGTTATGATCTAGTAACTAATAGCAATCATGATGAACGATGATCAGATGATTTAGTAAACTAAATGAGTGTGTGCACTTTCTGATTTTAACTTAATGAGAAAAAGCGTAAACAGTCTTTACTATTTTTTTTCTCAATGATTTACTTAACACATGGTTATTAACTTATTATAATAGTGTGGAACATGTGTCAATAATATTATACATGATGATGAGTGTGTTTGGTAACAACTAGAGAATGCAGCTAGAGCTGGAGTTAGAGATTGTGGCTAGAATGAAGTTGGAGATTATTTTTTAAGTTACTCAAAATAGCTTCTCTAAAAAGTTATTCTAGGGGATTCTTGTAGATTCTTTTTTCAATAATCACTTATATATTTTTGTTGCCAAACATGGATGAAAGATTGAGCTTCTTAAAAACTGAAAACTCAATCTACTAGAATCCCTAAAAATGGTCTCCCAAACACACCCGATGTGTTTTCTACATTCCCACCTGGACAGTTTTTCATGTCTTCACTTATCGCAAAAGATCATAATCATAAGTTACTCAACTTCGTAGATGATTATCTTGTGTCCGAAAGAACATTACAATGACATGTAATATCAATCTAATCTTACATAGAAAAGATGCACAAAAAAGATATAACGAAAAAACAAAACATTGGAAAAGGAAGACCCCAAAAATGGAACATGATTAGAAACCGTACCCAAACATTACAAGTACTAGAAAGGGTTCTTTAAGAACTATCGAATCATATAAGAGAGAAAAAAATCTAGTGGTATGTCCTTTCAAAATTTTATAAATCCCAAAAAAAATATGTAATTGAATAAATTGAATAAATGATCCTTGTGGTTTACACACATTTTTATCTTTGGTCCTTAAATTTTGTTTGTTGCATGAAAAACTTAATATTTGTTGTACGGTTAGCCCCTCATCCACCTAAAAAGACTAAAATACCCTTGGTAACACCATCTATTTCACTCGGCCATAGAAAGGTATTTAGGTTATTTTAGGCGGATGAGGGACTAATCATGCAACATATTTTAGGTTTTTAGACTGTCCATGCAACAAATAAAGTTTAAAAATTAACGGTGAGAATGTGTGTAAATCAGAGGGACAATTATGCAATTTACTCTATGTAATTCTTTCAAAAAAGATACCAAAAATATTGATGACTTTGATAGGTAGATAATGGGCTGAAAGCTGGCCCATAGCTTTGTTGGACCAATGAATTATGAATTATTAATTATTAAAAACTATACAGTAAAAATTCTAACATACCGTTGCAAAAATTGAAACATTTAAATAAATGTGATTTTGATGATAACGCTGAGACTCATTCCGGAATATGTCCCTAAAACAAAAGTAATCCAATCAAACTGTTCTTTAACCTTTTCCAACCATCCTCGTTTAACATTATGATGATCACAGCCGTTATATTCATCACTATCTGCAGTATTCATACAAAATCCATACCCTAATTAATATTTAATTAATATATCTTGAAATTGTAAAATCACCCATTTCATAGATCGGTGAACGGGAGATTTTACAAGTAAACTTTTTGTTTGTTACAAGGAAAAGGTTGGACTTTATATCTACAAGGAACCTTTTATTTCCTTGTAGGAAGCAAAAAACTCCTTGTAAAAGTCACAGGAATATTGTTTTACTAGGAATAAATAATACTGTATCATTTAGCAACCTCAAGAAATCTTATTTTACCTTGATCATAGTATTTCATATAGCATCCCCTAAGGTACATATCAGCCCAAATCGATGCATCGCATTCCTTTTCTGATAAGCAGTTTTGGCAATCACTTGCGCTTAAGTCTTGTATGCATTGAGCCCAAACCTTTGTGGTCCCGAAATTGCCGCTGCGAAAGTATCCGGCCTGATCATGAAGTATATAATTCAATGAACTGTCAATGGGATCTGAGTTACACCCAAAGGAAGGCCCACAAATTTTCAACATCTGTTTTTTATCCACAATTCCGTAAAAAAAAGGTAGTCATATTTCACAAGACAATTTTCCAACTCATGTATAACTCCACCTAACGCACTAGGACAAAGTGTTTTCAGTTGATTTATAGAGTTGGCTACACATTTGTTACAACTTGAGAAATCAATTCCCCGCGACACTGGAAAAGGCCGTAGACAACATCGTTTTGTGTCGAACTTCCTAGACTTTTGTTGTAGATTGAATTGAAATAGATGCCGTAAACAACTTGAGCTAGGTTTGACTCATATGTTGTTATTGAGTTGCATATGAGTTTAGAGCAGTGGTGGTAAAGGTTTGGAGAGGAGGAAACCAAAATGTAGGGCAACATGAAGAAAAATATCATTTGAAGCTAAAATGTAGAGGGTGTTTTTACTTTTATAGTCTCATAACTTTGACATGTCAACTATAATCATTCTACAAGTTTATCATCATCATCATCATCATCATCATCATCATCATCATCCTCATCATTTATTATTATTATCATTATTATTATTATTATTATAAAAAAACGAAAAGGGATTGTATTATTATTATTATTATTATTATTATTATTATTATTATTATTATTCATGTATGTGTCTCCCTAACACATTTGTACATAAATGTCTATATATATACATGTACTTATTGCCTAAAGCCTTTTAGTCATGTATCTCCTAATTATGACATATGAACTTTCGACTCAATTATACTTGCATGTAGCATATGATGTCCATATAATAGGTTAATGATTGGGTTGTGCTAAGCACAACCATAAGATTTACTAGTATATGATATATGATGTACACGAGTTTTTTTCACCCCCGCGTTACGGCGGGGTGTAACGTAATTACATTTTTGTAAAATTATTTGTCATTTGTATAAATTCAGAGCTCTACTTTATTAGGTTGATATGAATGTAATTTGTAAAGTTTGTTAACTACTTGATTATAATAATAACATTTGAAAAGGAAAATTTATTTTCATTCGTAAACTTAGTTTTTCATGTTTTAATCTTTTTAACTCATCAATGATTTGAATTTAAAGTTTAATCGGAGATATAAGCGGGTGTGCTTTTTTTTAGTGTTAAATCACATGTGATTTCTCATTAAAACCCAATAAAAAATGAAAAAAGAACTTTGTCGAAAGTATATCTTGTTAGATTTGGAATCGAAGAGAAAAAGACACTGATTTCGAATATGTAATTTTTATAATTTATATTTGTAAGATATTTAACTTTGAAAATAAATGTGAAAATGAGTTTTTGAAATGGAGCAATCATATTGGTTCCTCCATTCTCCATTTTTTTACCATTCTTTTTTGAACTTTTCTCTTATATATATATATTTTGGAAGGATCATGAGGGAACACCTACTTTTGGGGGGAAGGCCAGGGGTAAGATGATGATCCACCATCCGTTAATATGCATCGCGGTGCATATTAGTTAATATGCCTTGTGATGTACATTAACAATAAAAATATTTTTCAAATAATGTAAAGTTTTAATATGCATCGCGATGCATATTAGTTAATATGTATCACAGTGCATATTAACAATTTATTAAATAAATATCAATTAACTAATGTTGTGACTTAAAAATAATATTTGTTCGTTAAAATATTCTTTATAGCATCGATTTTGATTACTATTTACTGATAAAAATAATTTTTTGTTGACGTTTTGATTGATAATTGTAATATGTTTTTTGATTCATACTAACGAATACAAATGTTTCCCTCTTCCCCCAAAAAGACACTTCCCTCTTGATCTTTACCCTATATATATATATATATATCACTACTGATAAATCAAATCCGGACATTCTAAGTTAGCCAGATATATATATACTAGTGATAAATATTGTAGAGGAAACCTAAATGTTAAAAGTTGGAGAAGAAAGTAAGAAAAGTTTCCTTATGGTGTTTTAGATTGAGAATAATAGGGTAATTAGGTCATTAACCATCAATTTAAAATAATTAATGTGGTCAATATCAATTCAAAGAACTTTAAATTAGTACAGAGTATATAAGAAAAAGTGGATGATGTCATCAAAAATCTAATCAACCAATAGAAATACTCAATCAACACCTAATAACAAAAAAACGCAACAATAGCATTACTAATCATTATGAAAAAAATTATAAAAATAATATTTTAAAAAACTCGCGTTGTCGCGGATCCTTCAACTAGTATTATGTAAGCCACAACCTATAGGTTGGTACGCCAAAAGTCCCTTGCCACCACCTGTTTCTACAAATCTCCGCATATATATAATTTTATCATAATTTGTTGCCAAAACTCCTTTGACACCTGTTTTTTATTAATCTCTGCATGTATATAATTTTATCATAATTTGTTCTAGCTATAAGAGTATGACATCATAGAAATATTGTTGAAGCAAAAGTGTTTAAAGCTTGATTTTAATTTTGTTTGAAAATTGGTTAAGTGTTTTTGATTTGCGACAATAGGAGATCCGTGAATGCTCATTGTCGTATGTAAAGTTATTCCGACAATGGTATTGTCGGAATTGACCAAGTCAAAGTTAATTTAGCATTGTCGCATAGTTTAGTCTATAAATAGGCTTTTGATAGTTAAGTTGAAAAAGAAGTCTTTTGTATTTTTTTTGTCTCAGAAATTCTCTGTTAATACAAAAGCAAGTTTGATCAAATACTTCTTGTGACTTCTCATTCTAATTCATATCTTGATTGATTAGTTTGTATTCCGCACAATCTAGTTGAGTTCTAATTGCGATTCGGTGATCCACGATACTACAAAGTGGTATTAGAGTCGTACGAATAGATATTAGGACTGTTTGATTGAATTAGAGTGAATTTGAGGTATTTGTTTGATTAAAAGGACTCGAAAGCTTGAACATTGTCATTTAGTTACTATTTGACACTGTTTCATTGGTTTAAACGACAAAGTGATATCTTTTGAGCTCAGTTTACTTCGGATTTGGAAGAATTACTGTTGTAAGTGATTCTGTGATCTTAATTCATCTGAATTTGATCTGAATTTGCTTCAATTTGTTTCAGATTGATTATGTGTTTATCGTCAAGTGTACGGATTCTTATAATTGACGGTAAAAGATTAAATTGAGTACTTACGGGTGTCAGAAATCAAATTCCGAGTTCAGTGATATCAACTTTAGCTAAAACGAACTAGAATTGAAGATTTTACAACACTTGTCAATTTCTGGAAAATTCTTCCGTGATTAGCATTCCGTGAGTATTGGATAAGTGTTTCTTCCGTGATTAATAAATCCGTGATTAAGTGTTCCGTGATTAGTGTCCGAAAATAGCATTACTATTTTATCCATGATTGCACTTACGTGAATAGTAATCCGTGAATAATCTATTGTCGCATGAACAGTAGCTATTGTCGCATAAACAGTAGTTGAATATTGACGGATTCTAGGTTATTGTCGTATAAACAGTGTTTGTTGTTATTAACGGAGTGTTATTCACGGAAAATTGTTATTCACGGACAATTGGTATTGACGGACAATTGATATTGACGGAAAATTGGTATTGACGGATTGTGATATTGACGGATTTTGTTAATTTCGCATAAACAGTGTTAGTTGTGATTGACGGAGTGGTATTCACGGAATTTTTACTACTCTCGGATTCATTGTTACTCTCGGAATATTTTTGAAGCTGTTACTCTCGGATTATCATTTTGGTATTCTTGAATTTTTCTAAGTGTTGAAATGGCTCATGTGAATTGGCAAGTTATGATAAAGAATGAACAAGAGACCGGAATGACAACCAAACCATCAAAGTTTTTATGTCAAAATGGATTTAAATGATATACATCTTGAAAGTTTGTTTGATGATATTGAAGAATCTTCTATGTTTGAAATTGGTGAATCATCGAGTAGGTTTGATCAAGAGGAGTTATCGGATAGTATTGATGATCAAGAAGAAATTCTATGTCCGACTCCTTTGAATATCATTATTGATGATTTGATTCCGTTTGTAGAGATATGCAATGATGGCAAATATGATTTTGATGAACTTGAAGATCCACTATTTCCTCCAGGGTTTGAGCCTGAGTTTGATGATGTACATGTTGAAGACTAGAAAGATTCTGAAGACGAATTGCATCCAGAAAAAGTCCAGTCAGAAATGTGTTCTCAAGAAGGGTTTTTGGTTGATTCTGATGAAGAAAAAGAGCCAGAAGAAAAAGTTCCTTGATGGTTTTCAAAGCAACCTGAACCTGAGATTATCAAGACAAGAAAATTCTTCAAGATTCCAAGGCATGAATGTGTGG
The DNA here is from genome assembly GCA_963422505.1 of Pseudognaphalium luteoalbum. NCBI lineage: Eukaryota > Viridiplantae > Streptophyta > Magnoliopsida > Asterales > Asteraceae > Pseudognaphalium > Pseudognaphalium luteoalbum. Next base: position 96,327,981 of record OY730198.1, read on the forward strand.
GAAGGATTATTAGCTGGAAGTATGATAATGACAACAAAGTTTTTATTATCAAGAGAACAGATGGGCTACAATATTTTTATCCAACATTCAAAGCTCTCGAGAAACTTCCAAAGTGTGAAATAAATCATATTGCTTCAATTGATATTATCAATCATTCTAAGAATGGTTTGGTGAATTGGATGACTGAAGTTCTCGCTCGTGAATGCTATAAAGGAAAATACACTTGGGTTAAAGAGACGTTTCCAATGAGAACTGTGGATTATTTCAACATTGAACATGTTTCAAATCAACCACGAGTAATCATTACTTATCCAAATGTCTGAGAAAAATTCCACTTGAGAAACTTCCGATTAATTTTTGGAAATTTGTGAGTTATTGGAAGTACAATGGAAGCACAGGAGAAGCAGAGATTGCATGTTATGATAGAGATAACAATGGAGAAATCATGTGGAATCGAGAAACGATTGTATATGTGTTTGATCCTTTAAGTTTGATAAATCTCTTGAAATATGATCTTGAAGCTCTTCTAGTAAATCCAATTATCTATGATGATGCCTTTGATGATGAAGTCATGGCCTTGAAGTTTCAAAGAGTAGTTGAAGTATGTTGTGCACAAGGTGTTTATGCTGGATGTAATTTGTCTGGATATACATAAAGCTTAAAGTTTCAAGAAATCAAGCATTATCCAAGGGGGAGTTTTTTGAAGCAAAAGTGTTTAAAGCTTGATTTTAATTTTGTTTGAAAACTGGTTAAGTGTTTTTGATTTGCGACAATAGGAGATCCGTGAATGCTCATTGTCGTATGTAAAGTTATTCCGACAATGGTATTGTCGGAATTGACCAAGTCAAAGTTAATTTAGCATTGTCGCATAGTTTAGTCTATAAATAGGCTTTTGATAGTTAAGTTGAAAAAGAAGTCTTTTGTACTTTTTGTCTCAGAAATTCTCTGTTAATACAAAAGCAAGTTTGATCAAATACTTCTTGTGACTTCTCATTCTAATTCATATCTTGATTGATTAGTTTGTATTCCGCACAATCTAGTTGAGTTCTAATTGCGATTCGGTGATCCACGGCACTACAAATATCTTTATATATAATTAAAAGAGGATACCACGAAGCAATCTGGACCTTAGATTGGTTTTATCCATAAAGATCCTACGGTTAAAATTATTTCCTACATCTTTAATCAATTTTTAAAATGTATACCTGCAACTATTAAAATTGGCACTTTCAGTACTTCCCTATTTTTTTATCTTATAGTTTAAATACATAACCTTTTAAGTGATAATTTATAAATAAACTAATCGTATTTGAAATATTTATCTATATTGATTGATTACATGAATTTTTTTATCAATATCATGAAACTAAAAAATGATCGTCAATATAACCATACAACCGTAATATGATGAATATTTTAAAATCGTAACTAAAATATTTTATCATTTAAACTAATAAGGTATTAAATTAAATGTAAATTTTCATATTAAAATTTTTACATTTATTATAACAAGTTTTTAATGTATATAATGATGAATCTGGTATTGAGCGTTTTATTGATTAGTTAAAAATTAACGTTCACACAGATCAAGTTGGCGAATATGTTTCAAATACCTTATGAAGAAAATTGAAAGAAAATTGTGATGGATGATAAACTAACTAAACAATTTTGCTCATTTGGACATTAAATTGATGATTATGTCGTGGATCTCAACTCCTTCAAGGAAAATTAGAGTTTAAAATTTACAGTTTTTTTTTTGTCTTTATAATACATGTATTCCACTTTTGTAATCCCAAATAATAATAACATTATATTCATCTTTATTATTCATCATGTTTTAATTTTTATAATTATATGCATTATTATTATTATTATCATCGTTATTCAAAATCTATTATCATTGCTGATACATACACACACACACACACATATATATATATATGTATATAGGTTTTGGTTCAAATAAAAAGAAGTTTAAAGTAAAAAGGGTAAGAAAATATGATATAGTGGCACGTTTCCCTTACAAATAGCATTCAATTATATTAAATGAAGATATAATCATGTATCAAACCACTATGTATCAAAATCACAATGTATCTAACTACAAACGAATATGTATCATTTTTTAAGGTATATCGAGAATATGTATCATTCTTTAAATAAAATTGTATCAACTTGGCGAAATATGTTTGTACAAGTTTAATATACGTTTCTTCACTTTGTATTGATCCACATAAACCATTTTCTTTAAAGCAAATATGAAATCTAACATTTTTTTCTACCCTTTTTACTTTAAATATCTTTATATATATATATATATATATATATATATATATATATATATATATATATTGTACAATTTGGATAGAAATTTAGGTTTGAATTACAAAATACACTTATCTGATTTAGATTGAATTCATTATTAATTTGACTTTTCAAAATTTTTTTGTGGGTTACAATAATTCTATACTACTTTCTTATTATATGTCTATCATATTATATACATGAATGTTTGACTATCGGCCCCTTTATAAAATGAGTAACTATTATAACCAATATGTTTACAAATTAGATAATATATACTTTAAAATCGACATGTCCTATATTTTAATAAAAATATTTTTTAATTAAAAAACAGTTTTAATATGTATTTTTTATAACTTAATTACAAAAAAACCTGAACCGTACCAAACCGATGAAGTATATGCTAGATGTTATTAGTTGATGATTATATTATATAAAATTCCAATTCATGGTACAATTTCATCTGACTTAAATTTTTAATTACACAATTTATAAAATTAAATGTCGAAGCTCCGCATTGTCGCGATATCTCACCTAGTATATGATAAAAAACGAAATACGCTTCAGATATGGGCCAAAGGCCCTTTTACAACTAATTTTCTCTCTAAGTAGTCTACGACTCAAAGTTATCTAAGTACTCTACGATTCAAAGTTATCGAACAATGCACTAATCAAATTGCTTACGTTTGGTATTAGTTGAGAATTGCACTAATCAAAGTTATCTAAGTACTCTTCAATTTGGATAGAACCTGATGTAATTTTGAATTTGAGAATATACCATATAATCGAAGCGATTGAAATCAAGTTGTCCCTGATATATTTTGAGCATCCAAAAATTGGGGAGAACGTGGAGCGGTGGCCATCGGTTGTAGACCCCTCCCAAAAACCACCTTCCTGGTGCAAATTAACCGGAAGTCCTTAATATTGGAAGGCTGGGAATTGAAGTCAACATCATCGGACGATTGATATCCATAGTCAAGGCAAAACCGTCAACCGCTCAAAAACAGTTGACTACGCTGGAGCCATATATATGGACAATTCAATACATAATAACATAGTATTGGGCAACTTTCTACCCATTTGACCCGTTCCCCTTCAGTTAAGTTATTTGATCCAAACCAAAATTGATCACATTCGGAAGTATATGGGTCAAAATTGCCACCTCATTATAAGTACAACCAATGTCTGAGACATTAAATTCGGAAGTATATGGGTAAACATATGATTCTCCTTGAGATTGAAAATTAGAATGTCCATCATTCTTCCATCCAAAACTTGCTGAACTTTCGAAGACGCTCTTTTCCAAAATGGAAACTGTATATTACATCCATAATTTCAAAGGTCGCAATGGTGAAACTCTTTTCAGGTTTGTAGATAATGCTCTTCGTTACCACTTAATCACAACAATTAATTATCAATTAAATTACTTACAATATGCACTGTAAAACGTTTACTCCTTTTGATTACATTGATCAATCAACTACTGTAACCACCATATATGTTCTGTCGCAAAGAAACCATCATTCTTGTTAAAACTAAAAAAACAATAAATTTTGCAAGGATGAATGGTTTTGGACAAATTTTTTGGTACTTTTATTGCACTTTCATCTGCACATACAAATTGTGAATTATCATGTGATAATATTTTCTTGGTGTATAATGATCATGTACCCGGCCCTTGACAGGTGAAAAAAGGTCAAAGCACAGGGCCAATTTTTTTGCACGATCCCGACTTGATACCAATAATCACAATCCCTTGTTCATCTATTGAACCCTAAATCCCAAAGCCCTAATTTTGATGTAAGAAAATTCATATTCATATAAAAACTTAAACAATAAACTTAAAAACAACGTCACAATTACAATTCATCACATCACAATCACAGTAATAACTTTAAAAAAGAAAAGAAAAGAAAAGAGGCATTGCAATCACTGAACTTGTACCGCAGGCAACAATCAAAACGTCTGAATAAAAAAAAAAAACTTAAAGATGGATTGAACAAAATAAGAATAATAATATGATTTGATTAAAAAAGTACGTAGCTAGCGATCACCGAAAAACAAGTAAAGGACAAGGGCAAGTAATGGTACGAACGCGTTTCGAATGATAAAGGCACCAACATTAGCGACATCTTGAGAAAAACCCGCGTCGAGTGCATATGCAACAAAGCCGTCGGGGATCAATCGGACAAACATCAGGACGACAACGGTTCCGTCAACCAATGGGGCCCGATTGCAACGAGTAGCACACCAAATATGGACCAAAGAATAATAATCAGCGGGAGGCTCTGGCTTATCCTATAGAGTATGCTATCAAATTCTGAATCAAAAGGTTGTTCATTTGCTCTATCGATTGTTTTCATTCTTTCGATCGATTGAGTTTCTTGCTTTCTGTATTAGTATCAACGGAGAAGTATATATTATATATATTATACGTATATATGTATACGTAGATAATAAAATAGAAGATTAGAAGATAATAATAGAAAGAGAATCAACTATTTTAATACGTGGATATATTTATTTGATAAAACAAATGGGCAAGATTTTAAATTTATAAAAAATTTACAAAAGAATTTGTACAAAATAACTTGACATAATATGTGGACCAATCACATAAATTTGTGCATTCTCTCTCATGATCTAATTGGTCCATCTAATTTTATAAATAAAATTTTATAAGATGTTTGTAAGTGTAGAATTGCTCCCAATATTACAAAGAAAAGAAATGACTATTTATCTAAATATAGTTTTTTTTTTAATACATATTTATTTTGTATTTATGAATGCTTAAGAAATCCAAAGATAACATAATCTAGATAGCATATGGTTCTAGTAACTATTATATTTATATATTTCGGATCGATGTTAACCGGCATAAAAAAACATAAGAAATCAAAACTTATTAAAATTGAAAAAATATTCATGTAATTGTACCATAACATTCTCAATAAATGATCTTTACAATTTTCTCAATCTCATCTTACATAAACCGGCAAATCTCTACCCCTTATTAAGGGTTTTGATTTTTTGGCTTAAATGACTTAGTGGGGGGTATGGAAAATCCCCGTAATACCCCTCAATTTGAATTTCTCTACCCCTTTAAATTTTGTTTTAATAACGTGTGCAACTAAATAACTAATATGTAGCTGTTTTTTTACAAAGTCCACTATGTACATAAATAGAGCAAATCCACTATGTAAATAGAGCAAGTCCACTGTGTAAATTAATTCGTACATAAATCACAATTACTCATTTTTAATACAATATCAATTTCACCATCAATTTAAAATCACAAGCTAAAAATAAAACATACTCCTAACCTTATATAAACACTAATTATGGATTCCACAGCAATATCACAACAATATTTCAACACTCCATACCACTGCAATATCAAAACACCACCTATGGATTTCAAAATCAAGATGATTGATGCTCTCCTTGATGCTAAAAATTATCATGAACTTGCTTATGAATCTCCTCCACAATCTACGCCCGTTATTGATCCGGTTTGTGCACGTCTCAACTACCATTGTTGATCCAACTTCTGTTTGTTCGGCCGCTGCCCCTGCTGCGCTTCATGCTAATCCTCTTGCTACCGTCATTGATCCGGCTTCTGTTTCTTCACTTGCTGTCCCTGCTCATACACTTAACATCAAATACAAAACCATAAATATTCATATTGAGAAAATTAATACGATTAATTCGACTTGGAATTAATGGTAACACCTATGATTTTTATAGCATTCCCTACAACACTCATGCTGTTCTAATTCTATAACAAAGCTTATCACCTCATTGATAAAAGCGATGAAGATTAACAAACTTCATTTCAGTTGTCCCATTTTATCTTATTTTAAGTAACATTTATGATTCACTCTGTAATAAAACTGGTACTCCTGGAAGTATTACTCCTTCTTTGATCTTATTTTCGCAATCGCTTCTTACTTTCATTTTGTAATAAAACACCATAAATTTATCCGGAGTTACTACTCTTTTAAATTGAATTACCTGTTACCAATTGTTATCTACTGCTCTTTTTTGTGTGTTCAAATTATACACATTTCTTGCAACAAGCTAACTTATTATCATTCTCAATAGCTTCCAATTTTGGTTTTCCTGATGCACGTTCAGCAATATCTATCGTCAAATTAACAACGGAAGTTTTTTTCCGGTATGTGAAAGAGCATCCTACAAATGACTAATTCATAATGTTGCATAAAGATATACATATATGTTAATGTTCACTAATTTGTGTAGTTGTATATAAAAACCTTTGAACACACAATTCCTTAAGACATCAACTGTATTGGTTCATCATTTTCATCCTTCTAATAAAGAGATAGTAAAATGACCATCAAGGTGAGGTGTTCTATTATAGTTATTAAACACATAGAATATAAATGTAATGTAAGACTATAGACTCACCACTGTCATTTCACCACTAACCAACACTATATCAATCTCAGTTAACTTAGAGAGACATGTATGAACTCCCTGCAATAATAAAGAATACTTCCTACTCAACAATAAATTAACAGTGTAAACCTTGTGGCAATAGAATTAATATTATGAGTTGAGGTATAAAGCACTAAGTATGGTGTCAACTATTTCATGTGGAAATGTGAAACAAATAAATATACCTTACATTTGCTATTTTCTCACTTTCAACACTGTGATCTACAGAAGATGGGCTGTTTGTATCTAACCAGTTGAACAATCATCAAATTATGAACAATGTATTATAATAGCTGAAACTATTTATGTCTTTCATGAGAGACTAACATACTCATCAAATCATTATACAAATCATGTAATAGCCTTATGATAGCTGAAATATGATGATACTAAGAGTTCATTACTACAAACAGCCTACAATATGTCAAACTTCATATATCAAGAAAAGTTCTCCCAGAAACTCTCTTTCATCAGCATTCTAACCTGCAAAATAAAACAAATAAAACAAGTTAATTGGACATCAAATTACAGTTAGACATAATTATACTAATAAAAACACCTAACCCTTAAACCTTGTGAAAAACACAAGGTACAAAGATCCAACAGTAGCTGCTGTAGCAAAATACCCAAGAGGGATGGCTTTAAGCAGCCTCAAGCCTGATAAATAAAAAGGTCACATTATTACAACAAATGAATGGATAAAAATTTGAGCTTCAATATTAGAGAACAAACATACCTATAATGGAGATGTGTTCTACTGAATGAATCTTCAATCCGAGTTAGGTTTTTTTTTCTAGGTCAATTTAACTCTTCCTTCTGAATCATTAAGAATCGTGATGTGTTCTACTGAATGAATCTTCAATCCGAGTTGTGTTGAGCTATGTTAGGTTCTTTTAAGATCAATTTAACTGTTCTTCTGAATCAATAAGAATCGTGATGTGCCTCCATGATTATCTACTTTATAAATCTGAATCCTAGTATTAAATCTACCTAAGTTGTGTTGATGTACTTATTTTAACAATTTCAGCTTATTAAGTTTTTTAGGGTTGTTTTAATATTCCTACTCGAATGAATAAGATTCTCGATGTGTTCATATGATGTTGTGCATGTCACAGCGTATCTGATTGTATCGGCTCTCTTAGGTGCTTTTGTGCAACTCCGTTATTCCCTTGGAGGAGCGGAGTTTGGCATTTGTTGCATAATCTTCCTGTTCTGGCTTGTGCGTGTCACTTGTGATAATAGAAACTATTTCTACCAGCTATCAATGCTTCTTGCCACATCCTTCACATTTGGTTTATCCATTTCCCCTTTTCTCCGCAGATTATTGAAGATTGAAAGCAGCACTACTGTAGTGTCTTTCTTTGCTTCACTTGTGCTCCTATTTGTGCATCATCTCTTTGCTGTTTGCAGCTCTTACATAAGAAGAGTTGTGAATATTAATCTCATGAACATGCCTTCGTATCTTCTGTTCTCTATTACTTTCCACTGTTTATATTTCGGTGATGGCAAAACGCTCCTTTTCATCATCCCGTTTTCTGCTAAGGTGATTATCATTTTGGGGATTTTCATCATTTTGTGTTGGTGTGCCGGCTATCTTTTATTTAGAAACACCGTCTGGAGATGGGCTACCTGGGTGCCATATCATCTGCTGTGGATTTCAGTGCACATCTTCATTTTTCAGTATTCTGTGTTGGCCATCCTGGTAATGATTCTTCTGTACCAATTATTTTTGTTTCTACTTGTAGATTTTCTGATATAATATTTGTTTTTCCCCTAGGCGTATTATGTTATCTCTGTTTGCCTATTTGGAGTACTTGCACTTTATGTGCATGATTTGATTGCGCTGTTTGAGGAAAATTTTGATTCACCCAACCCTCTAAGCTGCTCGTTGATGCTGTTTACTCGTCTCCCTCAACTTTGTTGGAGTTTATTCTCCATTATAGGTATGTTTGTTCTCTAATATTGAAGCTCAAATTTTTATCCATTCATTTGTTGTAATAATGTGACCTTTTTATTTATCAGGCTTGAGGCTGCTTAAAGCCATCCCTCTTGGGTATTTTGCTACAGCAGCTACTGTTGGATCTTTGTACCTTGTGTTTTTCACAAGGTTTAAGGGTTAGGTGTTTTTATTAGTATAATTATGTCTAACTGTAATTTGATGTCCAATTAACTTGTTTTATTTGTTTTATTTTGCAGGTTAGAATGCTGATGAAAGAGAGTTTCTGGGAGAACTTTTCTTGATATATGAAGTTTGACATATTGTAGGCTGTTTGTAGTAATGAACTCTTAGTATCATCATATTTCAGCTATCATAAGGCTATTACATGATTTGTATAATGATTTGATGAGTATGTTAGTCTCTCATGAAAGACATAAATAGTTTCAGCTATTATAATACATTGTTCATAATTTGATGATTGTTCAACTGGTTAGATACAAACAGCCCATCTTCTGTAGATCACAGTGTTGAAAGTGAGAAAATAGCAAATGTAAGGTATATTTATTTGTTTCACATTTCCACATGAAATAGTTGACACCATACTTAGTGCTTTATACCTCAACTCATAATATTAATTCTATTGCCACAAGGTTTACACTGTTAATTTATTGTTGAGTAGGAAGTATTCTTTATTATTGCAGGGAGTTCATACATGTCTCTCTAAGTTAACTGAGATTGATATAGTGTTGGTTAGTGGTGAAATGACAGTGGTGAGTCTATAGTCTTACATTACATTTATATTCTATGTGTTTAATAACTATAATAGAACACCTCACCTTGATGGTCATTTTACTATCTCTTTATTAGAAGGATGAAAATGATGAACCAATACAGTTGATGTCTTAAGGAATTGTGTGTTCAAAGGTTTTTATATACAACTACACAAATTAGTGAACATTAACATATATGTATATCTTTATGCAACATTATGAATTAGTCATTTGTAGGATGCTCTTTCACATACCGGAAAAAAACTTCCGTTGTTAATTTGACGATAGATATTGCTGAACGTGCATCAGGAAAACCAAAATTGGAAGCTATTGAGAATGATAATAAGTTAGCTTGTTGCAAGAAATGTGTATAATCTGAACACACAAAAAAGAGCAGTAGATAACAATTGGTAACAGGTAATTCAATTTAAAAGAGTAGTAACTCCGGATAAATTTATGGTGTTTTATTACAAAATGAAAGTAAGAAGCGATTGCGAAAATAAGATCAAAGAAGGAGTAATACTTCCAGGAGTACCAGTTTTATTACAGAGTGAATCATAAATGTTACTTAAAATAAGATAAAATGGGACAACTGAAACGAAGTTTGTTAATCTTCATCGCTTTTATCAATGAGGTGATAAGCTTTGTTATAGAATTAGAACATCATGAGTGTTGTAGGGAATGCTATAAAAATCATAGGTGTTACCATTAATTCCAAGTCGAATTAATCGTATTAATTTTCTCAATATGAATATTTATGGTTTTGTATTTGATGTTAAATGTATGAGCATGAATATGAGTATAAGCAACTAAACGAAAGAATTATGTTATTTAACTAAGCACATATAATATTTTATGCTGAAAAGTAAACATTTTTGTGAAGAAACGGAAGGGATTAATTAGCAGGGACAGCAAGTGAAGAAACAGAAGCCGGATCAATGACGGTAGCAAGAGGATTAGCATGAAGCGCAGCAGGGGCAGCAGCCGAACAAACAGAAGTTGGATCAACAATGGTAGTTGAGACGTGCACAAACCGGATCAATAACGGGCGTAGATTGTGGAGGAGATTCATAAGCAAGTTCATGATAATTTTTAACATCAAGGAGAGCATCAATCATCTTGATTTTGGAATCCATAAGTGGTATTTTGATATTGCAGTGGTATGGAGTGTTGAAATATTGTTGTGATATTGCTGTGGAATCCATAAGCAGTGTTTATATAGGGTTAGGAGTATGTTTTATTTTTAGCTTATGATTTTAAATTGATGGTGAAATTGATATTGTATTAAAAATGAGTAATTGTGATTTATGTACGAATTAATTTACGCAGTGAACTTGCTCTATTTACATAGTGGATTTGCTCTATTTATGTACATAGTGAACTTTGTAAAAAAACAGCTACACATTAGTTATTTAGTTGCACACATTATTAAAACAAAATTTAAAGGGGTAGAAAAATTCAAATTGAGGGTTATTACGGGGATTTTCCATATCCCTCCACTAAGTCATTTAAGCCAAAAAATCAAAACCCTTAATAAGGGGTAGAGATAGAGATTTGCCGGTTTATGTAAGATGAGATTGAGAAAATTGTAAAGATCATTTATTGAGAAAATGTTATGATACTGAACATACATAATATTAAAAACAGAGCATGAATCATAAACGTTACTGTTCTACAAATAAACGTTAATGTAAATTGAGATTGACGATTTAACCTTCATCAAGAACAAGGTTGTTTGTCGGCCGACGATTTCATTAGATGACTGGTTACCGAGTATTGCTCCGACTCTCGTTGGGATTTGGAAGTCCATGGATGGCAGAGAGTGTGTTTTTTTTTTTGAGGAATTATGTTATTGTTTGGATGTTTTTATGGTAAGAAAAACACATTTGTGTTTTGAGCATAAAAGTAAGGCGGCAAGTTTGAAATTGAAAAAACTTACATCTTTAACCCAATTAATGTAGATAAATACAACTTCACCCCTTGTATATTCCGATAACAAGGGCAATGTTTTAAACCCAGGTCGAACAGGCCGGGCGACCCGGTTCGACCGAGAGCCGGACACGAAAGCGGGTCAACCATCACCGGTGATTTCGAATCAGTTTGACCCGGGCGGGTTTGCAGTTTAACCGTGACCCGGTTTTCTGTTACAACCCAGTTTGTGTCTTGATTTGGCTGGTCATCCAATATATATGAAAACCAACGCCAACAAACAAGCAGAGGAGGTGGTGGCGGTTGGTTGAGGGCCTTTGGTGGCGGAGAAAAGAGCCGCATAAGTGGATGCACATTAAAAAGAGTAAGTGATTTATAGAAACTTCGATGATTGGTCGGATGTGGTGTATGGTTTAGATCTAAGAAATGGGGAAGAATAGGGAAAAGGAGAGAAAGAAATGGGGATGAGGAGACAGAGGGAAACAATTGTGATGAGAGAAGGTTAAATAGGAAAAGGGGGAAACGTAAATAAAAGAAGAAAATGGAACAACTTTTGACTTTTTGTATTTCAACACTTTTCGAATACCCTTAACCAATTTATCTTGAGAATTAAATTAAAATTAAAATAAGGGTTTTTGTTAACCGATGCCTCAAGAGCTTTCTTTAAAGTGTTTGGACATGCATAATACAATTGTACCTTAATTAATATTTAAGGGGGACAACTTTTTTATGCATGTCCTAGCATCTTAACTGAAACCCTTAGGCTCTCGTTATCAAATGCACATATTTTTGTACCTTAATTAATATACTAATTTTAATGTACATATTTTTATGTGTGTCCTAACATCTTGAAGCCTTTAAGCTCTCGTTATCAATTTCCTTAAAATAATACGAGTAGCACAATTGTTGGCATACATTTTTTACGGACCCAACTTTTATTAATGTATCACACACACAAATGCACATGTTGTACGTGTCACCTTCAAAAATTTAAACACATCAAAACTCTATGATATACTTGTTCTCTCACTCTTTTCACTAAATAATTATAAGATCTCAATCACATTTTTGTTCTAGTTAGTAATAATAAATGTGATGTTGGGTGAAATACAGCAAGTCCAAGGCCTCGTTTACCCCCACGGTCCGTTTCAGAAATCTTTTTTCGGAAATGATCTCTGATCCCACGGGAAATCAACTGCGGCCCAGCGGGAAACTGATAGCGAATCAAACTTCAACACGTGTACAAAATTCCCATCGGTCCAGTATACCATAGCATGACTTTTATGTATGAATCAAATTATAAGTTGTATTTTCTAGATCTTCCATCTAGAAACATAGTGCCTTTAATAGTTGTATGCTCTTGATTAGCTTATTGTTTTTTTTTTGTATTGAAGAATTCGATGCCAAAGTAGGAGTATTTTCGAAGTATCACTCAAATATTCTTTAATATGTTTATATTTATCATGATACAATTTCATGGCTAATGTGTTATGAACGCATCAGAAAGTGATCAAAATGTACTTTTGGATATATATGAATATGTTTAAAAAAAAAGTATTATATTGCATCCTTCTGTTTTCTTTTTTGATTTTGTCAGCATACATATTGAATAAAAGGATTGGATCGACTTTGTTTTTTTAATTAGCTTTACTTATGGAGTTATGGGTTTATGAGTTTCAATCTTTTTTTCGGGGATATTTTTATGCAATTATCTATAGGAACGGATGGGATGTAAGTCCAGTTTATAATTTTTAATGTTAGTAATATATGCACATCGTGGGTTTGAAATGGTAGGAATGAGTGTTAATAAGAGTATTATATAAAAGAGAGAATAGTTGAATAGGGGTATAATTGTCAGTGGATTAGTAGTGATTTTATTAATTTAAATTGTAATTAGATTGAAGATTTGAGGATATATGTAATTTTTAGTTGAGGTTAGGTATATATGATAGTTGACCATAGTACACATATATGTAAATGAATTCAATGACAAGATACCATCACACCCATACCCTATACTCCGTATTTTCATCCTTGTAATACTGTGGTCGTACTATTTACTCTTGCATACTTACCGTTGCACATCAACTTATCAACTCTTTCTATGCATACTTTCGTCAGACATGTCTACTTTTTATTTACATATGCATAGTTCCACTGGATGGTATGCTTAGTATTTACATAACCTAAAAGAAATTCATACATAAAGAAATAAATAGCCTTAGTTCTATAAACTAGCTATTACTTTATACGATATGATATGATATGTGGGTTGTTTTTCATAAATGTTATTCTCTCCGTCCCTAATCTATTATTCAGTTTTCCTTTTTATGCTATATCAAATTAGTTGTTCACTTCCATACATATATATGAATTACGAGATAAAGTTCTTTTTTACCCCTAGTGTATAAATGTAAAACAAAAAAAAAGTAGATAAAAGGTAGAGGATAAAACTGTCATCTTATTAAAAAGTAATAGAGATAATTTTGTATTCTTAAACTGCGTGTTTTTTTGTCTGGGGATGACAAAATTAGGACGAAGGGATACTTTATTTATGTTATCAAAACCATTAAATTCACGATGTAAAAGAATTTCTATTCAAAGTAAACTATAGAGACCGCTTAGTGCGATTTAACCATCCTTGTTGTTTTCAACTTTTGATTTACATAATTAAATGTTAAAATCTCATAATCACAAGTGATATGGATTACATTGATTTCCCCCACACTACTAACTACCCATTTAAGCGCATTTGACTTCATAATACTTCCTTTTTAATAACGAGGATAATATCTTTTGGGATTAAGTGCACAAAAATGTACTGATATTTATAGTGTGTATTTAACTACTCAGGTTTTCATTGTGTTAAATACACTAGTTTTTTCATGCTAGTGTGTGTAAGCTTTGTTATTTTTCTCGCGTGTCATCTATTTAAGGTATTGTTTGTCATCTTTATAAGTTGTCACGTCATCAAAAATTCTTACAATGGCAAGAAAAAAACAACTTTATTACATACAATGTACGTTCGAATAGTTGAATACACACTATGGATGTCAGTTCATAGTTAATTGCATTTTTATGCACTTACTGATATATTTTGGCATGCAACTCTTTTTCTTCTATTATTAGTAAAAAATTTGGTATTTATAACAAAGTTTTGATAAATAGTGTCCCAAGAGCAATATATAATCAACACATTTATAAATTTCAATATCAATAAAACTTTGATATTTTCATAAATTACTCAAATACACAGTCAAATGACCTCTTTTCAGTGGATAAACGATATCGGATATTTTTTTTCAAAAATAGACCCTGAAATCGCCGAAATACAAAAACCTTTTGGTGATTTTTTTTATAAAGATTTTTAGTATTTTGGCTATTTTTGTGAGAAGAGGTCTTTTGACCATTTTTATAAAAAGAAAATTTCTCTAATGATTAATCAATGAAATTCTAATTGAAGGTGATGTTATAATTATAGAAATGTTTATGTTTATTTAATATTTAATTATTATTTAAATATATACATATGTTACACTTATCCATTGCCTTATGAGCAATGTTTATCAAAAAAGATGTTAGAAATACCAAAAGTTTTACTAATACAATAAATTAAATTTTGAGTTTTGCTGTAATAAAGGTTAGTTAACCACAATAACAAATGATGGTAAAAAAAAGTAAAATGCAATTACTTAATAAACATATACTAGATGAGTAAACATATACGTAGTACTAGATGAGTTGGTTAAAAAAAATATACGAAGTAATCACTACATCAATTCATGATCTATACTATACTTAGATTTTTGAGCTTTAACCACAATAACAAATGATGGTAAAAAAAGTAAAATGCAATTACTTAATAAACATATACTAGATGAGTAAACATATACGTAGTACTAGATGAGTTGGTTAAAAAAAAATATATGAAGTGATCACTACATCAATTCATGATCTATACTGTACTTAGATTTTTGAGCTTTTATCATAAATAATGATGATTGAGTTTTCACTTACAAAGATGATTTCACTAATGCATATTAATGAGTTTAGTTTATACCACTCTCAATTGTGGTTGAACACATCAGCGTCACATCAGCTTTCTACGAACTGATTCGAAACTGATTCATCCGTGCCAACAGTTTAACCACTTCCAAACAACTTTATTTTCATTTTAATTATTTAATACAAAATATAAAACATTATATCACAAAAAATAATGCGGGGACTATATTTTTCGATCAAGTGATTAACCAAGTGGTTTGAACCACTTATCCGGTTTCAACCGGTTGTTGCTCTAACCGGTTAGTCAGCTGGTTGGCGTTGGCACGGGTAGACCAAACCGGTTGGTAACCGGTTGCCCGAACTGGTTTGCTTTGGGAGGGCTCTTATGTTCAAACAATGTCGTTTTGTTTTACAACTTAAGTAAAGCGTTGTTACTAAATCATTAATAGTTTATATGTTGAATTAAACCTTCATTAACCATTTAATAATTTACACCCAGTGGGCGGTGGTAATAAAAGTAACAGTTTTAGACCTTTCACTAACTATGTTTAAATAGTACTCTACTCGGGCGTTGTCAAGTAAAATAACCATGAAATTGTATAAGTAGTTGTTGAATTGCTCACAATTTATATATTTTCATCTAAATGACCGTTAAATTATATAGGTATTTGTTGAATTTATGAATGAATTTAGTATATAATAAAACCTTAGTGACATGATATCTTTCACATGTATATGATAGAGTTAATTACGTCGTTCGTTCTTATGGTTTAATTAAAATTACTGGTTTAATCCTTTTAAATTTTTAATTATGTCGCTCATCCTTTATTTTGAAATTTGTTGCGTGAATAATCCTTTAGTCTAGCGTTGTTTGTGATTTTCGTTAAGTGCACTCACGTGCAATGCATTTGAGGGCATAATAGTCTTTTCACCTTCTGTCATTTGCTTGACTCCCTCTCTCACCTAAAAACCTAGTCAACAAGATCCACATCTTCTTCAATAAAAAAACATATTAAAATAAATTCACCAAGAAAGTTGCAATCTTTAACCACTTAAAATTCAAATTTTTTTATCTTTTCACCTGTGTTTTTATAAATTTAGTAAAATACGATTTATTATTTTTATGTTTTAAAAATAAAAACAATTTATTAATAACTTTAAAATCTTAAATAAGACATCGATGAATTAGAACCAATTTAAAAATAAAAACATCGATAACTTCAAAAACAATTTATTAATATTCGATTAGAAGATCAGATCCTCTGGTATGATTTGGCCGAGGAATCAAAACCCGATTGGTTATTTTGGTGTTAACGGTGGGTTTAACTAGAACTCGAGTAATCAGACGGCGCCTCATTGCTACCACCATCTGCCGCCGACCGCCAACGCCTTCTTCCTAACCATCGCCGTCTTCTTCATCGGAGTCTCTGGTGGCTGCATCAACACAACGATCTGAAAAGTGATTGTGGATGGTGATGGTGAAATTTAGGTTCGTTTTGAGCTTAAATAATACCGCTATTAAGCCTCAAAAATCAGATTCGGAGTGTTGGGGGATGGTTCGTGATGAGGCGGTTTTTTAGCACATTTAGAAGCAGTCATATAGGACTTCACTTGACTTTTATCAAGTTACAAAAAATTCAAAATTGTATGCCAATAGAGCTTAAGATCAACAAAAACTAAGGGGGAAAAAAAGTTAGTTTACTTACGTTTTAGCAGCCTGCCTGCCCTTCCCAATTGCGGCACCAAAATATCTCTTCAAGTAAAAGCAACAGACAATTATTGGAAATATACAATATCCATTACAGCATTCTAAAGGCATATTTAATCCAACTACTGTCAGAAAATTGTTTACAAAATATGTATCCACTACATAACATTGTGTATTTATTTGTTATGTATTTAAAACTTTACTGTTAACATTTTATTGTGTGAAAATAATGAAATGCAGGGAGTATGCGTCAAGGGTCCTTCCACTATCAGAGAAATGGCACGGAACTGAAAATTAAGCAATCACTACTTTACTATGAGAATGGTACTCACATAGGAAACACAAGAAGGTTCAACTATATACAACTGTGGGCCATCACGGTCATAACCTCTGAGAATAACCCCAGATCCAAAAGGTCTGCAACAGAAGTACTGATGTTAGCGTATAAAGGAAGTAATAATAAAGCTGCAGAAAGAGGTATTCGTAAATTTGAGTTTAATAGACATTGCTTTTATAACCTGAGCCACCAGTGAAGTGTGCATAGATGAGCATAGCTAGCAACACAATCAGCAGGTTCTTTAACTGGAATAGGTTCACCATAAGTACTGCACAATCAGCAAAGCTATTTCTTAAGGTTGAATAGATGAGCAAGTGCTCATCGGCACAGCACTTAGAAAGATCAGTCCAATAAAGCGACCAGGATAATCACTACATGTTATTGAAAATTAAATTTTAGTCAAGGCTAGATTTCTTAAGGTTGACTTACGTTATCACAAGATTATTAGCTAGCTACAGCATACTCTACTTCCTCTCTCCCTCTCTTGCTCTCTATAACCACTTTCTACCAAAGATGAACCATAGACAGCATCACCACTGTTTGTTCAGCTTATATTCTAGTTTAATGACACAAGAAACTTGAATGTGTGTATTTAATACATCCCAGACATATTATAGAATTATAGATAACAAAATTGCAACATAGCCCACGTTAAGCCATTGTTCACTACCATGCATAGACTGTATCAACTATCAACCTTAATCCCAGTATTCTAAGTATTAACCAACTAAAGAAGGCAGTTAGCATAAGCTACTATCTATAATCCGACGATGCTTACAAGCATATGCAATCCTATACTCTCAAAATCATTCAAAGTACACTAAAATAAAATATATAACCTTTCATAGTTGTTTGCTTCAGATTTAGCTCTTGCAACAATCTGTCTAAAACTACAAGAATATATATATATATATACCATTCCAGAATGACGATGTACGGAATGAATTCTACGATTAGATCCAGGTAACATCATTTTTTGAAGCAATCAGCTTATATACTCCCTACAACCAGAAAATTCATTCACAGTCATTAAACAATTAACAACATAATTCGAAAGCTTAATTTAAGCTGAATGACCAGAAAAGTTACGATATCAATGCCGTCTTTGCAGTTGATTCCGACGACAGTACAGCTGTACAGCTGTTATCAACGGAAAGAACCTGCCGTTCGGTTGAAGGTAACACTACTTTATACCTTTTATTTTTATTTTTATGTTACGTAGTAATTAGTTTTAGGGTATATGCTTATGGTTGTTTTGCAATTTTCCTTTTCAGTTTTTAATGCACGTTCTAGTTTGTTTTTCACTAAAATTTTGAATATTTATGAATGCAATTGCTAACTTTTTGCTGTAAAAAAATAGAGGCAATAAAAATTTGTAAAACATCGCTGTATATGGTCGGATTTTATAGCCTGCCCATTTAATTTTGAATTTTTGATAAAAAAAATTGATGTAATTTTCTCAAATCAAGCCGGCTGAATTTACGTTTTAAATCAAACCGGTCAACTCATATTGGTTTGGCAATTTAGATTCAAGGCATATGAATTATATATATGCATCCAAATTATAACTCCTTATTTTGAATGATTGGTCTGTATTGGTTAATGGTTATTACACCATCTAGTGATGGCCTAGTGATAAGGGCGCCCGGTTTTAAATCAAGCAGTACTTTCTACAATTTGTCTAGGGGAACTACAGTATAACTCAAGGCATATCAAATTTGAATGGGCTAACAAGCATAAGTATTAATCTTATTAATCTCTATAACTTTCAGTTGTATAGAGGGGGAAGATAAATCAAGGCAATACTACATGACAAAATGCCAAACCTATCAAAGAGTTATACTGGTCAATTATTTCGGTGGGGTTTTCCTAATGGGAATAGGTGGCCGAATCAGAAGAAGTTAAATATGTTTTAGAAAAATTGTTACACCCAAATCCATCGGAAAGGTATGACCGGTAGCTTTAATCGTGTATCTGGGTTTTTAAGTGTAATTTAATTACCTTGTTTTTTGTTTAGCCGGATAGAATTTTTGGACGATGAAATGTAATCGAGAATTTAATCTCATGCAGACCAAGCCTGACATGGGTTTACAATGATCTTTGGCTTTGGAACGGTGAACACCGATTAATTTAGGATCCATACACATAGTGGCTCCTTCAATGTCGTGACAAGGCTGATGATTCAGTGCTTCAATCTTGATACATATTTATTCCTTCAGATGGCTGAATTTTAGGTTTTATCATATTCAAGAAAGGTTTCATAATCACATTTTGGTTTTATTAGGGTTTTTTCATGAAACTTGATTGTAACAATGATTAGAGTTTTTATTGAATTTGATTGTAACATTGTTAATATGAAATCTCACAGGTAGATGTATTCAGTTCTTCTTATTGGGAATAGGTGGAATCATGTTGTGTGACACCATAAGATGAGTAACTTTGATTTGGGTTGCTGGCAATTGCAAAAACGATGTTTTTTGTTTGTATTACGTATATGGATGTAGTGGCTTATTATTAGGGTTTTAATTATGCAAATTAAATTGCAATTTGATTTCGATTTCAATAGGGATGAAGTTTTACTTCAAATTCTGTAAGTTGATTTCTTAGAACCATCTGTTGTCGCACGATTAACCAAGCCTCTCGTAATGCATGTGAGATTAACATTGTCAAGCATGCCATGGTTATCTATCATCTGTTACTGCTGTTGCGATGTCAACCTCATCCAAATCAGCGTTGATGTCATTGTCAAGAGGTCTACAAATAAACACAGTTTTCGTGCTACAAATATGAAATGTTGGTATAAGGCTATCAGTTTTATACTTAATGGTCAAATGGTTATTAAACATTGAATACATTTTTTGGAGGTAGATGTTGATTTTTTTTTTTTTTAAACCTAAATCACATGACAATTTTGCCTTCAGATGTTGGCATAGCTTGAATCAATTCATAGGTGACAGCTTCGTGACTTAGGATTATCATGTATGATTCTAATGCTATTGAATTAGTATATGATTATTATACCAACATAGTAATATGGAAACCTAACTTCTAAAACTGGATTGCAAGAATTCTATGTGTACTTGGATTTGCAAGTTTCTTTCTTAGTTTTTGCAGGTAGCTGTTGAGCTTGAGCTTTAAATAAATAATACAACACGTCCCGTAATAACTCCTGTATTTGCAGAGGCACGCATAGAACATATGACTAAGAGATCTTTGATAATTCGCTTTTCAGGTGCATATATAAATGTATTAATGAGCCTATTTATAAAAGATGTGTATGGTCGTTGAAAAAGAAATAGAATTAGATATAGAAAATCCAGAGACCCTTGTTCTGATTCGGTCAGCGTCAATGTGTTTGATTGAAATTTTGTTGGGCTCTGAACTGAATAATGGGCTCCAAACCTTTCAGCCCCAGTTTACACTTTACACTCTTAAACATCCGGCATACATTTCAACTATGGGTGGTGATTTGTATACCACCAACTTTTAGCTATACACCACTAGTTATGCTTTAAATTGTTGTACTGTACAATAGAATGATGCACATTAGTGGTGTATGGCTAAAAGTTGATGGTCATCATCCTTCAAGTATTAACGTGTCCTTTATTTTAATAAATTCGGCAAATTTTTATTCCATAGAAATTGGGAATATTATATTGCTTAAAATTTATTTATAACTCATGTTTTATTAAAAAAAAACAATCAACGTGTCACGAATTAGAAATTATTAATAATCTTTTCGAAGGTAATTCTAATCCATCAAAAGTGAAATTTTATTAAAATCGACGACAGAAAATTTATCTAAATAAAATAATAACTAGAAAAACCTGTTCGGCTGCAATTTAGGTGCGATTAAAAAATTAAATGAACGAACCAATAAGAGGACCAAAAGGTAAACAAGTCGTATAATTAATACTACTGTTAGTTAATTGATTAATTAATTAATTAATTATAACTAAATAACGTAATTATGTGCGCATGGTTCTGCTTGCGTAGTTATTTTACTATAAGCATAATAAAATATGGCAGGCCATTTTCCACATTCTGGTTTATGAATTATGACTCGTGGTGCAAAACAAGTATTCTTGTCCACTGAGAATGGTAAATTAAGAGGTTAAATATATTTATTGTGTGATATTTATAGCATGTGCATAATTACTCAATCGTATATTATCTATAAGAAACTTGTTATTTATTGTCATACTTTAATGACGTACGTGCTATTAATATAAGGTGTCATATGTCATCTTTACAAGTTGTCACGTTACTAAAACACATAAAATGACAATAATTATCAAGTTTATCACACAATGTACGCCCGTAATGTACACACTATGAATATCAAACTTAACCTTCGTTGAGTACATTTATAAGCACTTCCTGTTAAAAAAATGTACTCATTTTATTTGTGTTATCTATATACATGCATACCGTAGGGTCACTATTGAAAAAACTACTCATGTTATTGGTGTTATCTATATATCCGGAGACTGCAGGTACACTACTAGTATAGTATACATAAGTGTAATAAATTAGTATGATTAGTAGTCAAATGGTATCATTTAACTCCTAATTTACGCAATAATACGATATCAATTATTCACTAATATACGGATTAGTGGAAGATAACGAAAGTTTAAGTAAAAAGGAATTTGTAACGCTATGAATTTGCTAATTTGAGCTTGCTAGATGATCAAAGTTGTATATTACTTGGGACTAAATGTTACCGAGTTCATCAAGTCCAAATAAACCTAAAAACATCATAGTTCACATATAAACATGCTGGCATCCTTTTGAGCTTGATATATTTTATTACAACCTATAAGTTGCCGCAACATCAACATAGAAGAAGAAAAAAAGAATATTACAAAACTTTGGTTGCTACAAGTACTTTATATCTATCTATATAACAAGTATACACTAACACGCATCGGTAAGGTAAATCGAGATGTGATCATATTTGTTTTTTGATTGTAGAAAGCTTGAGAAACTTGATTTGCTTCTTGACACCATTAGTAGTAGACTTCATCTTGTTTAAATCTTCGAGTGAAATCTTGGGTTTTTGAGTGATCAACGGAAGACTTTGAGGAAAGGTAACAACATCTCTATTTATCGTTGCAGTTTGAGGATATATAAAATCGGTTGGAAAGAAGTTGTATTGAAGGCCGGCCATCGATGATTTCGCAACAAAGACTATTTGAAAGAACGAAGAAGAAGTTGAAGTGTTTGGTTCTAAAAGACTAAAAGAAGTGTATTTATAGAGCTACAAAGTTAGTTAACAAGTGTCCAAGAAGGTGTTGGAATGGAATATAATACCAGTAGTAATCTTTTATGAAATAGCCAGTTTTAAATTAATAATTAATAAATTAATACTTAAAGAAACTTCATTATAGTTTCTACTATTCAATTCTATGAAGTTAAATAAAATAATACAAATAAAAACTGTTGGGTTGCGATTCAGACATGTGATAAAATATGAAGAAGGAACCCATAAACCAACCAAAAGGTATAATTAATATATTATATTATTGGTTAATATATATAATGTAATGAAATCATTTTTTATCTAAAAAAAGTCATGTACGAAGTGCCAATGGTTACTTGCCTAATTAAATTAGTTTGTAATTATTATAATTGTTTATGTTTATTAGCACATGTCATGACCTTTTTCACGTCCATATAATATACTGTATATAGTTTAAGTTTATGACTCACTCTATTATGGATTCGTTTTAAATAGATTGTTATTCACAAAATACGATTATTTCAGTTTACCCATATTAACGACTTCAATTTGTCTGTCAAATCTCTAACCAACAAAATATATATATTCAAATCGTCCTTGTATTTTATCGTTTTCTCTATCGGTCGTCCATAATGCATAAAAGTCAATATAATAGTCTATATTTTAACAATCTTGCTTATCGTTGGTCATATTTTAACTATCGACGAACAAAGTTTCAAGATATGTTCGATTTTAGTAGTCCATTTTAGGACTACCGATAAATGAACTACTAAATGATTCTTATATTTTAGAGATGACCAGTAAAGAAAATGAGAAAACACACAACGTTAAGAATTATTTACTCTACCATATATGATAAAATAACATGTGTGAAACTGTACTAGAACGGATAGTCGAGTTAACGTCTAATAGTTTCTTTTACAAATTTTAAAATATATAATTGTATCTTTAATAATTCAGGGTAAATACGCAATAATTTGATTATTTACAATGTGACTCAAAAGCACGTTATATGCGTTCGTAATTCAATAAGTTTCTCGAAAGGTACAAAGAGTACTCCGGTCCAAATAGTACTCCGTGTCACATCAAGTCAAAACAATTGAAAAACAACATAATAATTCAAATATAAACACGTTCACATACAATTAGAGCATACGGTGCAGGATGAAATCGTCACTGTTTTTCACCAAAAACGCCGTCGAACGGTGTTTTTCCGCCTCGGGTCGGCATTTTTTACGATGTTTTTAAGCTGTTTTTCAACCGCCGTGCTATTTCAAACGTTGTGCGAGGAACCGTTTTACATTTTTTTACCATTATCTTTATTAAACAAACAAATAAAACAAATAATAAAATATTTAAAAACACTGTCCACAACACTGTAACCACACCACATAATTTTAACTCACAAAACACTGTCTTAAACACTGTAAACACAGTGTTACCATACCCCGTGCTCTTATGAAGTTAAATCATCAAATATTAAATATTAAATACTAAATATAAGTTGCCATTTTTTGCTACATCAACGTATAGAAGCCCCAAAAAGATAAGACTAACAAAGAAATGAACACTATAAAACTTGTCTAGTACAAGTATCGTATAATATGTATATATTTACCATATTGAAGATTAAGATATGATGTGCTCATATCTGTTTCTTGATCGCGGAAAGCTTGATAATCTTGATTTGGTACTTGACGCTATTAGTAGACTTCATGCTCATATTTTCAAGTAAAATCTCGGGTTTTTGTGTGATCAACGGGAGAGCCTGAGGAAGGGTGGCGTCTCTATTTATCGTTGAAGGTTGTGGATACAAAAAATCGGTCGGAAAGAAGTTGTATTGTAGACCCGCCATTGATGATTTCGCGAACAAATACTAATTGAAAGCAAATTGATTGAGAGAAGAGAAGAACTTGAAGAAGAAGTTGGCCATAAATTGGTTAAAAATTTGTCCTAGAAGGTGTTTGTTGAGGAAACACAACTTTGTTGACCATTTGAGTTAAAAAATGTAATATATGACCTTTTAGTTTTGCTTAAATACTTAAATCACCCTTAAGTCTTGAAAAGTTGCTTTGAAGCTTTGTTTTGAAAGAAAACATCTTTTAGAAGCTTTAATAAGAAAGGGTGATTTTTACGATTTGTGTAAACAACAGGGGGATTTATGTCAAGAATGAAAACAAAACAACCATGAAAAATGAGGTCACTTCTTATCTTATATTATATGTGTGAACAAAATACCATACAAACTAACATACTTTATAATTTAAGATATATATTCGAAGTCTTAAACTTATACTACAAATGACCTCCATCTCTTTAATTTATATTTTTATGTTAAGGTCAATCGTAAGAAATAAGAATACATACGTTATGTGTAAAAAATGTGTGTTATCGTGGTCGACAGATATGCAGTTACGCTGAGTTATACTCCCTTCGTCCCAAAATAATTGTTATTCGACAAAAAACACACCGTTTAATAAAAACATAATAATTACCTTATTTTTCTTATTTTTACATAATGATAGTTTTACCCTTAATTAATTAATTGATTCTCTGTTTGAAGTTTGTAATAAAAATTACAACTAAAGATAATATGATAATCACGATCAAACTTCTCTATATGTTTTTGGAAGTTGACAATTAATGTGGGACGTTCGAAAAACGAAACATGAACTATATTATTGAAACGGGGAAAGTACAATATTGTGATTTTTTAATCTTTAATTTGGGATTTATCGAATTAACTTTTACGAATTTTATAAAGTAAAAAACAGACAATAATGCCGTCTTCAGAACAACAATATCAATAATGAAATTGATATCAACATCAACATACTTTTGTCAAACTTTAGCAAACAAAGTGGACTTATATGAAAATAACAAATAAGTATGGGGACCGTTTTAGAACGAAAAATAGTTGATGACATGAATTGAACTTTTAGTATGTATGTTTGTTTTGGACCAATTGAATATATGAAATATTATCATAAAAAACGCATGTCATTGTTGGTCAATAGCATTATTAAATGCATGATTGACGCCAATATATGGGTGGTGGCTATTTTCACATTAATGTATGTGTGTGCGCTCTATGGCTCAAATGTGATCGTAAACCTACCAAATATTTTTGATAAATCATCGTAATTGTATATTATTCCGTATAAGTTTGCATAGTATAAGTTTTATATGTACAAATGTTATAGATTTATCGAAATGTTTGATGAAAATATCATAACGCACTCCGTATTTGTGCTCTCTTTTACAATGAGTCTTATAGAGAGTTTATCATTTAGTAGATCGTACTGGTATATAGATATATAAACTCATAGCATCTATGAAGCTAACTGCAAAAATGTGATAATATTTACTAAAAAAATGTCTAGAATTTATTGTGAAGTTTGCACGGGTGCTTTCCTCTAGATATATACACGATTTAAGATTTAAGATAATTTGTGATTCAAGCTATAGACTTTGAAAATTAACTATTAGGTTATTAAGATCTCCATATTTGTGTCTTCATTTTAAAGCTTGTTTATGACTACCTTGGATGTCATCTCATTAATAACTAGGAGTTATTTCAATAAAAGTGTTATTCTAATAACCATTTCTATACCGGTTATTCATAAATTTCTAGAAATGATATAAGACTCGTTTTCCTGTTAGCTAATGCGTTTAATAACGAGCTAAAAAGTTGCTTGCTTTTATCGTTTTAGTAAATTTGTAATCCAGTTGAGTCAAGTCTAAACACAACGACGATTGGAGTTCAACTCGGCCTTATAACCAGAGTTAGGAACTTGAGTTTTCATTTTCAGGCTCAAACTCAGAGCCCAATCAATTAAAATCTAAAGCTTGACTCAACTCATTCATCCACTGATTTGGCTAACCAGGAGCGGCTCAAGGTATTGAGGTGTCTAAAGCGAACTTAAAAAATGAGGCCTTATCGGTTTTTATATTGTTGACTATTTTTCTACCATTTTTATGCATATTCAATAACATGTGTTTGGTACAATACGAAGAGTCTATTTTTCTAGTTTAAAAAACTCGATTCATCATTTTCGTTGTGATATAGTACTTCAACTTTAATTCTTTGTTACTGATGTAATATGTTTTCGTAAAAATAAAAAATAAAAAGTTAACATACCAAAGCAATCGCCATTTCAAAAAAGATCATTTTCAATCTTTTACTTATATAATATGAAGTTTTGAAAGGCGATTAAGTTATCGACTACTTGTAGACTTGGGGATTTAGATTTTTTGGCTCTTAATCTAAGGTTCTATCAAAAATTTTAGCGAGGAATATAAAATATAACTTTCACGTATTTTATTCAGATAACCTAATTATATTGACATCATATGTCATGTTTTCTTCTTCAATAATAATACATGATATATTAATGCCAAATTTACGTGACATTTAATCACGAGTCATGTTTGAAATGATTAAATTTGTTATCTGAAGAATATGATAAATGATAATGTGTAGAGAATGATTATATAATTCAATCGTGAAACATAAAGATTATGATAAAACTACTTTGTACTATGATTTGAAAATCGGACCGATAATCAATATTGACGGTGATTTAATATTGTTATTTTGTGAATGAAGGTTTGATATGCATTGGTTATCATCTAGTTTTTGAACTTGCTTATGGAACAGTAAATGTTCTTTTGATTTCTTAATTTGTATGTGACGGGTTTTGATTATTGATTCATTATGAACATTGATTTTAGACTGATCATGATTGCTTGACTTGTTACAATAATTTTGGAGCCCTAACTGATTTTGCTTTTGGTGAATGAAGGATTGATGTGCGTTGGCTATCAGCTGGTGTTTGTGATTTTATTCAAATAATATGCTGCTTTGTAATTGTTATCTGCTTCTGGAATTGTAAGTGTTTTTTTATGTTTTAATTTGTATATATAATCTGATGCTTTTGGAATTGTAAGTGCTTTTCTGATTTTTTTAATTTGTATGATAATATAATACTATTTTTACTGTGTAATAATCTATTGTACATATATATGCAGCTTGCATCAGATTTCCTCGAGTTAACTATTTTTGATATTTATAGTCTTGAGGCATACATCGTACCGATGCATGGGAGAGGATGGCTATGTAACATGGCCTGGACCGACGATAGAATTAGAGTTATGTGTTGCTGCTCAGTTCTTCGTGGATGGTGTTTTCACTAGCAAAATAGTTATTGCAGTTAGTAGGCTTTTAGGATAGCCAGTGGTGCGACAACTGATATGCAACGCGTTGGAGCTTCCTTTTATCCACGTTTTGCAGGCTGATTTTTTGTCGAAGTTGATGGTTTGCAACGTGGGCCTATTATGAATAACCAACAATGGGTTCACTGTGCTGCGTTTGATATGAACCGGCTCAACATTTTAGTTGCAGTTTAGGCATAGCTATCTCAATTGAAGCGTTGTTTGTAACTAGTATTCGTTGCCAATCTTAACTGAAACTTTGTCTATAACTTGTATAGTTGTTGGATATTGGAATATAATCATTGACTGTGATGTTGGTCACAATATATAGTGGTAATTGTGAAATTTTGTTACCTGAATGAATTTTATTTTTCTACATTCACTTTTTAATTTACTGCGCTCGAAACCTGATGCAGATTTGGTCAAAACATCGGTCAATGCAACAAATAATTCACTTGGCGCATATTTTGGCACAACACATTTCGGTGGTGGATTGGGCTGAAATTCGCATGGTCACTCATAAATGGTCCAACGATCAAGACTCATCGCTTCACCATGAGCCCTGTCAGTTTTAGGTCTTTCGGGGTCGTTTAGGACTTATTAGAGCCTTGATTTTGTTATGCATGTTTTGAGTATGTTATTATATTCTAGTTTACATAAATTGTGATGAAATGATGATGGAGCTATATTAACTAAATGAGTATGATATATTAGCATTGGTACTAAGAAATCTCAAGATCATAGTAAACAAGTTTTAATTAGCATGACTGAATGCAATTGTGTTTGTTTGGTGATCACCAAAAAGTTAAGTGAATTCGTGGAAAGTAGGTTATGATTCTGTAGCAGGTTCTAAGTCGGAACAAGAGACTTCATCGAATTTAAATCGTCAAGTGAAACATTCGGTCTTTTGCTATGCAATACCAAAACTTGACGTGCGTACGTTTGCATCTTTAATCTTCGTGTTGGTTTAGGGTGGTTTAGGGTTGAGGAAATCAGTTGGGAAGAAATTGAATTAGAGTTTGGCCATTGATGATTTTGTTTGGTTTTGGTTCTGACGTATTTAATGTATTTATAGAGCTTAGAAGTTTTCAATCAAAATTGTAGAACAAAAAGGCTTTGTTGACTATTTGGAAGTTTCATAGTTGACCATTTTAGACACCAAAAGTCAAAGGAAGAAAAGTAAAACAAAACATATTTGGTGGATATGCTAAATATATACTTTTGGAACACTACTAGTGTCACATTTAGTGTTTCTAAACTTCTAAGTTTGATAGGAGCATCCGAGCATCTTATTTAGAAGAATCAACAAATACTATTAAAAAAATGTTAAACATAACATTTAGGGCTTTATAAGAAATTCAGGTATAATATGTTTGTACAATAATAACAATCATTCACCTCTTAATTCAACTTCTCTCAACCAACTTAATGTACCATCT
This sequence comes from Pseudognaphalium luteoalbum, assembly GCA_963422505.1. NCBI lineage: Eukaryota > Viridiplantae > Streptophyta > Magnoliopsida > Asterales > Asteraceae > Pseudognaphalium > Pseudognaphalium luteoalbum. The sequence goes on from OY730198.1 coordinate 96,357,332, forward strand.
ATTTTTAATATTGCTTTTAGATTATATTTATCAAAATCCTAGAAAATATTTTAATCTTGTTATCATTAATCAATATTTTATATACAAAATGGAGAGAAAATTCCATAAACCATACATGTGGTTTGCACACATTTTCACATATCATACCCGAACTTTTTTTTTCATATTTTCGATACAATAAGTTTCAAATTTGCTTGTAAATGGTACCTCCGTCTAACTCCGTCTATTTTTGTCGTTAAGTTTTACTAATTCCGTCTATTTTCAATACAATAAGTTTCAAAATCGCTCGTAAATGATACCCAAAAATTTCAAAATTGCTCATAAATGATACCTCCGTGCAAATCACGTGGTAAACTTAACAACAAAAATAGACGCGTTGGACGGAGGTACCATTTACGAGCAAATTTGAAACTTATTGTATCGAAAACTGAAAACATAAAGAAAAAAAAGAAGTTCAGATATGATTTGTGAAAATGTGTATAAACCACATGTATGATTTATGGAGTTTTTTTCCAAAATGGATGTAGTGCGCATTATCCCGGTGTAACATGTGTTGTTACATGACCAAAACTTTGGCACAATATATGGTCATATCAGGTATTAACGTGTCCTCTGTTTAAACTTTTTAATGTTCGGTGAATTTTTTATTGCATAAAATTGGGAATATTCTATAGTTAAATTAATTTTATCTCTCGTGATTTATTAAGAAAAAATCAAACGTGTCATGGAATACTACAATTTAATAAAAAAACCTTGCTGAAATGATTTTTAACTATAACTTAATATTCCATTCATTTCTAAAATAAATTTTTCTATTTTAACTTTTTGTAATCATTCTTTTTCAACTTTGACAATGAATATTTTTATTTGTTTTATATTACTTGATGAAAATTATATCAACAAAACCCAATCTATTTATATATTTTGCATCAAGTTTAATATAACACAAACAAGAATATTAAATCAAAGTCGAAAAAGAAATACTTCAGAAAGTCAAAACATCACAATTACTTTGGTACGAAAGAAGTATCGTAATTATGTGCGCATTGCGTAGTTACTACGTATTTTCGTAAGCATATAATACGGCAGGCCATTTTCATATTCTAGTTTATGAATTATGACTCGCATTGCGGTGCAAACAAGTAGTTTTGATCTTTTGTCCATTGATAATGGTATATTCCTTTCTCTAGATTCGTTTATTAAAATGAAAAACAAAATAAAAAATAGTAAACTTACAAGTTACAAAAAACTAACAAAAAGAGAACATTAAAAAACTCTTGTTAATTAGTAGGGAGTACGTACAAGTACTTTTTATTTATTTAAGTGCTCATATTTGTTTTTTGATTGTAGAAAGCTTGAGAAACTTGATTTGCTTCTTGACACCATTAGTAGACTTCATCTTGTTCAAATCTTCGAGTGAAATCTCGGGTTTTTGAGTGATCAACGGAAGAGTTTGAGGAAAGGTAACAACGTCTCTATTTATCGTTGTGGTTTGAGGATATAAGAAATCGGTCGGGAAAAAGTTGTACTGAAGACCGGCCATCGATGATTTCGCAACAAAGATTATTTGAAAGGATGTGAACGAAAGAAAGCAGTAAGAAGTTTTAAGTGTTTGGTTCTAAAAAGAAGTGTATTTATAGAGCCAAAAAGTTAGTTTAAAAGAGTCCAAGAAGGGGTTGGAATGGAATATGATACTGTAGTAATCTTTTATGAAATAGTTTTTAATAAATTAACATTAAGAAAGCTCTATTATATTTTCTAACAAAAACTGTTGGGTTGTGATTTAGGCATGTGATTAAATATGAAGGAAGAACCTATAAACGGACCAAAAGGTACTATATTATTAATTACTAGTCATTTTCGAAGTGCGCATGGGTTACTTGCCTATACTTATTTTATTTATGGGCAGATAATCCAATGAAACTGCACAAGTTACATTAATTTGTGCGTTGTTAGTTTTAAATGAGAGCTCATTTACGTAAATATGAAAAGTTAAAAATTATAAATAGAATTTATAGAATTTTTATAAGATTGTTGATTGGTCAACAACACAAATATAACGTGCAGTTAATAATACAAATCATGATCATTTTTACGTACATAAAATGTCGTTTTATCATTTATGACTCACACACTGTTACTGAAAGGATCAGGTCAACCCGACCCAACCCGAACCCCACACCCAATATGACTTTTTCGGGTTAGGTTGATTAGCATCACACAACTTTTTCGCTATGTAGGACCTACCCCATTAACTCAACGTTCTTATAGGGCTGGGTTAAGGTTATTTTGACATTGTTATTGGGTTATAGGATTGACCCGATAAAAACGTATAATAAACATTATAAAAAGTTATTTTAAAAAGCCCGCTCAACATGTAAAATTCACAGCCCACTTTTTAATATTTTTTTTGTATGATGATTAAACTCTAGTACCCTCTGGGCTTTGGAAGTTTAATCAGTGAACCACTACCACCATGAGTCAAGAACCCACCAGTTGAAGGGTGGTTCAAGACCTCTTCTTGTGGACACCATCCTAAAATACAACCTTTACTTTTTATTGCGCCAGGCAGAATTGCAGAACCACCATTAACTAAACCACTCTTAATTATCCAAAGAGAATAATGGTTGTTGTTAACAAGTCCCTAACCAAATTCCAATAAGGTTTCAGACGAAATTACTGCCAAACTTCCAAAGTTGACATACAGAATAGAGTTGGGTTTCTTAGACTCGAGCCACTGGATGCACTTGGGTTCTTCCTTCCTTAAACTATAGTCTATGAAATTTGAGTTCATGTCTTTTCCCATAATCTGATTTAAAAGTAACTCAAGAGGCCCCACCGCGTAAATTCGAGGAAACTTGGATTTAAGCTCACTAATGAGACTACTTTCTAATTCATCGAAAGTAAGTATTATCATTTGCTGAACTTTATAAACCTCATGTGCTAGTATAACAACATTTTCAGAGACCATTCGATCAATTAATCTGTGAATTGATCTTGAATTAATAGAATGGTCTGTGAAAATGTTGTTAATTGGCTCAGATACATATATGGATGCCCTTGTGGTGCAATACTCGACCTAGCTAGTATCATATGCTGATCTGAGTGTTGACAAAGGTTATATATATACATATATCATATATGGATGCCCTTGTGGTGCAATACTCTAGCTAGTTTAAGCATACACTTGATGTGACTTTGTAATGGATATGGTATGAACACGGCATGCGGCATTTTTCCTGGTTTACGATTGTTGTTTCCATCGATCGTGTACAAGGGGTACAAAACTTGTATACTGCTTGTATGTTACTTGTGGCCAGTTAGTTGTAGTGAGTTAATAATATACAGAAAGTGCTATTATGTTATATTACTCGAATCTAACCATTAAAAGTATACACATAATATATTCTTCTAATAACACATCTATTATTTTATCAAATGTCATTTGTCAATAGTTAGCACATAAGGTGATATATGTCCTTAATTATTTATTTTTAGTCTTTTTCATGTTTTATTCTTAATCTTTTTTCATTTATGTATATCCTAATCTAACACTACAATTAAATTTATGAAAAAAATTTGAACTTTTTAAATACTTATAATATAATCTTAATCTTAACTATTATATAAAAATAACTATTACTCTCTTATAATAACATCATATTTTTGTTAAATTTTATGTCATGTGCCCTTAATATAATTTTATTCGACATTCATTTATATAATAAAATTCCAAAATCAATTTCTTTTATTATCCTATGTTTTAAAAAATAAAGATGGTCATACATTTTGTTATCATTTTTATTCTTAAGTTCATATTAGCTAATCACTTTTCTCTGATACTACAATATCACCATTAAATTATTTTTTAAAGAAAATTACGGGAAACACTTATACACGAATATTTAGTCAATTTTTTTTTTATCAATTTGATCGATTTGTTACATTTACAGTTTCGAACGTATTTTTAATGGGGCGTGCGTAGCACGGCCATATCCGTAACTAGTAATAATTGAATATATAGAATATACGATAATAACAAATTATATTGATTACGTATAAATGTGTATATAAGTTTTTTTAGGAAGAAACTGACAAAGTGACAAGATAGAAACTTCAAGGGCTATCTTTTCGTATATTATGGAAACAAAATCGGCCCAGCCCACCAATAACACATTCTAAAATCATTTACCTATCATTTGTGAAAAACAGAGCAATAGTGTTCAAAAGTAGAGACATATTTTGGGTTTAAACTTTGGTTAAAGGTACGTTTTTTCTTTTGAATCCATCGATGAATATGACGAATAATATTGTTAATGAATCATATTTTTACAAGTCATTATGAAGTTAGAGGTGGCAATTTATTATTAATTATTCATAACGGGCTGATTAGGGTTATGTTTTATCTCTAGGGTTATGTTTTATCTCTAGCGGATCTAAATGTGCTAAGGCACAAAGGCAAAAGGGTTATGGTCGAATCTTAAAAAGTGTATTTTTTACGTTTAAAATGTACATTTTATTGCTTGAAAGTGTATATTCATAGTTTTTCTTTAGTTTTTGTTATAAGATGTTTGTGAAAAAACTTTTGAAGAAAACCGATTAGTCCATTGGTAAAAAGATTTCAAAGGATTTTTATATTATAAATTGATTAAATTAATACGAGAGAGAGTGTGAAATTTGATTGAAAGGATTTGAAGAAAAAAAGTTATTCCTCTTTCATTTCTAGTATTAATATTGAAATCGATTAGTCCATTGCTTTTTTATTGTTTTTGTCAAGATTAGGATCTTGGTGTGATCGTTTTTGTCTTTACAATATCAGGATCGTAAGTTCGAATTAGGTTCTTAAGATCATACTCATATACTATATTCTCATACATGTATGTTATCAGACGTTAAAAGGTCAAATGCATGATAAATTAATTACTTTTTTAATAGTTTATAGACTAAAATATTATTTTAATACTACTCAAAACGATTTGGCTTACTATATTTGTTATTAAAGATATTAATGTAATTTTCACGTGTTAAACTATTTTAGTTGAAAATATGATAAGTATTACATGCAATAATTGATAATATGATAAGCATATTGGCCTTATTAGACAAAATCAACTTATTCATATTTTGTTAACTCATAAATTTGTGTCAAGTAAGATCGGATAGGATCGAGATTAAAAGATCATATGCTCATAATCACATAGGATCAAGATTATATGCAAATCTTTTGATTTAAAGATCTTATGCAAGATAGGGATAATTTCGTTAATGGGATCTAAAATCGTAAGATGTTAATATCAAGATTGAAATATTTTAACAAGTATATAATAGTTTTTTTTACCATTAGAGTGATGAGTTTTTATGAAGGTTCTTTTTCATAAGCCTATAAGACAAAAGTCTTAATAAGAAACAACGAAAAAACCTTTGGAGATGCCTTAATTAATTTTTTTAATAGAGAATTTCAAACAATCAGACATTTTGTAATGGGTTAATCAACAAAATCGGCATTGAACTACCACATTTCATTGCCGGTAAGCAACCAACCCAAAGTATTGTTCATTTCGCAATAAACTGGTTGGTTTTGTGTTGCGATCCTGCAAACTATGTTTTTACCGTTTGGATGCTGCCAACTTGATTTTTTTGTAATATGTGTATTACATGTGCCATCCATGTCATTTATAAATATTTATTCCTTTTAATATTAATTAAACAAAAATTGAAGTGCCCAAAATCTACTGCTGCCTTCTTCTATCTGATACCATATATCACTTTTATTAATTAACCCTTTCGTAATTGGCTGAACCACAATCCGACCTTTAGTAACTACGTGCCCGATTCACTCATTTGCCACTTGTATACATACGATGTTTTGGAAAACTATATATGTATTGTTAGTATAAACAGTCTTTTGGTAATCAGCCAAATCAACCTGATGTACCCATTTTGCCACCTTCGTATGTAGTCCTTTTGTTATAAAATAGTTCATTTTGCAGCAAAGAAAACATGATTTTTGTGCGGGTTATTCTGCCAGACGGAACAACGTGATATTCAAGAATTAGTTCATCACAAATTTATCGGGACCCTATTGTTGAGCCTCCTGAGGAAAAGAAGAGTTTAACGGATCGATTTTTTGACCAACGTTGGATATTGCGTGCGTCGTGCAGTGCGATCTTAATGAAATGGTTAATGGCATCTACTACGGTAGAACAGTGGATATTTTTTGTCATCATATATACGGCAGAATTGTTTTATAAAGCTGTTGAAGAGGCTGTGAAAGTTGGCAGATCTCAACGATAACAAGAAGAATATTAGTGAGAATAGAGAAGCTAAGAAGAAGAACACTTAAGTAAGTTTTATGTTTGATTTTGGTTAAGGAGTTATTAGAGACTTGATTTTGTTATGCATGTTTTGAGTAAGTTATTATCTTCTAATTTACATCATTTGTGATGAATTGATGATGGAGCTATATCGGGTAATGTTTTTTTTAAGAATACCTCCAATGAAGGGTTTATGTAAAAAAAAATTTGTGTAAAAAAGTGGTTGATAAAACTTTTGATCATTGGAGCAAAAGCTTTTTATATGAAAAGCTTGAGATTTATCAAGCTTTGGGGCAAAAGCTTTTTGCTATTTTATGCTATAATATTTTCATATTAGTCCCCTCCTTATATCTAAAAAAGTTTTCCAAAAGCTTTTTAATATTGGACTAAAAGCTTTTTTATAAAGTAAGTGAGGTAAAATGTAAAAAAGCTTTCTAAAACTTTTTTATATTGAAGATGCTCTTAAGAATCAAGAAAACATACAAGAGAAACTAAAACTAAAATTAAAACTCATGTCATGTATGTATGTATCTTTTAATACTCAGAAGTCTTAAGATCATACTAAACAAGTTTTAATTAGCATGATTAAATGCAATCATGTTTGTTTGGTGATCACCAAAAAGTTATGTGAATTTGTTTGGTGATCACCAAAATCAGTTGGGAAGAAATTGAATTAAAGTTGATTTTGTTTACTGGTTTTGGTTCTAATGTAATGTAATTAGTGTATCTATAGAGCTTAAAAGTTTACATTCAATATGGTAGAACAAAATGGCTTTGTTGACTATTTGGAAGTTTTCTTAGTTGACCATTTTATAAACCAAAAGTCAAAAGAAGAAAAGTAAAACAAAACATATTTGGTGGATATGCTAAGTAGATTCTTTTGGAACACTAGTAGTGTCACATTAGTGATTCTAAACTTCTAAGTTTGATGGGAGCATGTTATTTAGAAGAATCAACAAATACTATTAAGAAATAGGAAAATGCTAAACATAGCTTTTAGGTCATTTTAAGAAATTCAGACACACGTAAATTGTTTGTACCATGATAGTAATGATCTGTCTCTGAATTTAACTTCACCCAACCAACTTAATGTACCATCATTTTATGTATTAAATTAACTTTTAAATGTAGCTTTTAGGGTTATAATTGACAAAATCCTAAAATAATATTTTAATCATGTTATCTTTAATCGATTTTTTATATACAAAAAAATGGATGTAGTGCGCATTATCCCGGTGTAACGTGTGTTGTTACATGACCAAAACTTTGGCAAAATGTATGGTCATCAAGTATTAACGTGTCCTCTGTTTTGAACTTTTAATATTCGGTGAATTTTTTATTGCATATAATTGAGAATATTCTATAGTTTAAAATTTATTTATAACTCATGTTTAATTAAAAATAATAACAAGAATAATAATCAACGTGTTATGGATTAGAAATTAAAAATAAACATTTCTAAAATGATTCTAATCTATAAAAAAGTGAATGATAAAATAATAACTGGAAAAACCAGTTCGGTTGCAATTTAGGTGTGATTAAAATAAATCAATGAACGAATCAATAAGAGGACCAAAAGGTAAACAAGTTCGTACAAATAATACTACTATTAGTTTTTAGTTATTACTTAATTAATTGGGGAGTATAACTTAATAACGTAATTATATGCACATGGTTTGCTTGCGTAGTTATTTTACTAATGCGCATAATAAAATAAAATATGGCAGGCCATTTTCACATTCTATTTCATGAACTATGACTCATATTATGGTGCAAAACAAGTATCCTTGTCCACTGAAAATGGTAGGTTCCTTTTTATAGATTCGTTCGTATAAAATAAAATAAATGGTATGTACTTAACTACTCGGCCATATATTGATTGTAAGATACTTATTATTTATTGTCTTACTTTGGTGACATGTTATTTATATAAGATGTCATTAGTCATCTTTACAGGTTGACAAGTCGTTAAAATATATACAATGACAATAAATAACAAGTTTCTTACACATAATGTACGCCTAAGTAATTATGTACACACTATGAATATCAAACATTCGTTGAGTGCATTTATAAGCACTTAACCCAATAAGAAACTACTTGTGTTATGTGTTATCTATATATCCGCATAACGCAAGTACACTACAACGCAATAATACGATACCAATTCACGCAAACGGATTAGAGAGAAATAACCAAACTATAAGTAAAAGGAATTTGTAACGCTATGAGTATGCTAATTTGAGCTTGCTATATAATCGAAGTTTGGGACTAAATAATGTTAACGAGTTCATACATCATTTTGAGCTTGATATTATTAAATGCTACCTAAAAGTTGCCAATTCTCTGCAACATCAACATAGAAGAAGAAGAAGAAAAGAACATTACAAAACTTTGGTTACTACAAGTACTTTATATCTATGTATATAACAAGTATACACACTAACACGCATAGGTAAGGTAAATCGAGATGTGATCATATATGTTTTTTGATTGTAGAAAGCTTGAGAAACTTGATTTGCTTCCTGACACCATTAGTAGACTTCATCTTGTTTAACTCTTCGAGTGAATTCTCGGGTTTTTGAGTGATAAGTGGAAGAGTTTGAGGAAGGGCGACATTTGTTTTAATCGTTGCGGTTTGAGGATATAGAAAATCGGTCGGAAAGAAGTTGTATTGAAGGCCGGCCATCGATGATTTCACAACAAAGACTATTTGAAAGAACGAAGAAGAAGTTGAAGTGTTTGGTTTTAACAGAATGAAGAAGTGTTATTTATAGAGCTAAAAAGTTAGTTAACAAGTGTCCAAGAAGGCGTTGGAATGGAATATAAAAGTAATCTTTTGATAAATTAATTATTAAGAAAACATTATTATATTTTCTACCATTCAACTCTATGAATTCAAATAAAATAATATAAATAAAAACTGTTGGGTTGTGATTTAGGCGTATGATAAAATATAAGGGAAGAACCTACAAACGGACCAAAAGGTAAAATTAATTAATTAATATAAATAATGTAATGAATTGTTTTTTAATATATATATGTAAAATAAAAGGTCATGTGCGAAGTGCCAATGGGTTAGTTAATTGCGTAATTAATTTTATAATTATTTATTAGCACATGTCATAACCTTTTTCACGTTCATTATAATATGTGATTTATGTATGACTCGCACTCTGTTACAAAACAAGCATTATATCAGTTTAACCATATTAACGACTTCAATTTGTCCGTCAAATCTCTAACCAAAAAAACGTAAATAATTTATATCGTCGTTATGTTTTATCGTTTTCTCACCGGTCGTCCATAACTTATAAAAACCAATCGGAAATTAATAAAAAGAGCTCTAGGTGATTCTTTTAACATGCATAAGTATTTGTACATTCAAACTTTGTCTCCTGAATTTTCAATTTGTCCCCCTCAAATTTAATTAAAGTACAATTGTTTTATCCATAGTTTAACCAAAGCCCTTAGGACTCTTGTTAACAAAACCCAAACCAATTTAATAGTCATTCTTTCAAAATTTTGCTTATCGTTAGTTCATTTTATGATTATCGATGAACAAAGTTTCAAAAGATAGTCCATTTTGTATACCGATGATCAATCTGTTCAAAAAATGAACTATTAAAATGACTTTTATAACTTGAAGACGACCGGGCAGAGAAAACGGAAAAACACAAGGACGATTTAAACAATTTACTTCAAAAATAAATACTAGAACCAGGGGCGAAGCTACATGAGTGCAAGGGGTATCCCTTGCTACACATCAATTTTGCCGGCGATGTGTAAATATTTAATGAGATTAGTTGATATTTTAGTCGTGCAAACCGTCAGATTATGTGTGCAATTGTGCCAATCACCATTTAAGTCGTTGATCTAGTTAGATATTCGTAGATGATAAGTTTGAACCAGAATCTATGTGAGAAACCATAGCGTGCTCTGGTAAGGAAGAAAGGAAAACAAAAAAGACCGCATAAAGTTAAATATTTACACTTTTAGTCCTTTATCTTTAATATTATTTTAATTCTTGCTATAATGTTCAGTGAAATGGTTTTAAATGTTATAAGAAAATTACAAAAAGGATTCAAAAGTTTTATTGTAAGTAATTACAGTTATTTAATTCATCGTGGTTTATCTAATTCAATGATTGGTCATCATATTTGCGATAGTCACTCTTTTTTTCCCTGCTAAACTACAATCACAAACCTATCTCATGTGCTATGTACAACTACGTACAATCTCAACAAGATAATTATATTACATGAGCTTGGAACCAATACATCGAAGAAAAATAGCGAAACTAAGTTAGCTGCAAAACAAAATGTGCTACCCCTAAATAAATTTTCTAGATCCGTCACTGACTAGAACAAATAATGAAGTGAATGTCTAGTAGTTACTTTTACAAAATTTGGAACATATGATTTTATCTTTAGTAGTTCAGGATAATTACGTAGCTAAATATTATAAATTATAAATGTAACTCAAAGCTACGTTTAATATGCGTTCGTAATTCAATAAGTTTGGTTCTACTAATACTTCTATTTAATTTCTCTTCTCCCTGTGTTTAATGTCTTCTCGAATTAATATACACTTTGGTCAAATTTCTACTCCGTGTATCACATAGGTCCAAAGTAACGTATAATGAATTCATTAAGCCAAAACAATCGAAAAACAACATCATAATTTAAATATAAACATGTTCACATCATTGTGAACTTAACTTTATTGGATACTAATCATAAGTTGCCATTTTTGCTACATCATATCAACGTATAGAAGCCTCCAAAAAGATAAGTGTCTAAGACTAACAAAAAAAAAAAACTTGTGTAGATATAGTATAATATGTATATTCTCCGTGATGAAGATTAAGATATGACGTGCTCATATTTGTTTCTTGATTGCGGAAAGCTTGATAATCTTGATTTGATTCTTGCCACTATTTGTAGACTTCATGCTCATATTCTCAAGTAAAATCTCGGGTTTTTGTGTGATCAACGGGAGAGCCTGAGGAAGGGTGACGTCTCTAATAATCGTTGAGGGTTGAGGATATAAGAAATCGGTTGGAAAGAAGTTGTATTGTAGACCCGCCATCGATGATCTTGCAAAAAAAATACTAATTGGAAGCAATATTTGATTGAGAGAAAAAAGAGAGGAGAACTTTAAGAACTTGACTCAAAGGGAAGTGTATTTATAGACCTCAAAAATTGGTTAACAAATTGTCCTATAAGGAGATTGTTGAAGAAACACAACTTTGTTGACCATTTGAGTAAAAAAATATAAAATATGACCTTTTAGTTTTGCTTAAATACTTAAATCACCCTTAAATCTTGAATAGTTTCTTTGAAGCTTTGTTTTGAAAATGACATCTTTTTGTGGCTTTAGAAGGGTAATTTTTACAATTTGTGTAAACAACAGGGGGATTTATGTCAAGAATGAAAAACTAAACAAGCATGAAAAATGAGGTCACTTGTTATCTTTATATTATATGTGTGAACAAAATACTAGTACCATACAAAGTTACAAACTAACATACTTTATAATTTAAGATATATATTCGGAGTCTTAAACTCTTACTACAAATGACGTCCATCTCTTTATTTTACATTTTATGTTAAGGTCACTCGTAAGAAATAAGAATACATACGTCATGTGTAAAATATGAGTTACCGTGGCCGGCAGATATGCAGTTACGCTGATCTATACTCCCTTCGTCCCAAAATAATTGTTATCCGACAAAAAAACACACCGTTTAATTAAAACATAATGATTACCGCTTTCTCTTCCTTATTTTTGCAGAATGACAGTTTTACCCTTAATTAATTAATTGATTATTTATTTAAAGTTTTTAATAAAAATCACAACTAAACGTAATATGGTAATCACGATCAAACTTCCCTATATATTTTTGAAAGCTGACAACTAATTTGGGATATTTGAAAAACGAAACATGGACTATATTTTGAAACGGAGGAGTACAATATTGTGATTTTTTAATCTTTAATTTGAGATCTAGTTGAATTAACTTTTACGAATTTTATAAAGTAAAAAACAGACAATAATGCCGTCTTCCGAACAACAATATCAGTAATAAATTTGATATCAACATCAACATACTTTTGTCAAACTTTAGTGCTACGTAAGCCAGAAAAAAAAAAGTGGACTTATATGGAAATAACAAATAAGTATGGGACCGTTTGGGGAAGAAAAATAGTTGATGGACATGAAATGAACTTTTAGTATATGTTTGTTTTGGACCAATTGTACAAGAATTCTTAGAAGTTTCGTTAAAACCTCCAAACATGCATTAAATATTACATAATAATTATATCTAACTTTTTATCTTCTCTTGAAATTACTTTGACCCCTAAATTTTGATAAATATACAAATCATTTATGCATATCTAACAAAAGCTTTAAGAGTTTCCGTTATCAAAACTCATAAATAAAAGCTACCGATAATATAAAAATGAGGTATTTTGTACTGTGGTAGAAGAATTATCCCCTACTTCTCTCTCCATTTCAATTGCCTCATCCGTCACTACCTCACATACCTCACTCTCCTTCTTTTCCATTTTCGAACACCTACCCGTCTCTGATGCAAGAAATCATGATGAAGATGAATTGTGTGATATGATGAAAGTGGATCATCATAAGGGTTTTTAACAAATGAACATCAAATATTAAACATTTGAGAATGTTTTTTTTAATTGATTTTGAATCTATATATGTCACACCCCGTCTAAAGCGGAAACAACCGGGTATAACGAAGATAAGATCACAACACATTATTATAAAGATGTCTATATGAAAATAAAACCTCAATGTGTTATGAAACTTGTAACATGAATAGTGGTTCACGCTACATGTACATATCAACAATGAAAACAAATAGTAACCATTAATCCATAATGTAAGTGTCAAGGCAAAACACGCCTTTCCAAATTATTAAAAATGCAAAAGTTCCACCTCAAATAATAGTCTCAAAGTTTAGCTTAAATGCAACCTAGAGGTCTACTAAGATTTCTTGTCCTCTATCTTCAGCCGACTAGTGTTACCTGAAAAGTTATGCTCAAAAATGTCAACAATATTGTTGGTGAGTTTCGTAGGTTTGAAACCAAACACCACAAAATAAAACATTTTGCTATGATAATAGATGATTAGGACAATGCATATAGAAATGGCACACAAGTGAAATAACTCAACCAAATAATCCACAAACCGTCATCACCCCACGAAGGAGTATGACTCAACCAAATCCTGCGTATGCGGTAGCTACCCATAAATGACCTTCAATGTACACCTAAGTATACATTAGGTACTTACTCTCGAAAGAGTAAGGCCTTTGATAAAAACAACCGAATCATGACCTTCAATGCATACAAAAAGTACACATTAGGTACTTACCCTCGAAAGAGTAAGGCCTTTTATAAAAATAAATCCAATATCCAAAGCACATAAGTCACATAGTGTCACACATTTCAAGCATATGTCAAAAAATGAAAATGAATATGTTTCACAGCATAAAAACAATTGATAAAACATGTGAGCATACTTTTCCCCCAATTTGTAAACATGTATATGAAAAATAGGCCACGAAAACTCACCTTGATTAGCAAAGCAAATTACGCTCCCAATTAAGTCCACAAAACAGTACGTCAATCTACAAATAAATTTATATAGATTAATAACCTAGGCAAAGCTATACCTTTTTATTATGTCCTATATTGAGGTTCCAATCTAGCTTCATTAGGTTTTCTCAAAATCCCAACTCATATGTCGAGCCAAATATAAACTCTTACGTATTTATTCTATGAATATACATTTTCAAATAACTACACTTTTCTGTCTAGACATTTTACACCACTTTACGAACTTCAAATCCTCTAAACAAAATTATTAGACCCTATATATTTTTACCAGTAATACTTTGATGTATCAAGAACACTCAGTAACTTTTATAAAATTTATTTTGATAGTTAACTATTTTTAAAATTTCGTCCCAACTAAACTGCACACAACAAAACGTTTTTCTGACTTCTCAAAACTTTTATAAAAATTAAAATACTTACAAATCTTCAAAATTTTTAATATTTTTAAAGAAGTTAATAAACATATTAAAGTCATTCCAGAAAAATTTTCATAACCAAATTCAAAGTCAAACATGTGATTTCGTGATTCAAACCGTACCAATGTGTTTCCGAAAATTCATCACCCCATACAACAGTTCACAATATAATTTTTATAAAATCATACTTTACTTTTTAGAGGCCGAAACCTCGCGGATTCTAGTAAAATTTCGAAATCTACAACTTTTCAGTTTTGAACGAAGCCTAAAAACGTACGTAAGTATGTCAAATCGACTGTTGAACCCGACTGAAAAATCTTGATAGAATCTAAGATTTCGATTATATAACTTTCGGTTTGCTAAACATATTATACCCACATACTCATACCCCAAACATATAAATCGATCATTTAATATTTATATCCCAGAAAAATATAAAGAAAATCTATAGATTAGGGTTTACGATTATACCTATACGAATACACGGACGATCAACACACAAAAGCAAGTCTCGAATCCGATTTGGTAGGGTTTTCTTTAGTTTCTTCTTCCTTTTTTTAGTCGATGGGAGCAGAAAAGAAACCACAGGACGATCGTAGAATTTAACCAAAATAATTAGAGTATAGGTTATGTTCTTATTTATAGTATTAGGGTTGAGATGATCATCTATACTATTATTTTATTATTTATTTCCTTTACTTCCACCGTCCTATTCTTTATGTTATTATTATTATTATTATTATTATTATTATTATTATTATTATTATTATTATTATTATATCGTTATAATGTTTGTGGCAAATTGATGATAACGATCATCATCATATATTATTATTATTATTATTATTATTATTATTATTATTATTATTTCATTAATATTATCTTAACTTTTAATCCAACCGCGTATGAACATTGATTCGCATTTTTGGAACACTATTCGAGAACTAAATTTTTCACATAAATTAAAACACGAATACTTAATTTATTTCTCCAATAAATTTCATGCACATGAATGCAAGTCAGGAATGATTATAGGAAACGAACCTAAGAATGGAATTTTGGTGACGGATGTCACAGTATCCCCCAGTTGAAGGAATTTCGTCCCGAAATTCAACCAGAGTCAGTACTGCCGACGTGATCACCGAAGAGATGCGGATATTTCTGCCTCATTTGATCTTCACGCTCCCAAGTAAACTCGGGACCTCTCTTGGCGTTCCAACGAACTTTAACAATCGGAATTTTACTACGTTTCAGCTTCATAATCTCACGATCCATGATTTCTACCGGTTCTTCCACAAAATGAAGTTTAGGATCAATTTGAATTTCTTCCAATGGCACTTGCAAAGTCGGATCAGCTAGGCACTTTCTTAAATTCGCTACATGAAACACATCGTGAATTCCACTTAGTTCTTGAGGTAATTTCAACTTATAAGCAACAGGACCAACACGCTCGATGATTTCGAATGGTCCAACGAATCTCGGTGCTAACTTTCCTTTCTTACCAAAACGTACAACTCCCTTCCATGGTGAAACTTTTAACAACACATGATCACCAACTGCAAATTCCAAAGGCTTACGACGTTTATCAGCATAACTCTTTTGCCTATCCCGAGCCACTTTCAACCTCTCCTTAATCTGCACAATCTTGTCAGTAGTCTCTTGGACTATTTCCGGCCCAATCAACTGACTTTCTCCTACCTCAGCCCACATTACAGGCGAACGGCACTTCCGCCCATAGAGTGCTTCAAATGGCGCACACTGAATACTGGAATGGTAACTGTTATTATATGAAAATTCCACCAACGGCAAATGAGTATTCCAGTTTCCTCCAAAATCAATAACACACGCCCTCAACATGTCCTCCAACGTCTGAATAGTACGCTCACTCTGCCCATCAGTTTGGGGATGATAAGCAGTACTCATATCCAACCTCGTCCCTAACGCTTTTTGCAACGTCTGCCAAAACCGTGAAGTAAAACGGCCATCACGATCAGAGATAATCGATACAGGTACTCCATGCCTTGCCACGATCTCATTTACGTACAGTCTCGCCAATTTCTCCATTTTATAGTCCTCGCGGATAGCTAAGAAATGAGCAGACTTAGTCATCCTATCCACGATAACCCAAATCGAATCATGTCCACTACTGGTTCTAGGCAATTTAGTGATAAAATCCATGGCTATGTTTTCCCACTTCCACTCGGGAATCTCTGGTTGCTGCAGTAACCCCGAAGGTCTCTGATGTTCAGCCTTAACCTTCAGACAAGTCATACATTAGCTGACGTATAGTGCGATATCTTTCTTCATACCCGGCCACCAATACAGATCTCTCATATCATGATACATTTTATCTGCCCCCGGATGAATAGAATATTTAGACTTATGAACTTCATCCATCACCAGTGTCCTCAAGCCGCCTAGTAACGGAATCCACAGTCTTTCAATGAAGTAATACAACCCATCTTTCTTACGTTCCAACTGTCCATCCAATCCCCGCAATGACTCCCCTTGCACATTAGTATCCATAAGTGCTCCCAACTGAGCTTCGATTAACTTCTCCTTGATACCCGAATGAATGGTTAAACTCATTGCCTTTACTCTTCTTGGTTTAACCCTTTCCTTCCTACTCAAAGCATCAGCCACCACATTTGCCTTTCCCGGGTGGTAGCGAATTTCACAATCATAGTCACTAAACAACTCCAACCACCTCCTTTGCCTCATATTCAGTTCCTTCTGATCAAAAATGTGCTGTAAGCTTTTATGATCAGTGTAAATCACGCTCTTTGTTCCATACAAGTAATGCCTCCAACACTTGAGTGCAAAAACCACCGCACCCAATTCCAAATCGTGAGTAGTGTAGTTTTTCTCATGCACTTTGAGTTGCCGAGAAGCATATGCTATCACCTTCCCCCGCTGCACCAAAACACACCCTAATCCTTGGTTAGACGCGTCACAATAAACCAAAAAATCGTCCGAGCCATCAGGTACTGCCAAAATTGGTGCATCACACAAAGCATTCTTTAGAGTTTGAAATGCTTCCTCCTGTTTCTCTCCCCAGATAAATTTCCTTTCCTTTTGTGTCAACTGTGTAAGCGGCTGTGCAATCTTAGAAAAATTCTCAATAAAACGTCGGTAATATCCAGCCAAACCCAAAAACTGACGAATCTCAGAAGGTGTTTGTGGAGTCTTCCAAGCTTTCACCGCCTCAATCTTACTTGGATCCACATGAATACCCGCCTCATTTACCACATGACCAAGAAAATGAACCTCGCGTAACCAGAACTCGCATTTCGAAAACTTTGCGTAAAGCTGTTCTTTCAAGAGAAGTTCAAGAATAAGTTTCAGATGTAGCTTATGTTCCTCCTTAGATTTCGAATAGATCAAGATGTCATCAATGAAGACGATAACGAATTTATCAAGATACGGTTTACAAACACGATTCATTAGATCCATGAATACCGCAGGAGCATTAGTAAGACCAAAAGGCATCACGAGAAATTCGAAGTGCCCATAGCGAGTCCTGAATGCAGTCTTTGGTATATCCGACTCATGTACTCTTAACTGATGATAGCCAGAACGAAGATCGATTTTCGAAAACCACTGTGCACCCTGAAGTTGATCAAATAAATCATTTATCCTTGGAAGAGGATAACGATTCTTGACCATAAGTTTATTAAGTTCACGATAATCGATACACATACGAAATGAACCATCTTTCTTTTTAACGAACAGAACAGGTGCTCCCCAAGGAGAATGACTAGGGCGAATGAATCACTTGTCTTGGAGTTCCTGAAGTTGAGTGGACATTTCTTGTAATTCAGAAGGAGCCAAACGATACGGAGCTCTAGCAACTGGGGTCGCTCCGGGAATAAGATCAATGCGAAACTCAACAGGACGAGAGGGAGGTAATCCCGGCAAATCATCCTGAAAAACATTAGGAAAATCCCGAACGATAAGAATATTTTTAAGTTTCATTTCCTCGGAATTCACGCTCATGAGTTTAACACCTTTAGTCTCCGGTTGTTCACCGCAAACTCTCAGAATATGACCATCAAATAAAGGTATACGGACCACTTTTTCAAAGCATACTATTTCGGCCCTATATTTAGACATCCAATCCATACCCACAATAACATCAAAGCTCCCAATCCCAAAAGGTATTAAGTCAATACTGAAAGTATAATCCTCCAGTATGAGTGTACAATTCCTAATAACCTCATTCAAATCTACCCGTTTCCCATCAGCAATCTCAATTTCATAAACAATATCTAGCTTACAAGGCATAACATCAAGTATAGACACAAAAGCGGCAGATATAAAGCTAAAATCGGCACCACTATCAAACAATACAGTAGCAAAATGATCGTTTAATAGAAACGTACCGGTAACAACATTTGGTGCCTGTCGCGCTTCACTAGCATTCATAACAAAAGATCTCCCAGGAGCAGTGTTTGTAGCACGACCCCTATTCTGATTACCACCCGCAGTCAACGCTCGATTATTGTTATTCCCAACAGCTCCTGCTGCCCTAACCAGTCTAGGGCAAGCACTGACAAAATGATCCAAACCTCCGCACTCATAACACCCTCTAGCACTCCTTACTGCATTAACAGGGGCAACAACACGAGCAGTGGAACGACAGAATTCCGGAAATGACCCCACCGGTTGCACTTGTTACAATAACGGCAACCCACAGACGGTAAATGATGATAATTACACCCTGAACACAAAGGGTTTACCCCACCATAAACATTCCTATCCACACTAGCAGCAACATACGTCTTAGCTACCCGAGGTTTCTTGTTACCCGAATCACTAGTCCTAGCTTTACTAGTTTCCGCCACTTCTTTACCTTTCTCGCTCCCCTTCTTCAAGGTACCATTCCGCACCATTTCCTCAGTAAGAGCCCCAGCCCTCAATATAGCATTCTGAATAGTAGCTGGTTCGGTTACTTGAACCATCCCTCTTATTTCGGGCACCAAGCCATCCAAATACTTCTTGATTCTCCGAGACTCAGGTGTTACCATACTCGGAACTAATTTAGCCAGTTCATGAAAACGATCTGTATAGGCCGCATGATTAGCTCCCACCATCTTATGATCAAGAAACTCCTTTTCCAGTTTGTTCATCTCATTAGTAGAACAGTATTCTTCCACTAACAGTGCCTTAAATTCCTCCCAAGTCATACCCACAGCAGCAGCCCTACCTCTGGCCTGGACCTGCATATTCCACCAGGTCAACGCCTTACCTGACAACTCAGTAGTCGCATATCTAACCCTCTGTTCTTCGCCGCAATTACTGATATCCATCACTGACTCCATTTTCTCAATCCACCTAGAGCAAGCTATCGCTCCCCCCTTTCCATCAAAATCCCGTGGCTTACATGCTTTGAACTCCTTATACGTGCACCCTCTAATAGCCGCCCCATTTCCAACCTCATCAGCAACGCCACCACCATTACCCACAATAGTCTCTCCATTAAGATTTTCCCCTTCTTCTTCGCCACCTCCTCCACCTGTACCCTGCAACACACCCTGAGTAACCTGTGCAACGATATTAGGCAATAATGCCTGCAGCTGTTCCGCAATCATAGCGGCTACATTTGGCGCCTCGCCCCCAGTACCTGCTTCGTCTCCACCTGTACGGCCTCTAGTACGGCCACCACACCTACCATTGCGGCCGCCTGTTCGGCCTCCACCTCTACCAGCGCCACTACCCCTACTAGCAACACGCACAGAGCGTCTAGGTGGCATGATCACTACAATGGAAAACATATCACGATTTAGCACAATTGAAAGATAAGGATAGAGTTTATCTACGCATGAATTTTCATACATCGGGGATAAGCAATTCATGCAAATAAGAACAAAAACCAACGAACAAGAAAGGACATAACGCTAATTGGACATAACTCATCCTTCGTACAACCCTAAGGATAGCACCTTGGATACTCAAACACAGTTAGATAGTCACGCATATATCGGAATACCTTCTTCAATTACGTCGGCCGCCATAATCGTAAAAGTATTCGTTCACACACATAACTATCTTCTAAGTTCTTGTAACACAATGTACTCGTACAAAAGGGCAAGGATTAACAATAGAATCAAAAGATATGCACAACACATGTCAAATAGCAACTCTTGTGAGATAAATGAATTTATAATTAAATAAGGATTTCTCAATGTAACAATTGTCATAATCCTAAACAAAATCAAATCACTATGATGTAGTACGATAATACGATAATAAAAATGGTATATTCTAAGAAAATTTCACGGGCTCCATGTGCAGTTGGCTTAAATACGTTTCCCCTATTGCGAGTGGGGGAGAGGAGATGCAACTTCTGGCTCAGGACCTACTCGGCTACAAGCACTATCCCCCAAGGTCGTGGGTTTTGGGTCCCTTGCCCAAATTACATCTTCAAGCTTCCTTTCCTCATGTTCCTCCAAGGGTTCTTCTTCCGTATCCTCCTCATGTTCCTCCTTTGGACTCTCCTCAGGTTCTTCTTCTTCTTCTACCATTTTCTCTTCGGGTTCTTTCTTTTCTTCGGGAAAGGATTCTATCACCATTCTTATCCTTTGAGGTTTCGCTTCTTTCCTCCAAAACCTGACATACCGCTGACCCCACGTCATGGGTTTCTTCCTCTTTCTAGGTACTTTTGATGGTCCAGAATGAGTCGGATTACTAGCTATCTTAGGTTTACCCTCAGAATTATTTTCGGACGACGACGAGACGTAGATAACCTCCTTGTTATTTGACATGACTGTGTTGTGCAACAAATGTTAGAAAGGAATCGATTCATGTTGGAAAATTGCACACATAGTTCCCTAATTCATGTTCTATATGCGGGTTCCTTATTTATAGTCTAGGAAAATCCATCTAGATCTCTATAAACAATGGCTCTAATACCAATCTGTCACACCCCGTCTAAAGCGGAAACAACGGGGTATAACGAAGATAAGATCACAACACATTATTATAAAGATGTCTATATGAAAATAAAACCTCAATGTGTTATGAAACTTGTAACATGAATAGTGGTTCACGCTACATGTACATATCAACAATGAAAACAAATAGTAACCATTAATCCATAATGTAAGTGTCAAGGCAAAACACGCCTTTCCAAATTATTAAAAATGCAAAAGTTCCACCTCAAATAATAGTCTCAAAGTTTAGCTTAAATGAAACCTAGAGGTCTACTAAGATTTCTTGTCCTCTATCTTCAGCCGACTAGTGTTACCTGAAAAGTTATGCTCAAAAATGTCAACAATATTGTTGGTGAGTTTCGTAGGTTTGAAACCAAACACCACAAAATAAAACATTTTGCTGTGATAATAGATGATTAGGACAATGCATATAGAAATGGCACACAAGTGAAATAACTCAACCAAATAATCCACAAACCGTCATCACCCCACGAAGGAGTATGACTCAACCAAATCCTGCGTATGCGGTAGCTACCCATAAATGACCTTCAATGTACACCTAAGTATACATTAGGTACTTACTCTCGAAAGAGTAAGGCCTTTGATAAAAACAACCGAATCATGACCTTCAATGCATACAAAAAGTATACATTAGGTACTTACCCTCGAAAGAGTAAGGCCTTTTATAAAAATAAATCCAACATCCAAAGCACATAAGTCACATAGTGTCACACATTTCAAGCATATGTCAAAAAATGAAAATGAATATGTTTCACAGCATAAAAACAATTGATAAAACATGTGAGCATACTTTTCCCCCAATTTGTAAACATGTATATGAAAAATAGGCCACGAAAACTCACCTTGATTAGCAAAGCAAATTACGCTCCCAATTAAGTCCACAAAACAGTACGTCAATCTACAAATAAATTTATATAGATTAATAACCTAGGCAAAGCTATACCTTTTTATTATGTCCTATATTGAGGTTCCAATCTAGCTTCATTAGGTTTTCTCAAAATTCCAACTCATATGTCGAGCCAAATATAAACTCTTACGTATTTATTCTATGAATATACATTTTCAAATAACTACACTTTTCTGTCTAGACATTTTACACCACTTTACGAACTTCAAATCCTCTAAACAAAATTATTAGACCCTATAATTTTTACCAGTAATACTTTGATGTATCAAGAACACTCAGTAATTTTTATAAAATTTATGTTGATAGTTAACTATTTTTAAAATTTCGTCCCAACTAAACTGCACACAACAAAACGTTTTTCTGACTTCTCAAAACTTTTATAAAAATTAAAATACTTACAAATCTTCAAAATTTTTAATATTTTTAAAGAAGTTAATAAACATATTAAAGTCATTCCAGAAAAATTTTCATAACCAAATTCAAAGTCAAACATGTGATTTCGTGATTCAAACTGTACCAATGTGTTTCCGAAAATTCGTCACCCCATACAACAGTTCACAATATAATTTTTATAAAATCATACTTTACTTTTTAGAGGCCGAAACCTCGAAAATTCAAGTAAAATTTCGAAATCTACAACTTTTCAGTTTTGAACGAAGCCTAAAAACGTACGTAAGTATGTCAAATCGACTGTTGAACCCGACTGAAAAATCTTGATAGAATCTAAGATTTCGATTATATAACTTTCGGTTTGCTAAACATATTATACCCACATACTCATACCCCAAACATATAAATCGATCATTTAATATTTATATCCCAGAAAAATATAAAGAAAATCTATAGATTAGGGTTTACGATTATACCTATACGAATACACGGACGATCAACACACAAAAGCAAGTCTCGAATCCGATTTGGTAGGGTTTTCTTTAGTTTCTTCTTCCTTTTTTTTAGTCGATGGGAGCAGAAAAGAAACCACAGGACGATCGTAGAATTTAACCAAAATAATTAGAGTATAGGTTATGTTCTTATTTATAGTATTAGGGTTGAGATGATCATCTATACTATTATTTTATTATTTATTTCCTTTACTTCCACCGTCCTATTCTTTATGTTATTATTATTATTATTATTATTATTATTATTATATCGTTATAATGTTTGTGGCAAATTGATGATAACGATCATCATCATATATTATTATTATTATTATTATTATTATTATTATTATTATTATTTCATTAATATTATCTTAACTTTTAATCCAACCGCGTATGAACATTGATTCGAGTTTTTGGAACACTATTCGAGAACTAAATTTTTCACATAAATTAAAACACGAATACTTAATTTATTTCTCCAATAAATTTCATGCGCATGAATGCAAGTCAGGAATGATTATAGGAAACGAACCTAAGAATGGAATTTTGGTGACGGATGTCACAATATATCTCTTATCCCATAAGTGTTGTTCTTTTCTTTTTGTTAATAAAGTTTCAGATCTAATTTTATCTGTTTGTTTGAGAAATCTTAAATATAATGATCGGCCATGTTTCAAGCTAAGGAGAAATTTGGTATGGTTTTCTTATGTCAGTCCCAACTTGTAAGCTCTAAACAAGAATAAAATATACTTTGGAAATTTCACAAGTGGCGGAAACACACTTGTAAAGATTAGGAAGAACACATATTCTACAGTGATTGTAACATAATGATCTTGACAAATAAATTCATAATCAAACTCTCAATAATATTTTTTTGATGAAGATAATACAAATACACTTTATCTTTGCATTTGGATTTCCGTAGAAACCTTGAGAGAAAACAAAAACCTACACTTGATGATGCATACCCCCACACACCCTAACTGACCCATGCTTATCTTTCCTTTCTAAGTCAAAAGATGCATTTAATGATTATGGAAAACTCTATTGAATAATATCAATAAAGTACTATTTACAAGTGATCATTTAATGCATTACTACAAAGTTGTCTAAGTATGGACTGCTACAGTTGAGCACCCATGCTTTACAAGTTGACAGGTACACAAGTTGTTGTAGTTGGGCCCACTGATTTGGTGCAGAATGATCCAGCAGTGGAAACTTTGTTAAATGATGCAGCGGTGGTAACTTCTGAATGAACGGGCGGTAGAAATAATGAGAACGTTATTAACAAATTAACTGGCGATAGTAACTCAAGCGGTAGAAACAATACTTAGAGTATTTTTAGAATTTGCACTGGTAGTTATTTTGACCCAATATCTTACTATACGTTTTAAGAACATGTATAAAATGGTTGGTTTTTCAAGTTTGTTAAGATATGTTACCATGGTTCATGTGAGAGAAAACATTACGAGTAATATGTTGTATTCAAAAATAAAGAAAAGAAAACTAC
This sequence comes from Pseudognaphalium luteoalbum, assembly GCA_963422505.1. NCBI lineage: Eukaryota > Viridiplantae > Streptophyta > Magnoliopsida > Asterales > Asteraceae > Pseudognaphalium > Pseudognaphalium luteoalbum. Next base: position 96,381,965 of record OY730198.1, read on the forward strand.
AATAATTAATAATTCTAACATGAAAGTTTTTTTTTTCCCATTTATTTTATCTCTCAGCTTCACTCAATTAGGATTTTTAAATTATCATTCAGAGAGATAAGAAGACCGGTTAATTCATTGTCTGCATATGTAGGTGCCGATTTTTCCTTTTTATCGTGTGTTCATCTATTAACGTTGTGTTAATTTTTACAGTATGTTTATTTAATGCTATTTTTAACGTATTTTTAGTTAACTATCTGTACTTTTAGTACATTTTCAAAGACATAGTATGGTACGTGAAATCAAGTTTGTTGCTAAGGATATAGATTGTATGTACATGGAACAAGTCTTCTTTTCTTAAAGCTTCGGCCTTTTACAAACAGTGATATATGACATAGAGACTTTGATTTTACCTTTATATATCCTTCTAAATATGTTTAGATTTGCCATTATATATACTTGACAACTATGTATCTAGAGTACTCCGGTTACATTCAAAAAGCATGTATGATTTTTTTTTTACCGTGTTTGATGAAAGAACCATAATTTTTTCAATGTATTTTATTTGTATACCTAGATTTTCTTTGTATTATTATTAAAAATTTAAAACAGACAAGAGTAAGTAGTGAGTAATAGGTACGTACATGAAGCTAAAGTTGCACCCAAAAAAAAAATCATTATTATTATGTGTTCAAACAATATTTTTACGATTGGTGATGATATCAATTTGTGAATAATCTTGTTTAAAAAAAAGTTTGTGAATAATCAAAACTTAAAAACTATAATAAGTATCTTTTGATATTATTAATGAGTTGAGTTAAGTGATCAATACTTTTGATATTATTAATGAGTTTAAAATTGTGTAGGATAAGGATGTGATGTAATATTGGAAAGTATCATGTTCAATGAAAAATGTCATTTCAAAGAAAAAATGTAGTCAACAAGGTATGGAGGTTTGGTGAATAAACATGGTGAATAGCAAAAGAGTACTGTATAGAAGAAACATGTACTTCTTTACTTGGTTAATTGGATGGTAACCAGCTTACATCCATGTCTTGTTACGTTGAAAAAAAATTATTATACTACGTACTTCATTAACATTTACAATCTTTATGAAAGATGCATATGGTATTCCAATTTCCATTAACTTTTACTATACAAATGACATTACATTGTTTTGTAATATTGTTTGTAAAACAAATAAGATTTTGAATTAGTTCTTATACACAGAGGACATAAAAAAGGTTTCTTATATATCCAATCTCCTTTGCTATTTAATTATTGATCGTAGATTTCTAATATTCATTGGTTTTAATCATCATACAAAACATTAGGACAAATAATGTGTGTTTCTTCAATCATAAAAGGGATATAAAATATGTTGATGGTAATGTCTCACCGTATAAAAAAATAACAAGTTTTAAAACAATACTTTATAATTCTTAATATTCATAATAAAGGCTTTCATTAAAACTCAGGTATTTTTTCAAATTGTGATATATTTGACCTCTTTTACTAATGTGGTTACCGTGGTTTCAGAATTTCTATTGTATATATTGATTTTGTCAATTATGTCTATTATATGTTCATCGATTTTTCATTACTTGGCAAGGCAAAAACTTAAAAGTTCCTGTTTTATCAAAGTTAGAAAAGGAAAGTGTACATATAATTTACGGAATTAATTAACAGGTTCAATATATAAAATGTATCAAATGAAAATACGTTACATACAATAGTAAAATAGGCAAAGTATAAAACACTATGAAAAAATAAACCCTAAAACATAACTTTGATACTCATGGGCTATGCTAGGCACAACCTAAGAAATTTTGCTAGTATCTATCATAAAAAACGCATGTCATTGTTGGTCAATAGCATTATTAAATGCTTGATTGTGGCGAATGGGTGGTGGCTATTTTCACATTAATCCCAAGTGGGTGATCGTAAACCTACGTAAGATTTTGTTGATAAATTCACTGTAATTGTATATTATAGTTTGCATAATATAAGTTTTGAATGTATAAATGTGATAGATTTATCAAAATATTTGATGGAAATATCATAACGCACTCCGTATTTGTGCTCTCTTTTACAACAAGTCTTATAGAGAGTTCATCATTTAGTAGATTGTACTGGCCGGTATATATAGATATAAACTCATAGCATCTATGAAGGTAACTGCAAATATGTGATGATATTGTTTAAAATGTATTTACTGAATAATATTAGAATTTCAACTTGAAGTTTGCACGGGTGCCTTCTTTAGATATATACACGATTTTAGATAATTTGTCATTCAAACTCTCGACTTTTAAATTGACTATTTGGTTATTAAGATCTCCATATTTGTATCTTCAGTTTAAAGCTTGTTTATGGAGATCTTGGATGTTATCTCATTAATAACTAGGAGTTGTTTCAATAAAAGTGTTATTCTAATAACCATTTATAATTATTCATAAATTTCTTGAAATGATTCAAAAACCGTTTACATGTTAGCGAATGCATTTAATAGCGAGCTAAAAGGTTGCTTGCTTTTATCGCTTTAGTAGAGTTGTACTCCAGTTGAGTCGAGTCTAAACACAACCACGATGGGAATTCAACTCGGCCTTATGACTAGAGTTAGGAACTTGAGTTTTCATTTTCAGGCTCAAACTCAGAGCCCGATCAATTAAAATCTGAAACTTGACTCAACTCGTTTACCCATCGATTTGGCTAACGTATGTGGCACGATTAGTTATCTATATAGACACATAAAAGGTTGTGAGTTGACATCAAATATTTATGACACATCAGAATATATTTTAGGCCACATATTGATCATATACAGATGCAGAATCGAATTACTCTCATCATGTGCTAAGTTGACTACTCGGAGAACAGGATAAAAGGATAAGATGATAGCTATATTTCACATACAACACCAACCACTCAATAATGGTATTTAGGATTTGTACAAGTGAAAGATTGTACACAAAAATTGCTAAAGAATATGATATGCAATCAACCAAACCATTCTACGCTCCACGAATTTAGAAATATCACTCAATATATATACCTTGTGTATTGTTTATGATCACTAGTAACAAACGGCGAGATCATCCTGTACCTGTGTATAACATAAGCAGAAAGTATGAGCTAGAGTATAAACATATATGTAGAAGTGGCAAACTGGGCGGGTCACACAGGTTGGGAAATAGGCCAAAACATATAAATCTTAGGTGTGAGTTGAAATGCACCCGGTCATGTCAGGTTGCCTGAAACACTTTTTGTCCAATCTTATCTTTTCTAGATTTTCTTATAAATAGTATGTGCTAAACTTAATTACAAAAGCTATACAACTAAATGATTGCTAAAAAATTATACAAAGCAATTTAGACATTTTCAAAGACTTTCAAACCATTCAAGGCGTTCGGAAAATTTGACTCCTTGAAGATTAAATATAACTCGCATCAAGCCGATCACATGTAGATAGGTCAAGAATGCCACATTTAATCATACTCACAGGTTGCAATTAACTCGAGTGTTAGTATGTTTACCTCTAACTCAAGATACAGTTGATAATGGTGCGGTAGATTCAAATTTCTGGAAAAGGGACGACTGCTTCGAAAGCTTCGACGAGCATGGAGACTCTCTTCTTACGAGCGGGAGTTAATTTAGTAACGATATGTTGAACTGCATAATCAAGCATCCATTGTTCTGCTTTCTTCCTCTCGTCCATCATTTGACGCCTTAAATCAATCTTTTCCTCTTCTAGATCACTTTTCAAGATCTCTGATTGTGAAGTTTGTGGTTTAAGTTTCCTAACACCTTCTAACGCCTTAATCGATCGTTTTAGCAATATAAGTTTCTTTAATTTGCTCCAATTCTTCGACTTTTGTTGTTGTAATCTTGTAATTGCTGATTTTGTAAAGAAATCTTTTTCTAATTTTTCGGTTTCATTTTCGTCGCCTTGATCAGAGGGTATGTCACTTGCAACCGACTGTGAATCCTGAGATGAGTTTTCAGAAACATCTGGAAGAAGTATTTCATCAACTGATTCACGAACAAGCTTAACAGCATCACTTTGAGTGAATTCAAGTCTGTAATTTCTTTCAGCTTGACCTTCAACTTCTTGTAAATCCTTCTCTTCGTCATTTGTTGATTCTTCTCCGTCAAGTAAATCGGATCCAAGTCTCGTCACGATATCTGTTGCTACATGTTGATATATCATATGCCACATTTTGATATGTTTTTCTTTCTCCATATCAGGATTTGATACAACATTAGGGGTTGTTTTTATCGACTCCACAGCATTTGGTTCAACTATCTCTTCAAATTTACTTTTTGGTTCAGAACTGACCCTATAAATTTCACCGTTCGATCTTGATTCTTGTGGATCATCTTGAGCGGGTGCCACGGTTTCAAATGCTTTTATAAGCAATGAAACTTTCCTTTTCTGAGTTGGGGCGAGTTCACCGACAACCTTCTGAAGAGCATAATCAAGCATCCATTCATCAGAATTTTTCTTGTCACCACCCATCTGACGCCGGAGAGAAACATTTTTTGGTTCAGGCTCTGGTGACGACGGAAGGTGTCTAGGCTTTTTCGGGCTAAAGCTCTTTACCTTTTCTAGTTCCCTAACAAACTTTGTCAAAAGAATAACTTTCTTTAAGTAGCTCCACCTCTTTGGAGCTCGTTTTTCGGTTTCCCTTTCTGCGGGCTCAACTGCGGCCCGAGATTTCTCTTTCCTATCACCCTTAATTTCATCTTCGATTCGAGTATTTTCTGTTAAATCTTGTTCGGATATAACTTCACTCGTAGTTGACTGATCATCTTGAACTTCTGGAAGAAGAATCTTCTCAATAGCATCTCGTACCAGTTTGATTGCAAACATTTTTCGGATTTCAGTTTCTTGACTCGCAGCATCATCAATATCTGAAAAATTCGAGTTAAATTATGGACCTTTTTACATACCCAATTCCAAAAAACTAAAAGTACATATGATTAAAAAAAAATTATAAATTATAAACCTGTGTGATTCGGTTTCTTCTCCTCATCTACTTGTTGAACTATTGTGTCTCCATTATCTGCTTCAAGACCAGATACCATATGTTGATGAATCATATGCCACATGCTCAGATGGTTCGTTTTCTTTGAAGATTGCTTCTTTTCAATAACACTCTTTGACCCATCTGAATTTTCACCGTGCGTGTTGTTTACATAACTTGAATCTTGATTATCGGAAACTGATACCTCGTTCTTTTTCTCTTGTAAGTTGTTGACTCCAAATAAGAGATCAGCAAACTCAGGATCATCATGACCATAGCTCGAAAGAGGTTCTGATCTTGATTTAGCATAGAATTCTATAGAGTCATCAACATCATCAGGAGCTTCTTTTGTTACTTTGACTTCTCTTTTCTTGATAGAGCTTTTATCCATAGGTTGACTTTTGGGCTTCACGATCTTTTGGTTTTTTGTAGTGCCTCGTTTAAGATATTCAAATCGCTTTTGTGGAGGATCATGATTATGATGATGATGACCATGCAGAGAACAGTGTTGGTATGGACAAACTTTCGCTATGGGAAGTACTTCTTCGGGTTCTAATGGTCCGGTTTGATGTTTAAGGTCTGTTGGGAACTTTGAGTCTTTGAGAATTGATGAAAAAGTGGCTCTTTCCAAATGGGATTCTTCTGAAATTTCTGATTTCTTGTTGATTGAAGATTTTTTGTATTTGAGACTTGACCTGTTCTTGCTTTTGCTCCTAAGGATCTTGACAGACCTCAGACTACCTGTCCTTGTGAATTTTGGCATAGATTTCTGCATAGAAATAGTCAAATATAGTTTAGCTAGATTGTTGACTATATAATAAATGTCAGAAATACCCTTTGATGATGACATATTAATTGAATTTATTGGACCCAAACTAATATCATCAACTTGTAACTATAATTCACTACTAGGTACACGTAGGTTCAAAACAGTGTAATTTTGGCGAATTGCAACATATGGCAGTGTACTGTCTAGCCATTTCTAATTTGGTCACTGGATTCAAGATCGAAAAAAATCAGTTTTGACAAGTAAGGTGGTTTTGGTAACGACTTTTTAGGTACAATGACCAACTCATAAACAAAGTAAAACTACGTAGCTAAATGAAATTGCAGTGATTCTCATGTTTTATGTTTGGAATATTTTTAATTTACGAAGTTAAAAATGTTTGGTTTTTTTGGATAGATGGCTTACCTGAACATAATTAGATGATTCATCCGTTACTTCAATGGAAGAAGATTCATCTGTTACTTCGATGGAAGAAGGTTGTGAGACGTTGGTCGAACTATCATCAGAGATGTTGACTGAAGATTGACTGAGCTTCGACTGTGAACGCCTTCTCGATGATATGAAGCTCCCAAAAGTTGCAAATCTCTTTGAAAATGATTTTTTCAGTATTTCATTTTGAGGACTTTCTCCATTGACATTACTGCTATTTTCATCAAGTGAGGATGTTGCACTCGATATGGAGCTTTGCATTGATGAAGAAACCGAGGTGGATTCCGAATCACTATCACCCTGTCGAATACATGACAACATAGAATCCACTCATTTCCAGTCTTCTATCATTTTGATGCAAATCTGATCGGCTAAAACGTGTATTATGCATTAAATAGTGGGAACATAACAAATGCAAGGGAGAAAAGATTCATTTAAAACAGACATTACTTTCGATCCGGGAGGAGTTAAAGTGCCACACCAGACAAAGAAAAAGTCTCAAGGTGGCCCGAACCTTAAGCCCAAGTTCCATCATTTTCGCCTCCAAACATTTTAACAGAAGTTCTTTTGCTTTGATGTGTTTTTAATTATCAGTTAGGCATGATCTTCCATGAGTTCCATCACTCACTTGAATATAAATGATCTTATGAACATCAATTATTCTACCATTCCTATTTTCAGAATTGATGGATCATGAAAGCTCAATTATAACACATAAACTATAAAGGAATCCAGGCATGTTCAACATGGACAACAGATACAGGCCTACAGAAAGCACAAAAAAAACCAATGCTCATCTAACAACATGATAGAAAAAGTCAACAAGCACAACTTGACTCCAATTAATCTCTTCCCAAATGGAAATTCTTAATAGTTATACTATAAATTTACAAAATCATCATCAAATTTACAACTTTATATGATTGATTTTACTTATGTAACCATATAAAACACACACAACACTTACCTGAGTCAAAGATGATTTAGGGGAAAGGTAGTCCAATTGCAGTTTCTTTTTACCCCAAATTTCTTGAGTCAGAGATGATTCAATCACCATTTTTTCAGACACTAATCCTTTGAATCTTGAATACCCAGATGAAAAGTTTCAATCTTTTTGACAAAAACTATTATCAAAATAATAAATCACTTGAATGAGATCATGAAATCAAGAAACATGAACAGAGGTTTAAAGTTTGAAGTAAGCAGGAAGTAGGTGATAGTTTCCGTGTTTTTCTTCAGACAAAAAGATGATCTGATGCTGGCAAAGATGATTTGGCGGTGGGTTGATAGCTGGTAAATTTGGATTATGTGTTTATAGATTGATGAATTGGAGACTTTTGCATGTGGAAGACTTGGAATTGTATGATGAGAAGAATTGGGTGGTTTGACTTGGCCTTCTTTGACTTTGACAAAGAAAGTTTGATTGATTTCTCACGAAATGATGCAAGGATGCAATGGTTAAGGTTAAAGTTAAAGTTACTTATTTTTTACATGCACATTCATGTGACTTTTACTATTTTTAACCATTTCAAAATCAAGAAATTATATCAAACTTACAAATTATAATTACTAAATTACTAAATGTTTATATAATTCTATTGTTTTTTATGACATTAAAAAGGAATCCTATCTCACATGATAATTGGTATAACCCCATCTAACCACCTTATAAAATATTCTAAAATTATATCTATATCATTAATGTTTTATTCGAGCTATATTTTATATCAAATATAATCAAATTATGTATATACTAGTTTTTATAATAACTAAAATAAGTGTTTAGCGTATTGGTCCGTATGATATATACCTTGATCAAATTATTACTGTAACATACTAACTGAAGTTATATAAAAGCTATGTTATCATACTCATGAGATTTTAACAAATTAATACGAAGTACAACATTCTAACTTTTAGCTGGAAAAAAAAAAGGTTCAATGTCACATTGATTTTATTGCATATCTTAAATATTAAATTCTACATTTCAAATTCAAGAATTGTTGGTAAAAGAAGACCCAACAATGATAATGAAAGGGACCAAGAAATGTGGTTGAATGTTGATATTCATGCAATCTCATTAAACAACATTCATTGAAATGTTTTGTAGAATTTAACATCTCACATTTGTTATAGACTAGAAACAATTAGGAAAAAATTTGTTAGGCCACATACATGTAAGTAAAAAAAATATTCTAACTTTCCATAATTATTTAAATATTTCACTTTCCGTTTACCTGCTTTATCCGTCTTGTACATATATCATCCTAACATAAGTAGTTACAGGGCCGGAGCTAGAATATTTTGTAAATGGGCAAAATATTTTCTTTTCTTTTTTCTATCGTGCAAAACTCTAAAACTATCACTAATAACCTTAAAAAAAAATCACAAGTCTAGATTTTTAGAGGGGGCAAGTGCCCCCTCTTTTTCTATCATTTTTTTCACAAGTCTAAAGCATGGGCCTATAATTTTTATGACTTTCTTACGATGAAATAAATAAATGAATGTAGTTGAAAAACTTACATCTAGCAATATTAATTCAACCAATAAGTAAGTGATAGATACTTGAAGTCAATTATGGTTTGCGCAACTAGTTAGCCCAATATAGTTAGGGATCCCATTTTCCCCAAAATATAAATGAAGCTACAAGCTAGTTAATATAATTAGATATATACATCATATCATATAATTTGATATCTTCTTCCTATATCTCCTATGTATACAAAGGGTGGCACTTTTACTGTAGCACGCGGGGATGAGAGACACGTGCACCTTCTTTTTCTAGAATAAAACACAGCTTTGTTTTGTTTAAATGAAGCACCAACTTCAAAGATAATTTATGCATGGAGTGTAACTTTGTAAAAATCAACATTAATCAATGTCAATCGTGTACAAGCTGACATTTATATTCTCTCAATGTTAGAGCAATACGTGAATAAAAGCTATTAGTGAACTACATATCTTTGTCTATTAGCTGATGATGTAATAGAACAATACGTACATAAAGGAATCAATTGGTCAATATAAGATTATCTTCCTTTTAGCTTTTAAAAAAACGAATATACATGATTAGAGGCCCATGCTGATTTTCTTCTTTGGTTTTGTATTACTAAGAATTTTGGTAATATACGCATACATAGTGTAAGCATTCTTAAACACTTCATTTCACAAAATGCAATTTCTCCATGAGCTGAGACACGGCTTAGAAGCTACGTAGCTACCTAGTATTAATAATAAGAATGTGATATATTCTACCTACTTAACATACGTTTTGTTACAATTGGACGTTTGGACTTATAGATATTTTAAATTACATAATAATACTATAATGTTATAAGTTAAATACCAATGCAATTTGCACCACAATTGCAATATTGTGTTACTTCAATGATTTTTCGTATTCATACCTACATGGCTCTACTGGTAGCTACCAAACAATACGAATTAATGACACATTACATTCCAAACTTAGGGCAATCAAATATCAAGACGGAATGGTACGGCTCGTTCCATAACCATTTTTATTAAGTGATCATAGCCTTTTGTTGCAAGCATTTTTTGGTGGCCAAACTATTTGTAAATCAACCTAGATGTCTCGAATTGGTATTTATCTAACATTTTTATGGCTACTATGTTTGTTTCTAAATAAAACACGATTGGACGAGAACAATATTGTAAAAATTAACCAAACCAAGGTTCATCTCGTGTAATGATTATGGATTGTTGACCACTGAACAAACTTAGTTGACGTACATAGTTTATGCACTGCTAATGTATCTCCTTGAAAAATGGTTCAAAGGATAATCTTAAAACAGAGTAACGGAAATATGACCGTGTTCTATTACTTTAAGGTACATTTTACAGCTCTTTTAAGGTTAGGCTCATTGTATAAATGAACTAACTTATTATCATTATATTGTATCATTACAATTTTGATTAGAAAGCCTCTGAAGCATTTTTTTGAAGTTTGTCAGAATCTGATTTCGGCTATTTGGAAATGGAGAAACAACTTATTTATGCTTCCATGGAGCAACGATCCAAGGTTCGAGAAGAATATATTTTTTGTTCTGTGTCAAAAGTTTTCTTTGATGTAGATTTCCAACAGGTCAAATTTCAAACCATGTAATGGTTGATTCAAGTGGGTGTTCGATCCGGATTCATGTTGTGCTTAGTCTATTTCATGTGGGTTTTATTTGTTTTACCTTTGTTTTATTCTTGAGAGCATTCTCAACCCATACGATCATCAGGAGGTGATTGAGTACTATTTATTGAATAGTAGAAAAATTATTTGCATTTTCTACCCCTTAAGTTTTAGTATTTTTTCATTTTAACCCTTTATGTTTCAGCTTTTTTAAATTTTCTAGCCCTTAACTTTTAGTACTTTTTCATTTTCTACCCTGTAATTTTTCAATTTCTACCTCTTAACTTTCAGGATTTTTTTATTTTCTACCCTCTAACTTTTAGCTGTTTTTCATTTTCTTTGTCTCAAGTTGTACCACTCTTCCACTTTCTTCCCTTTAAGTTTTAACATTTTCCAACTTCCCCCTTTATATTTTAATTTTAATTTTCTCACCTTTTGTTTTACTAATACCTTATACACTTTTTTTCCATTTGCTTATAACAAAGTTTTATACTAATTTTATTACGATAAAATTATACAAATAATTGCGAATGATAATTTAACTTAATATTTTTATGTAGTATTCTATGTGTATTAATTTACATTTTTTCTATTATACATACATATTAGTATAATAAAAAAACAACCATAAAGAGATCATACCTTCGTCAACTTAAATTTTTTTATGAAATTCATATCTGAGTTTAAAATGTATTTTTTATCCCACCTTAAAAAAAACCTTTTCTCAATTTTATTTTATCAACAAAATTATTTTAATAATAAATTGTGTTATCTTATAATATTTTTTATAACAACAAAATCGTAAAAAAGTTTACTACTTTAAATTTTTTCAATTGTACACATGCAAATTTGTATAATAATAAAAAATAATATTGTATATTGGAGTTTTAAAAACTTAAAGTTTAACCCCGTCGCAAGGCACGATACATCAACTTAAAATTTCATATTTCATATTGGAGTTTAAGAATGTACTTTTTAATCCCGCGCGTTAGAAGACATAACATTATCAAATGTTACTATTAAATAAATAGTAATTCCACTATTTTTTTTCTTTAGGTTTTTCTTCATTTTTTCAACAAAAAAATTCCTCATTTTTTAAGGTAGTTTATTTTTCTTTTTTTTCCAACAAAAAAAAACACACTTTTTTTTCAAAAAAAAAAAGTGTTTTTTTTCCAACAATTTTTTTTTAAAATATTACTTTTTCCCAAACAAAATAATTCTAATAATAACAAAAAAATTTAGGTTATAATATTTCATGTTTTAATTTATCATTTAAAGAAAAATATTTATAAAAAGATTCTTTTTTTTACAACAGAGTTATTAGAATATGTTATTAATTTACTTTTTTTCTATTATACATACACATAAATGTTGGCGTAGTAAAAAAAATATAAATACATCATATTTTATTTAGATAAAAATTTCTAATTCATATTTAAGTTTAAAAATTTACTTTTTAACCCCACCGCAACGCGTGGGTTAAAAGCCACTCGTTAACTTTATTTTTGTAATTATATGTCTTTCCCCATCTTTGGGTGTTTCTAATGAAATTCCCTGTTTCAAAAAAATAAATAATAATAATGATGATGATGATGATGATGATGATGATGATGATGATGATGATGATGATGATAATAATAATAATAATAATAATAATACATTATCCACGCTATGCAATGATATTTTAGAAATCAACTAAGAAGTTGTGTGATCAATCGTTGTAAATTATATAATAAACTCAAAGACAAAGTATACACTTTAATTTATATATCTAATATATATATATATATATATATACATATAGAAATAATATAGTTATCGATATATTATATAGAGTAATAAGGTTAACTAAACTTACTATATTAGTTTTGTCAATTCAAATGAAAATAGTAAAATTGATATTTTGCATATAACATTTATAAACTTTAAGCTTGAACCCTAAATGCATTCTAAGGGTTTATAGAAGATTATTGATTATAGATTTATATATAAAGTTGTAGGATACAAATTAGAATCCATGATAGTAAAATTGCATAAGTCCACTAAATTTAGACATGTTCATTAGATGAATACATTAGTTTACACGATCATAGACTAAACCGAATTCAAAGAATCCTTAACCTCGAACAATTTAATTTCTCAATGCATTTTCCAAATATACGATTATGTGATTCATATTTGCACACTTGTATGTGTAATTGGCGCCAAAACTACCAAACCCTTTCCCAAAAAGTGAAAAACCCCCAAAATCTAATTTTGCCCTAATTTTAAAATGATCCGTCATCTTTTGCACACTCACCAATGAGACATACATTTGACATTTCCTTCTCTTATCCGCAACTTTGAATAATTTTATTTGAATACGTATTCACATTTTTGTATAATAAATGTATAGATATAGACTATAGATACAAAGATACACGTTATCATAGTGTATTTATTTTTATTCATATATCGTTATCTTGATCATCCCATACCTTCACTTTCAATTCTTTCTTAGTTTCTTTAACGCCACTACCAAATCATTGAATTCTATCACACTCTTCATCAAGATTTAAACTTTGAATTAGGGTTTTGTTCTTGCCTAATTTCCCACGATCCCCTTTTAATTTCGGCTGATTTCATCGATGCTCGGGGTTAGTTTTGTTGTAATTTGGTTTCATTTTGAATAAAGTTTCAATCTTTGTGTGACCCTGGAATTCATTCATCAATTTAGCTCAATTTTAAGGAAATTGGAATTCTTCTAGATTAGCTTTATGTTGATTTGTAGATTATAATAATCATTTTTTATGATGTATGGTAGTTAATATTAGTCAATTATAAGAAGTTTGATTTGAAAATTGGAAAAGATTCAAATTAGGGCTAATTTTGTGGGATAGTGATTTGGGGATCATTAATCTTAGGGTAAAGGTTGTACTGAAGAAATGGATATTAGTAATGAGGCTGCCGTTGATCGGTTTTCGATCGGTCCATCGACTATATTTGGCAGGACAATTGCTTTTAGAGTGCTGTTCTGCAAGTCAATGATACATTTAAGGCATCAAATATACCATGTGTTGTTATATTACTTTCATAGAATTAGTACTTATGTATCAGATGTTGTTTCACCTGTTATATCATGGTTACATCCACGAAACCCGCAAGGGATACTAGTAATGGTGACGCTAATAGCGTTTTTATTAAAACGTTATACGAATGTGAAAGTAAAGGCGGAAATGGCGTATAAAAGGAAGTTTTGGAGAAACATGATGAGGGCTGCGTTGACGTATGAGGAATGGGCTCATGCTGCTAAAATGTTGGATAAAGAAACGCCTAAGTTGAATGAAAATGATCTTTATGATGAAGAACTTGTGACGAATAAACTTCGAGAACTTAGACATAGGCGTCAAGAGTGTTCACTTAGGGATATTATATTTTGTATGCGAGCGGATTTGATTAGGAATTTAGGGAATATGTGTAATCCCGAGCTTCATAAGGGTAGACATCAAGTGCCGAAACTTATTAAAGAATACATTGATGAGGTTTCAATGCAGCTCAGAATGGTTTGTGATTCAGATTCTGATGAGTTACTTTTAGAAGAAAAGCTTGCGTTTATGCATGAAACTAGACATGCTTTTGGTAGAACGGCATTACTTTTAAGTGGTGGTGCATCTCTTGGAGCTTTTCATGTGGGTGTGGTGAAAACGTTAGTCGAACATAAGCTTATGCCTAGAATAATTGCAGGGTCAAGTGTTGGATCTATAATGTGTGCAGTTGTAGCTACAAAATCATGGCCAGAACTTCAAAGTTTTTTTGAAGATTCATGGCATTCATTGCAGTTTTTTGATCAAATGGGTGGGATTTTCAATGTTTTTAAAAGGGTTATGACACAAGGAGCCCTTCATGACATTAGACATTTGCAAGTTCTATTAAGAAACTTGACAAATAATCTTACGTTTCAAGAAGCTTATGATATGACAGGTCGTGTTCTTGGGATAACGGTATGTTCTCAAAGAAAACACGAACCCCCGAGATGTCTAAACTACTTGACTTCACCTCACGTGGTTATTTGGAGCGCGGTGACCGCTTCATGTGCATTCCCAGGCCTTTTTGAAGCTCAAGAGCTAATGGCAAAGGATAGAAGTGGAGAAATTGTCCCGTATCACCCTCCTTTCCATTGGGGACCTGATGAAACTAATGGCACTTCTGTTAGGCGGTGGAGGGATGGTAGCTTGGAGATCGATTTACCTATGATCCAATTGAAAGAACTCTTTAATGTAAATCATTTCATTGTGAGTCAAGCGAATCCACATATCGCACCATTACTCCGGATAAAAGAGTTTGTCAGAGCGTATGGCGGCAACTTTGCTGCAAAGGTGCATTTTTGTTACCTGTTTAGTAAATATTAGATAGAGTAAATGATCCATATGGTGAAAACAGTTCTTTAATTGTTAATGAACGAACATAGGTAAGTAACAGATTTCTTTTATGTCATTGTAATCTTTAGAGTTGGTAAAAATGGGCAGAGGGGTTGGGTAACAGGTCAAAATGGATATTTCTGGTAAGGTTGAAATGGGTTCACGGGTTCAGTTGACCTGAAAAACGTTTTTCAAGATTTAATTATAGCTTAGTAGTGTGTAAGATGTGGTTACAAAAGTTATACATTCTCATTAATGATTAAGGTTATTGTAGAAACAGTTTACGAGGTTGTACAATTTTGAAGTGCACTGCAGGCAACTTTTATGCCGTTTGACTTATGTGGTTTATTTCCAGGCAAATGTTTTGAATTGCCTGTTAAGCCCATTAGATATAAAAACATAACACTAATCGGACCCATTTCGTTAGTCGAAATTGCTACTTTCTGTTAAGATGAAGCTGTATTGTTTTTTTACAATTAATATTCTCTTGATGCAGCTTGCACATCTTGTTGAAATGGAGGTGAAACACAGATGTAATCAAGTGTTAGAACTTGGTTTTCCATTAGGAGGACTTGCAAAGCTATTTGCTCAAGATTGGGAAGGCGATGTTACTGTCGTTATGCCTGCAACCTTAGCACAGGTAAACAATATCCTGTTTCCTTTTATGTTTTTGCAAATTCATTATAAAAGATTGTCATTAATGTGTTAACTAACTCAAATCTTTTGTTTTCTATTGCCAGTACTCGAAAATTATACAGAATCCATCTCATTTGGAGCTGCAAAAAGCAGCTAATCAAGGTCGAAGATGCACTTGGGAAAAGCTCTCCGCCATAAAAGCCAATTGTGGTATCGAGCTTGCTCTTGACGAGTGTGTTGCAATTCTTAATCACATGCGTAGATTGAAACGCAGTGCAGAAAGAGCAGCTGCAGCTTCTCACGGTGCGTCAACTGCCGTTCGATTCAATGCCTCCAAAAGAATCCCTTCATGGAACTGTATTGCACGTGAGAATTCAACCGGATCACTTGAGGAAGACCTTGCAGACGCTGCGTCTTCCTTCCATCGGAACTGGCGGCACCATCGTGCACACGATGGAAGTGATAGCGAGTCCGAGACTGCCGAGATAAATACATGGACGAGGTCTGGGGGGCCGTTAATGAGAACAACCTCCGCTGATCAGTTCATTGATTTTGTTCAAAACCTTGACACTGACTCGAAAATGAACAAAGCACTTAGAGTTTTTCAGAATTTACGAGTGGTACCACCCGAGAGAACCTCGGATCCTGAATTCGATCAACGGGATACTCCTAACCGAGTTCATAACAGTAGTGGTAGCAGTAGTGGTAGTATCACAGTAGCTGCAGGCGATCTACTTCAACCGGAAAGGATTCATAACGGGATTGTGTTTAACGTTGTTAGGAAAGGAGACTTGACACCATCGAATAGGAGTCATGATTCAGAGAGCAACTCACCATTTGACACGGTTGCTGAGTGTGTGCAACTCGACTCACCAGAAAAAGATATGGATGCTAGCTCTACTTCTGAAAGCGGTGAACCAGAAGTTAGTTGTGAAGCAAAAGATCACTGTGATCTTGTTGATGATAATAGTGATCAGAAAATTTGTGTAGTTTAAGTCGAGTTGACCCAGGTGAGTTGACTCGGAATCCCTGATTAAGCATAGTTCTAATTCGTGAACTTAACAATGTAATTACGAAATGTATAGGTGAAACTTTGATTGTCTGTTAGATCAACAAATTTCACTAATAATGTAACAAGTATAAGATTTGATTGAGAAATCATTACAACAAATATTTTTTGCTAATATATTTCTTGTTAATTTGTCACTAAAAATATTACAAATTTCAATTTTTGATAACAACATTGATTTATATAGACGACAAATAAATGGTCCATCAAAAAATAAAAAACGGTACACCAATGAAATTTTGTATATTAAAAATGTTGATTAAGAAATGACAATGACATTATTTCGTGATCGTAATGAGTAATGAGTCTTAAAATGTTTGTCACTCATAGCGTGTCTATTTTGAATACCTTAAGAATGACTTTATATTAATTAGAATCATAGTAATGGTACAAAATTTGATCATCAATAATAATATTCATATTATAGGTTATAGATTTAAAATATGCACTTTGGTGATGTTTTATGTTACACTACTGCGTGCTCTTCCATTTTTATTTTCCTTTGGGAAAGTTAAGTGAGAATAAATATTTGTATATTTTGCTAGACAACAACTCTATAAAGTTTTAATTATGATTATTATTTATTGTTGTTGTTGTTGTTATTATTATTATTATTATTAAATTTTATTATTATTATTATTATTATTATTATTATTATTATTATTAAATAAATATATGACAGAAGTAAACGAAAAATATAGCTAATCAGTAATGAGCATGTGGTAGGTATAGGCGATGATTCTGCCTTAAATAATGATTCTCTTATACGAATTAAAATAAATAAACTATGTTTGTTTTTATTTTCGTAAGTTTGTAAATATCACTCTTTAATTGTGTAAGATATATATGCGAATATTTAAATAATGCACTTGATTTTATATCTTATTAAGTAAACTAGACATTAATTTAACTAAAATGCTCAAATGTGAAGTTACACAAAAGGAGTCTACGAAACTAATAAAGGAAGAGCCCAGTAGACAGTCGAAAATAAAAAATTTGTATTAAAAAGAAATTATTCGTTTTGCATCATATTCATATTTTAATTTATACGAAAGTTCTTCTTATAAGCTCGTATTAAACCAACGACTTATAAACTACTTAAAACTGATAAAGTGTTAAGAATCTAATCTAATCTAAATATAACTACACTATACACGACCTTTCACATGTGAAACAAAAAATATTGAATCGTAATTTGGTTTATTTATTTATTTATTATTATCAGTTTTTTTGTATATTTTAAAAGGTGGTCATATTTTTGTATTTTTTAACCAATGGTGCATCGATCGAGTGATACCGTCAGCGTAAATGTTCAGACTATACATATGTAACCTATATATGTCAGGTATTGAATCCGTACCTCAACATATGTGGGTGATTTGTGAACATGTGAAGATTTGCTCCGCTTCTTACAGTTGGGGCACACACTTACTTTTGAAATATCAAACGGGGTCAAGAGTATTAGAGTACCCTCTAAATTATTTCTTTTGATGTTAAATTGTTAACAATATGTGTACCCATAACTTATAATGTTAACAACATGTGGAGTACTATTATATACCATAGTGTATCAATGAGAAAGTACACATTAAGCCTCCAATAAGAAGAGTATCAGCTATGTGATATGCTAAGTCAGCAAATCGTGGAACACCTTCATTCTCCACTATTCCACTCTCTCACATTAATGGATATCCTTATCATACAACAACAACAATAACTTTTTCCATACTATATACATATCATTATATATTAAACATGGAAAGAATGATAACGATATCTATAAAGATGGTCATTTAACAGGCGTTGAGACATGTTAGCCACATGTTAAATATATCTCTACTCAAATCGTTACAAAGATGTGGTTGATAACCTCATTTTAAAGGATTATGAGAGATGATAGATTCAAAGAGATTGATTCTAACTCTAAGAATCTCATTCTCTTACAAAATTTGAATCCTTGTTTGGGATAAGATTAAAAGTAGGGATTCTCATAAAATAATTTTTTTGATATAGAATCCCTTCAAACTAGCTTATTTTAAAAATCTCTATCTCCTACTTGTTAAATTACTATAATACCCTTATTTTGATTATTAAAAACTTAAAGTAATAGAATGTTATATCCTTTTATGTCATTTTATATTCATAAACTTTAACTCTAGCTAGTTTACAAAATACTTATTGAAAAATAGAAGTTTCAACTCCAACCCCAAATAAAAGATTTATCTCCAACTTCTAACTTACAGCTCAATCTCCATCTCTAGCTAGTTTTGCCAAACACACTCAAATTATATTAGTTAATGTGCAATCATTTATATATGACCGAATATTTCAATAAGATCTCTTATTACGGCTATCTATCTTATATATTAAAAGAAAAATCATGGAAGAATAATAGCCATTAGATAGAGATTTTCAATTAAAATCTAACCCTTAATCTATTTTATGACATCATTAATCCTATTATTATGTGATTAAAATACTAATTTACCCTTCTATATTTACGATATTCACCCTTCGATATTTACAATATAGATCATCTTTTTTTTCTTTTAATTGTTGATCATCCTCCAAATATTTTATAACTGATAATTTCTTCTATAATTCAAACTCTTTCTACAATCTTATTTATTTTATTTTTTATGAAAAAACTTCAATAAATTATTTTCAATTTCAAAAAAGTTCATAACTTCATTCTATCGCCCATTGATTTAAATTTTCTTATACGAACTGCTATTTTGAATCCTTTTATCAATTTCAAATTTACAATTCTGGATCATGGATGCCAACGGGTCAGGTTCTGGTGAATTTTAATGTATTTGTACCCATACTACCATCTTTTTAAATTCTTTTATCAATTTCTAATTTACAATGCTTGGATTATGAATGAAACGTGTCGGTTTTCGGCGGGTTTAAGTGTATCTGTACACATACCGGTTTCGAATATTCGTACTGATACCCGACCAGATATCCGTTGGGTACCCAATTATTATACCAATCGGTTTTTCATATTTATTCGTGGGTTTCAGTTATCCTCATGTATGTAACTTTGACGAAACAAAAAAAAAACTTATTGAAAATACGATGCAAATTAGAAACACGAAAAAAAAGATACCGAAATACAAGATTTGAAATCTTAAAGCTAACAATTTAACTTTTTAATTAGCTAATTAAGTCAAAGTTTCGACACATAATAAGGTATTCTTATTAAAGAACAATACAAATACAAAAAAAAGGAAGTGGTTCATATATCGGTTAATAAATTTACCCAATTAATACAAATGCAAAATATTATCAATAACTGATTAATAAATTTACTTTTTTACCACTAATTTCTATATATCTCGATTTACATCCCTATAATAAATTACCAGTTAATCTTTTAAGACTGTGTTAACGTCATTCGGGTCAGTAGAACTTGCATCTAAGTTGTAATGTTTTGTCATATGTCGTCAAAGTATAGAAAATAAAGTAATTTATTATAGGTTGTTGATTTAAATGACAGAGAGTAATTTACGTGGACGAAAACCACCTATAAACTGCAAATAACATTATTTTTAAGTACAAAATGGTATTTTTCTGCTGAACCGGTAAATTTGCTTATTTGGAAAAATAAATTCGTACGATTTTAAATAACAAGTATTATTAAATATCAATACAAATAACATAGTGATATCATACACAATATTACCTCTATTAATTATTTAATTTATTTGTAGTCATCGATCGAAAATCTATCACAATTCAAATCCTTAATACATTTTTTTATCACAATACAAACCAATGTACCTGTAACATCCTCGACTTGGGCTTAGTAGAATTACGGTATTTTTCCTTTATTTATTTATTTATTTCGTTATTTAAATTTTATTTACGAATACTTGGCATTATTTGGATAATTTAAATTAATAGGTCAAATGGTCAAACGACTTATAGTGATAAATGAAATTATTGCTTGTTTTAAATTAATTTAGAAGACAGTATAATAAAATGTATTTTCTTGCAAATGATTTTAGGTTCCAGACAATAGGATTAGAAGGTGACTAAAATACACTGAATTATACTTGGGTTTAGTGTGTATGTCGACCTCATTTTCTTCATCCTCTGATTTGTACCTAAAAACCTTAAGAACACTCACATCCAAAAATCAAAGAAAGAAATCAAAGAGTAATCATCTAGCAACTTGTAGCTGTGATTTAGATTCTACATTGTCATCATCTTCCTCTTGTTAACATCTCCATTGTAAGTATAATTTTCCATTTTATGTATATGGTTAAATTAGTAGAAATTAGGTTGAATCTATGATGCATGTGTAGAAAATGGTGTTAGATATTGTTGTTTATTGTTATAGCATGTTTATAGATAATACTTGAGGTTAATTACAGAGTGAATTCGTGTTTCCTATTTGTATTTCATGTTTTTGGGTTTTTGGTTCATGCATAATCTGAGTTGCAGGTTTGGGGTCTGGTTTGAACCTCTCAGCCGATCGGCTGAGAGTGCATAGCCGATCGGCTATGCTTGTTAAATCGAACGGCTAAAATTAGTTGAACGGCTAGTTTAGTTCAAAATGTAAACAACAACTCGTGTCTGAACTTAATGTTTTTAGGATGCTTAGATCAGTCGATCGGTTGGTCTTGAGCCGATCGGGTACATTGATTTAGCTGATCGGCTAGGGTCTCATAGCCGATCGGGTATGGGACCAAATCAGATTAATTTGTTTGTGTTGTACTTTTGTATATATAAGTATATATGTGTGTATATGTATATATGTATATATGTATGCTATGCTAAGTAAAACTTAATATGTAAAAGTGAATGTTAATTTTGAACATAATCATTATGTGATCCTTGAGATAGGTTACATTGTTGAGTTTCTAACTTATTCCTCGTTTATGTTTCCAGATAATCCGAAGACTCAATAATATAAGACTTTTAAGTGGAGACTACGATTGTAAGGGTGAGTGAATTTATGACTTACCATCTAAGTTAGTTGTAACAATCTGGTTACAACGGGTAAATGTAGTTTTACCGTTTTAATTATATATTGTCATGATTATTATGAATTATGTGTTTTTATTCAGAGGTCAATTGCGATTGGGTTGAGATACTATTACTTGGACAACATTAGTGCCTTGTACATGTGTTGTTTATTAAAATGATGTTGTATGAAGTAATAGTACCCAACTATTGGTTAGATCACTGAATTGGCCTTCAGTGGTTGTAAGTGTTGCTTGGGGACCACCGCAGCAGTAGGGTTCCTCAAGGGCCACCGATCCTCTTGACGCTAGTTATTTATGATGCTTAGTTGTAAATAATTGTTAATCTAAGTTAGGTGGTTAGTTATTGATTTATTCACTTAGCTTTGTGCTAATCCCTCCTCCTAACTCCTTGCAGGTGATCTTTTGTATGTGGATTGGCAAGAGTTTGGGAAAAGAATGTTTGACACCGCTTACTCTGTTTTGGTCAATCATGTTAATAGTTTATCATTATGTTGGATTTAATAACACTAAGGCGTAATATTTAAATGTTTGTATTAAGTTAAATGTTTGCCTAATATTATGTGGTTTGCACTTTTGTTTTAAATGGTAAACCATGTTGTGATTATTAATTATCGCTTCCGTTATGTTTAAATATATATATATATATATATATATATATATATATATATATATAGCTTTGTGAATTTGGAGTGTGTTACACTACCGTACACCAATATCAAAACATTTAATAAATTCATACAACACATCCATATAAGATATATCATAAAGTCAACCCGTAAATTTTGAGAGTCTTAAACTAGCAAGGCTATTATAACAAAACTCATAAAATTAGCATGATTTATATATTCTTTTTGGTCATGTACGATGTGAGTTATGTAAAAGCAATTGCGACGAAAACTCGTGATTCTAGCAATATATCTATCTTGTATACTCTTGCATGTTGGATTGTGCATAGTCCATGAAACATAAACTTAGGTGCATGGGCTATAAACTCCTCAACATTTTTCAATACACATATCACGTATTGTTAGTTGCACGAATCATCTTAATACGTTTTGTTAACTGCACGAAATCATCTTAATAAGAAGATTTTATATATAATTTGTAATCATAATGCTATTTTTTTACTATGTGGACAAAGTCTAGCTGTCTAGCAAACATGCAGAAAGAGACAATGAAAGGAATTCAGAAAAGCATTGTCCGGCGCATGGGGATGGTGCATGTGGCCAAGTGCCACTCACTGGTCCAACTCATTATGCGCCCAATTGTGACTTTCCATAGCCCAATCATGGTCAAATTAATCCACATACCTAACAACAATCCTTATTATTCATACCAAATCAAACCCATGATATATTCTCGTTTGTTTCTCTTTATCTTTTTATCTTGTTGTGTTTGTATTCTACCAACGGTGGCCGGTTTCAAAGTTGCCCAATCACATCATAGTATCATACTACTACCAAAAAACAAGTATATACTTGATATCAATTATAAAAAAGGGTAATTTTGAGGGCCTCACCCGTAAGAGCTAGCATCAACCCGGACAAATCACTTATTCACAAATCATCCACATGTTCTTTGAGGTATGGATTCGAACCCCTGACTCATGTGGTTCTGAACGTTTGGGGTGACGAACAAGCGGTAACACTTGAGTTATGCTCAATTGGTCACTTTATATCAATTATATGTACACAAACAAATGCACATAGTGCTAAATATAAGATATTAATAATTTATACTGTTATTAACAGAGTTTTGATATAAACGTACGTGATAAAACTCATACGTAGGACTTCATGCATCATCTACGGATGATATGAATATGTGTGTGATACTCTCATTTTACATGTTATTTGAGATAGGTTATAGTGTTTTTCTTTTTTAAAACTGTAACATGTTAAGAAGAGCATTAGGATTACAAACTTCTACATTCAATAATTTTTAGATGCTTAAAAGGATTACCGGGGATAAATTGAATGAAGGATGATTGATTAATTGATAGTGGGCTCATCTGTCATTTCTCAAATTAGAAGGGGTCTAAGTGAGATTATTTTAAAATTATAACTCTTTATGTAACATGAGAATAAGTAAAGGGTGCTAAACGAAGCTATAACTACCCCTTTTTTAAAAAAATATAGACATCGTGTGGACTACCCACTCCGTGTTTCTACCGTGTGTTGTATTTTGTGGAAATTAAATTCGTTGGTTTGTCAAAATTAAAATAATTGATTGATGTGATTGTAAATATTATTTAATTTAAATTAAGGTTTGCAAGACCACTCCTAATTAGGCCTATAAACGAACCGAACGAACATGAACGGAATCTGTTCGTGTTCGTTCATTAAGGTTTTGACGAACAAACAAACGAACACGAACGGATAAGCGAACGTATTTTGTTGTTCATGTTCGTTCACTAAGAAAATTTGTCTGTTCACGAACACAAACGAACGTACACGAACAAACACATAATTTAATGCATTTCTTTGTTAATACCTTAAACGAACCTCAACAAACATAAACGACCGTATATATACACATCTACACATATATATATTATAGAACTTGAAACATTGCAATGCATATTCAACATTACAAAACGATCACAATATGAAGATAAACTTGTGTGCTTGGTCCGATCGTATGTAAGAGCAACAGATCTGGAACTATTGGGTGGAGAGAGTGAAGGTGTTTGAGGTAAATGTGAGGTGAAAATATCTATATGTTTACTATTTTAAATGAAAATATCTAAATATTTAATAATATTATACTTAGAATTTAGCTTAAATCAAAATATGATATACAAATATGTATTAATTTAATCAAACTATTAGTTAATAAACGAACATGTAACCGAACGTTCACGAACATGTTATCGAACGTTCACGAACGTAAATGAACGAACGAGACTTGTGTTCATGTTCGTTCATATAATTAAACGAACGTAAAAATTTGTTCATGTTCGTTCATATAACGAAATGAACGAACATAAATGAACTTCCCGCCGAACGGTTCGCGAATAGTTCACCGAACTTTCAGTTCGCTTACAGGCCTACTCCTAACCATTACCTGTATGTGTTAGTTATCTGTTAGGGTATGTTTGGCAACTACGGGTTGGAGCTGGGGCTGGGGCTTGGGCTTCTTTCTAAAACCCACTTCAAGAAGCTTCTTGTTTATGAGCTTCTAGGGACTTATTTTTTCAACAAGCCCCATTGTTTTTGTGCTGCCAAACAAGACTTATGGGTAGGAGCTTATTAAAAATAGAAGCTCAAGCTCCTAAAAGCCCTCATAAGCCTTGTGCCAAACACACCCTTAGTTGTGTGTCAGTTATGGACTTTAGCGTCACATTATCACTTCTCAAATTGACACACAACTAACACAATTGTGTGAACAATGACTATATTACTTCAATTTTTGAACCATACAATTACCAATATACGTTCATTTACATGTACTAACGATAGAATAAAAATACATTTAAAATTGAGTTGGGCCCACTGTTGTGTCGATCCGTGTGTCGGTATACCGACATAGCCTAACTGATGCGGCCAATCGACATCCCGATGCCAATGACGTCGGTTGGCCGATGCGCGTTGGTTCCCACATGGACGAATCAGTTTGAACCAGCCTAAATGTATATAATTTAAAGTACTATTTTATTGTGTATTTAGCTTATTTTCATTTTGTTTTATTAAGGTGTCGTGGAAAATAAAGAAGCAATTTTGCATTCGATTAGATGCTAATGAAAAGCAAAAATTATCACGATGAATTAATTTTTAGACAAGCTTGTTTTTTTTACATTAATTCCTTATACATTATTACGTTTTATATGATGCTAGAAACTTCGTCAACTTCTAGAAATATATCCTTAGAATATTGCAATGAAATTTTAAAACACATCTGACTTCTTGTTGTGATGAAGACTGTACAATTAACAATTATCACGTCTATTTTCATAATGTAAAAGCCATGACTATTAAGTACTTAATTATTATAATATATATAACTTATCTTATATAAAGATCTAAAGAGTTACATACTTAGATTATTGTTGATTTATGATAACAAGTGATAGATGATTTTTGATAACAAGTATCAGATGATAAATGTTATGAACTATATGAGAGTATATATAGGTACAAAATGCATCACGTGTCCTTTATGGCAATACCAATAATAACAACATTAGTATATGAGGAATGATATATATGCCTATTTATATAAATTTATAACTAGATCGAATTCTCTGATTGCTTAGTTATTTTATTTATCTCAATTTCATCCAATCAACTTTTAACAACTATTTACCACATCTTTAGATATAAATTTAAACCCGCGTATCATTTTTCACATCATATACTTAACAAGATGCCTCTTTTTGGTTAGTAAGTGACTTAACCTAACCGTAAAATAAGTCAAGTCACAACAAAAGTAGAGGATTAAATGTTAATCGTTAATCAACTTCGACAATCTTGAATGACAGGCTTATAAAAGAAACTTATGTACGTAGACAATACTTATATATCGGTGATAATTTGTATATCACTACATTTTAATCAATCACTACCAAATGTGTTTTACAGTGTTATACTATATAACTATGTAAATTATATTTGGTGGTGTATGGTAAAAATGTGATAGATCCTTATATGCATGTATAAACACTCCCTTTGCATAATTAAAGTACTAGTATTACACTTCACGTCCTTGAGTTTTTAGATATACATAATTTTATCTTGATTTAGGATTCTTACACCTTTGTCGTACATAAAATAGAACTTTATGTACACTATAGTTACATTTACTTCGTAGAATTCAAGGTAATATAATTGAAATGTGGAAAACTAGTTTCATTCTATAAAAGTGTTTGATTCACGAATTAACTAATTCGGAAGTAACTAAATTCCATCACTCAAATAGTTTCGTTCTATAAAAATGTTTGATTCACGAATCAACTAATCTGAAAGTAATTAAATTTCATCACTCAAATTACATCAAAAATATTCTGGAAACCAAACGCCACCAAAACATTTCATGAACATCATCCCAAGTTGGCAACTTCCCAACCTTTTACAAACTTTAGATATGTTCATTTTACTAATCTCTCTAGTTAGTTACGTGCCAAACCTCTCTAAACCCTCTCCCTCTCAATCCATTATTTCAAAAAATAAATAAATAAAACATATAATCATTGAAAAAGAACAAAATTTGTCATTTTATAAAAAAAATATATAAATAGTGTCTCATTCTACACCTCTCTCAACGAAACTTCCTGGAACCTCACCATGCATTCTCCGCTTATATCTTCCCCCTCTTCTTCCTGCTTCTTTCCATCCCTCATTTTCATCTCCCCTAATTTTTCGCATTATTTCCTTAATTACTATCAATTATTATTATTATTAATATTTTCTACATCATGAAACTAACCACAAAAAACCTCAACCCTAAGCACCTCTTCAAAGCATCAAAACAAAAGAAATCAAGCTCCGTTTCCCGATCCCGATCCGAATCCGAATCCGAATCCTTCAGTTCCTCAACCGGCTCCGCTTCCGGATCGCCCGACCCGACCAGCGTCTTACCAAACCACGCATTCAGCTCCAGTTCCTCGATCATCACACGATCCGAATTGGAGAACGTGCTGATCCGAATCGGAGCGTCCGGATCCGGAACGTCATCCGAGTTGGAGGAAATCAGGTTGATGATGAACGAAATTGATAGAGACGGTGACGGAAGTATCAGTTTGAATGAGTTCGAAAGTGTGGTGTTTGGAGTAACGCCGTTAAGTGACGGAGAGATTAGATGTGCGTTTGAGTTTTTTGACACAGACGGTGACGGAATGATAACGGAGAGTGAGTTGTTTGAAGTGTTTAAGATGTTTGGTGAGTGTTCGTTAGAAGATTGTAAACGGATGATTAACGGTGTTGATAGAAACGGAGATGGGTTTGTGTGTTTCAAGGACTTTGCTCTTATGATGGACCAGCAGTTTCAACAAAGATAGATTTAGACGGAAAAACAAGGAGATATTTTAACGATTATAATTTGCATTGCATAAAAAACAAACATGCTATATTGTGATTGTTTAGATTCTCTGAATTGTTCTGATATTTTTTAATGGAAAATGAAAGATTATATTCTTAATGTTTTTTAAATTATATTTTATTTTTTAATGTGATACAATGTTTGTGCGAGAATATTGTGTGAAGTAGTTCAATGGACCGTTAAGAGTGGGTGTTAAAAAAATGGTGGTGTGGGAACCGGTAGTTATTATATTACAAAAATATTTTTAGGAAAAAAGACAAAGTAAATAGAATTTATTTACTCATGTTAAATTGCTTTATTTCTTGTCTTGACGAGTAGTTATTATATTTCAGAAATGTAAAAGACAGAGTTTTAGATGTTTGAAGCTTCGAAACTTTTTAGGTCCGCAAGGAACGGAAATAAACAAAAACGGGCTGGAAAGATAAGAAGGGGGATATATCTGATACTAGTTATAAAGACTATCCATTGTTGACACTTGTCTCTTAAAAAAAGTTCAACTGACTAAATTACCCTTCATCCATCACATTAATTTAATACATAAATGAAATCAAATTATAAAATCAATTACAAAATATCGGTTGTTTTAAATTTCCAAGATACACAATCTTTGTGCACAAAATTAATGCATTACCTCACATTTGTGAATTAACTTATTTATAACGTTCCAATAATAAAATCGTTCCTTATTACTAGCCTATTACCATAAATACATACAATTTATTACTATGTAATATCAGTTTATTATATAAAGGGTTAATAATGGTTTAATAACCAAAGTTTCAACTTTTTTTCGTTTTAACACCCCAATTTTTTTTTTAACGTTTTAACACTCCAACTTATAGTTTGATCAAAACTTAATACCCAAACTTTCAACTTTTTTTCGTTTTAACACCCTTACTTTTTTTTAACGTTATAACACTCCAACTTATAGTTTGACCACAATTTAATCCCTTTAGTTTGTTTGTCCGTTTAAAATTACACTTCTGGATTTTTTTGATACTTACACATATATATATATATATATATATATATATATGATTTAAATGCTTATAAATTAATTGTAACGTGTCATCACAATTAATTTTATAATGTTTTATTTTGATAGCGATATATTTTTATAATGTTTTCGTGTATAATTGTTTAGTTATATGAAAAGCTATTTATAATGAATGCATGTTGCTAAAAAATGATAAATGGGTATTAAACGATAAATGAGTATTTCTAGTCAATTATTTCAATATTACTTATTCAGCAGGTTACCAGTTATAAATACCCTGATTAAAATCTGACCAGGTAATAAGTTAGAATTATAACAATAATAAACTATAATTGAGAGGTTAATAACAATCGAGATCACGAGGTTAGCTAATCTTAGTATTCTTTGAAGGATTAATAGAATACATATTAAATAGACAACACATAAGAAGAATTTCTAGTGTATTCAAATCGAATCTTGATTATTTCAAACTAAAGAGTTAACAAAAAAAAATCTAGAAGTGTAATTTTAAACGGACAAACAAACTAAAGGGATTAAATTATGGTCAAACTATAAGTTGGAGTGTTAAAACGTTAAAAAAGAAGTCGAGGTGTTAAAACGAAAAAAATTTGAAAGTTTGGGTATTAAGTTTTGGTCAAACTATAAGTTTGAGTGTTAAAACGTTAAAAAAAAGTTAAGGTTTTAAAACGAAAAAAAGTTGAAAGTTTGAGTATTAAACCATTATTGACCCTTATATAAATATATAAAATCTATTTACCAGAAACCTCAATTCTTACCATCGTCACCATAATCGCTACTACCTACTACCACTACTACCACCGCAACATTACGCGGGATTGTGCTAGTACACTCTTAATCTGTTGAATAGCTTTGTTACCGAAAAATATGGAAAAAAGAATTTACTTATTTTATTTACTGAGGTAGAGAAAGTAGAACAGAAAGGGCCAGTTTATAAAACACGAGAAGTTGTGCAGTACTGATAAATACAATATGGAATTTGATTCATACATCAAAATTTCATATTGTTAAAGCATACGGTACAACTGCGTAATGCACATTTGTGTTATATCAATCAAATTTTACGTTGTATTTATCAACCCCCGAAGTTGTGACATTGTACTTATAGTGTTTTCGGGAGAATACCGATGATATTAAGCTTACAGTGTTTTGGAAGTGTATTTTTTATTTTATATACCAACGTGTATCTAGGGAAAACAAAAATAATAAAAACAAATAAAACAACAAAGATAATAGCGTTTTGAGATAGACGGTGTAGAGGAGTGGCAGAATGCTATCCAACGAGGTTCTCGATAAAAACACCGACGTACTATTGCCCACGCATGCTCTAAATTTTGCTTTTATCTCTAGAAAGTGAAGGCATACCATGTTTGTTTTCTTTCAATTCTCTTCGATTCTGTCGAAAAAAAACCCCGAAGCAGGTCCTTGGTAAATTACGTAGCTCAGTTGGGGACTTCTTTATGAAACTATCATGCTTTTAACAATGTACATGAGACTTAATATAAGTCAAATTTAAACAGCCTATGTGATGTATCGTGTTAGGCTTATTATAATTCTACTGAAAGTGTTACTATCTTTTATTAAAAACTTTATTTATCAACCGCACCTAAATTCCAAGTAATTAGCATTATGAGATGTATCCTCTAAACATAAAAATAATGATTATATATATGGATTTTGCTATTTGTAATTCTAAGTTCTCTTTAAGAGTTATATTCATGTTTTAACAAGTGGTTGAAAGAAGTTATATTTAGAGGATAGATGGTTATTATTAAGATACAAAGATTTAATGCGTACCTGAATATTTTATTCATAACCCTAAGGGCTACGTATAACATTTTCCTATATATAAACTAGACTTTCATCTAGACTCATAAAACATATTTTGATTATATGCCACACTATTAACTTCTTGTATAGTAAAAAAAAATGTTCTTATAAACATTAAAGTAGTAATATACTGTATTTATTAGTAATTTTTGCTTCCTAATTTCAACTTGGTAACACTTGAAAGCTATGTTACACTTAATTCACAATTATGTCGAACTTCATATTGTTTGTCAATTAACAACCACCCATAATTAATGAATCGATTATTAAAAAGTTTGAAAAATATCGACCAATAAGATGTTCCTAGTTTCTAGAAACTTGATTAACAAAGTTTAAGGCTAACGTTATGCCAATTAGGTGATTAATTACGATTATAGATAGACGTTGAGCAACTAGACTTCTATTAATGTTTGTACATATTTTGTCGGAAATAAAACAAAATAAAAAATACTTTATTGGTTTTCGAGGATACTCAACAATTGTATTGACGTGATACAATTGTTAATCATAATGTATTAAACACATAACTAAATTAGTGATTACCATGATTTGCTAATATAATGAAAATTTTGATGCTATTACGAAAGGTCTTATAATCCGTTTTGATGAAAACGAATTACCAAGTTTATAAAGTTTTACGATCTAAATTTTAACCTTCAACTTTTTATATGAATACAAACGACTTCTCATTTAAAATTAATAGTACAAAAAATAATTGTGCAGTTATACTTCACGGATTATTATTCCATTATGAAAAGTCTAAATTAATAATCAATATATTTTCAAACCCAAATTCATGGAATGTACTTGTATGTGAATCTTCACAAATTTTATTTTTTATAAAGGCAATCATATAAGAGACATAGAAGACTAAACTCTATTTGACCTCTTTTAAAAATTTAAACAAAATGATTAACTCTTTGATCATCTCAAAGATGCCATAATTCATTAATCATTGAAATCAATATTCTATTTTATTATTGACATTTGTAAACCATGATAATGTGTTTGGGTCAACAAGAACGTTCTAGAAAACTAGTCAACTAAACAGATGTATATGTAAAATGCATGATTTTAACATATGTATCGAAAGGATGAATTAACCATTAAAGAATATTAGATGATACTTTGATCTACCATTATCAAAATGACCTACCAAATAAATAAATAACAAAACGGAAAATAATTTGTATATTAATATTACGAAAGGTTGCATGATGTGTTAGTGTAAAAGAGGAGTCATTTAGTTTTAAAATATTGAGATAGCATATTGCTAAAGATATGATGAAAATGTTAGTTGGTTTATATTATTCATAATTTTGATTCGTTTCTAAAATCTAAAATATACTAATAGTTCGCTTCAATCTTAGTATGTAAAGGGGATTGATGGCAAATATTCAATTCTAATATGTAATTTGTCCTTTCTCATGACAAACCATGTAGGGGCAGCTATTGTTATGGGTCTATCCGATATATTTAGTGTAAATTTTATCCATAAAAAATGCATTTTAATCACATTTACAAAAACTGAGATACCAATACTACTGGTCTCCCAAAATCTTGAATCCGCAACTACTATTCTCATAAAACTACAACCCATTTCATTCATGTTTAAAAATATCCGGATTGGTGAATTGAAAAAAATAATATTTTCATATGCATGTAACGGTATACTTTTTCCCGAGTTATATTCTAACAATCTTATATGATAAAAAAATAGTTTTCAAGACTTTGTTATCTCCTATTAGCTAGTTAACAATCAAATATGTTATTTGTAATTTTGTGTACTTATAAGTTTAAACCCATATAAACTTTCTAGCCCAATTACTAACCTTTGATTTGGGCTTTTATTAGCCCTAATAAAACAAAATATACCCAAAGTCCACCACCACCTACACTCCTTGCTCCGTTCAATGCTTTTAATTTTCCGGCGACCCACCGCCACCGCAACATTCCGTCCGGCGAGATTTCTCTCAACACTACCCACCATCATCTCACCTCCGGAACTCCCAATATCCACCGCAACACAACCCTTAACGAAACCCCAATTCAAAACCCTAGTTCTCTCACAATACCACAACGGCAAATTCACCAATTTACTCCAGAATGTTATATCTTCACCGGCGGTCATTCTCACCGCCGTTCACAACCTCATCCACCGACACCCCAGCTCACCGGCGCCACCCACCGTTGACCAACTCTCAACCTATTTCTTCTCAATTGCAGATATGGCTAAGGAGCTCATTGAAAACCGGTTCAGTTTCGAGTCTTGTCTCCTCAAAATGGAGAATAAAGGTGAAAGCTTTGATCTTGTTTTACCAAGTTTGAAACTTAAAGTGTTAATTGAATCAATTAGGATGGTCTTAGAAGTTATATATGATGATCGTTTTGCTACTTTTAGTTATGGTGGCCGTGTCGGTATGGGTAGACATACCGCGATTCGGTATCTAAAGAACAATGTGGAAAACCCCTCATGGTGGTTTACTGTTACATTTGACAAAAATAAGAAATTTAGTTCAAAGAATGTAAATAAATTATGCTTGGTTATTGAAGAAAAGGTTAAAGATGAAAACTTTATATATGTGCTTAAGAGATTGATTGAATCCGAAGTGGCCCGGATTGAGTTGGGTGGCTGTTTTTTAGGTAAGGGGTTTCCTCAAGAATGTGGGTTGAATTCGATATTGATTAATATCTACTTGAATGTGTTTGATCAAAAGTTGCAAGAATTACGTTTAATGATAAATAAGGAAAACTTGAAAACTAGATTGGATGATGCGAATGATGATGATGGTGATCCTGTTTTTTATAAGCCTATGAAGGTATATGCAGTTAGGTATTTGGATGAAATACTCGTGATTACATCCGGCTCGAAGGGATTAACTGTAAAGCTGAAGAGTTTAGTTGTACA
The DNA here is from genome assembly GCA_963422505.1 of Pseudognaphalium luteoalbum. Classification (NCBI taxonomy): domain Eukaryota; kingdom Viridiplantae; phylum Streptophyta; class Magnoliopsida; order Asterales; family Asteraceae; genus Pseudognaphalium; species Pseudognaphalium luteoalbum. The sequence goes on from OY730198.1 coordinate 96,415,216, forward strand.
GTATCTAGAAAAGAATTTGGGGTTGGAGGTAGATAGGGTGAAAACTGTTATTCATAGTGCGGCTTCTGAGGAAATTAATTTTTTGGGTATGGATATTCGGGCTGTAACGCCTTCGGTTTTGCATCCTCCAATGTCTGAGAAGGCGATCAGGGCAAAAAAGAAGTACTTAAGACAGAAAGAAGTAAGACTTCAAGAACTTAAAAATAGAAGGGAGACTAATAGGAAAAAATTGGCTATGAAAATCTTTAGTCATGTTCATAAGAAGTTAAAGTCGAGTAACGGGTTCAAATTTGATTTCCAAATTGAGAACGAAGTAAGGGAGATTTTTGAAACTTGGGGTCGTGAAGCAGTTGATGAGTTTTTGGGGTCGATAGATGAACGTGCAGCTTGGTATCGTAAGCTTTCGGGTGGTGATTTTTTATCTTTGAAAAGAATCAGAGATCAACTTCCTTCTGAGCTTGTAGAGTCTTATGATAGATTTCAAGAACAAGTTGATAAGTATTTGAAGCCAATGAAAGCTAGAAAGGAATTAGAGGATAAAAGAATTAAGGAGGAAGAAGATGAAGAACGGAAATATACAGAAAGAACGGTTAAAGATTTGACCCAACTTTGTATTAAAGTTGATGCACCTGAACGACTTGTTAGAAAAGCGGTTAGGTTAGCAGGATTCACCAATAACATGGGCCGTCCTAGGCCAATCGGTGCGCTCATGGCTCTAGAAGATGTCGATATTATTAAATGGTATGCGGGTGTGGGGAAAAGATGGCTTGATTACTTTTGTTGCTCTCATAATTTTAAGATTGTAAAAACCATTGTGAGTTATCACTTGAGATTTTCTTGTATATTGACTTTAGCTGAAAAACATGAATCGACTAAACGTGAAGCTATTAAACATTTCACTAAGGATTTGAGAGTTTTCGATGTAAATGGAAGTGAAGAATTGCATTATCCTACTGAAAGAGAGATTAAAATGATGGGTGATAAGAATCTTGCAGACCCGAAGCCCGTGGATGGAGCTTTGACTATGATGTTGATAAGATTGGCTACGGATGATAATTTGTATCGATGTGGTGCTCATTTTTGTCAAAGATCTGATACAATTGTGTATCGAATTCGGTTATTGCAAAAAGACCTGAACTTGAATTCGTCAGATGAAAAATCTTGGGTTTCGGGGATTGGTGTTATACATGGGGCGTTCGATAGGAAGTGTGTTCCTTTCTGTCCGGATCACATAAGTCAGCTATATGTTGGTGGCCTTACACTCCAAGATGTTGACTTTTCGAGTCTATTACATATTTGATTACACATTCAAGGTATAGAACTATATACTAGTTTTGTTTATTTTATAATATTTTTTTACAGAACTATGTGTGTATTAGATTCAACAAAGGGTCCTTGTCTTTTACCATCAACAAATATGGGAGGTAGCAAATGGCCAGGCACTCAGGCAGGATGTGTTGTGTAACGCCTCAAACATGTAAGCTTTTCTTGGTACTGTTAAGTTGGGTGAAACGCTATTTGTCCTTGATTAATTAGAATTTAAAATTGTTTCTACACTTTTATTTTTTATTTTTTTTCTTGACTCATTAGCATATCTATTTAATATTATTGCCTCCAGAAGAAAGAAGGTTGATCAATATCTCAAGTTTTTATGGAATTCCTGAATATGGTTGGCTTAACTATTGTGATTTCCGGTATGCTGATAAGCAAACACGATGCTGCGTGAATCTCAAAACGCGATCGCAGATCATAACACTTTAGCTTGGGATGATATTAATGGATCCAGAAATTTTTGATCAGGTGTATATCCATTTCTTGTACTGAACATAGAGATGTTTGTATATACACCTGCATTTTCTGCCCATTAAAAGCTATAACCAAATTGTTAATCACTATTTTTACTCTGCTACTAAATGTTGGTTTAATACAGAATTACAGATCAACAGCCTGGTATTGGTCCTGAAAGTGAGAGTACGAGAAACAGTCGGTTGACTACAAAGTCACTGGGATATTTTGCTAATGGATATACAAACCTGAAGAAGAATAAACGAGCTGCAAAGACCAGACTTTGATCGGCATTCTTGCTGAAACTACTCTTGCAATGTACAATGTTTTCGCCTGATGATGCTACTGCAATGTCTTCACTTGATGATGTAATATTGCTACTGCAATGTTTTTACATTGAACCTTAAAAGACTTGTCAAATGCATTATAAGTAGCTGTTTAATTTATGAATATCACATTGGTAAGGACATCACGTAAGTTTTTGGACCGACGTCATCATTCGTCTAATTAGTCAATTAAAATCATTTTATTACTACTAATATATATAATGCTTACTTATACCTATTATTATGTTACTAATTATCTTTACATGTCCTGTTCAATTATAATTCACATTAAATTTAAATATATGTTAATCATAAATTTATGAGTATTGCTAAGTTTAAGCCTCAAACCTAAATATATTTTACCAAATTTCACATAATGAAATTGGATTTTCTTAACAAAAGCTTTAAAGGAAACTTAAGGAGATGCATTAAACAATTGTACCTTAATCAATATATGTAATTTCAAAGTATTTATTTTTATACATGTTTTAATATCTTAATAGAAGCTCACGGAGTCACACGGCTCTCATTATCAATTTACTAATGCTGTATCAAAAATTCAAAACTTTACATTTCAATTAAAATTGGTTTCAACAAATTATATAGTGTCAAACTTTTCCAGAAAAAAAGACTAGTAACTTGTTCAAATCACGTGACATACGAAAGCGCACGTGAACAGTGACACCAAGCTTTGCTTCCCAACATTCTCTTCCTGCTCCTCATCTCTCTCGTTCAAAACACCATTTTTACTCCACAATTTCATTCAACACAAAATGGGTAAATTCAGTTGGTCAACATCAGCCTTCAATTCAAAATCAGGCCAAACAATACTTTTGGTTCTTTTGGTGATCACTGCATCTTTTTACACCGGAACCTTTTTTGGACACAATTCCAATTCTTTGTCAATACCATCACAATCATTAGGTAAGTTTGTAAATTTTTTAAATTGTTAGTTTTTGTATCTTTATTTTCTATAAAGTTTGCATCTTTATTACAATTGTGGTGATTCTTTATATGGGGTTGTTTCCAATTACCTGATTTTTGGTAAATATAGCTTGTTGCATGTTAATAACTTGATAAAAAGGTGAACCCATTCGAACTTATTTTCTTATAAAGTTTGTGTCTTTATTAGAATTGTGGTGATTCTTTATATGGTTTGTTATCAATTACCTGGTTTTTGGTGAATCTAGCTTGTTGCATGTTTATAATTTTGGTAAAGTGAACCCAATTGGAAATTGTAAGAGGTAAATGAATCACTAGGGTTATGGGATTATATAACTTAATTGTCAAGCCAATGGCCTGTAGCTCAGTTGGTAATGGGTGGGGCATCTTTGCCCCATATAGCACAAGGTCAGGGGTGAACCCCTGGCACCCCATAACCACAACCGCTGAGTGAGTCCGGTATGCCCCCCACATTATGGAATTGTCAGCCGATTGTGGGCCGGCCGGCCGGTTGCCGGTTATCAACCTTCTGCCCCAAATAACTTAATTGTCAACTGTCCTTGTACTGCTTTAGCCACTTAAGTTCCGATTTATTATTTTTTTTTCAAAATTGTGATTTTTCTGAAGAAAATATGGAATGTCTTTCATTCTGTTACATACGCTGGCATGGTGTACCAATGGAAAACTTGCTATGCCACATCATCGATCTTATACAGATGGCATGTAATGTCAGCAGACGTAACCGGTTTGTATGTCAAAAGAATCTCCATTTCCTGATAAAATAGTTCCTAAATAGAAAAAAAATGAAACTTGAGTACCAATTGTGTGAAGTTAATATGCTGCGTCATTGATAATGTACAACTGACTTGCCCCGTAAGCATGTGCAACCAGGTTGTATGTAAAAAATTGTTCCTAATTGAAACAAGATTGAAACTTGAGTACCAATTGTGTAAAGTTGATACGCCACATCGTTGATGGTTTGCAATTGGCACGCCACTTCAGCATATGTAATCGCTTTGCGTTTGGAAAAAAATGTCATAAAATGACATGTTTGTACGGTTAAAACATTTATATATGTTCGAGTGACATAGGTTGATCAATAGTGAAACTTGCTTATTACTTTAATTATAACAGTATATAGAATATTACAGAAAAGCAAATACGAGTTAACATGAAGAAAACAACATATATTGAACACTGAATTCAACTCAGCTGATTAATGCCTTATGATGGCAGGTAGTCCTACATTTACTAACATAGTTATTCTTACTTATCGGAAGTCACCAATTATAATTCCAGAAACTGGGATGAACATATGTCCCATTGAGTTCAATGAGTACATTCCTTGCCATGATCCTAAATATATAAAAGAAATATCCACAAATTTAGATCATTCTAGAAAAGAAGATTTAGAAAGGCATTGCCCGCCACTAGAAAGACGGTTATTTTGCTTGATTCCACCACCACAGGATTACAAGATGCCAATTAGATGGCCGACTAGTCGAGACTACGTATGGAGGAGCAATGTGAATCATACACATCTTGCAGAAGTCAAAGGTGGTCAAAATTGGGTGCACGAAAAGGATCAACTTTGGTGGTTTCCAGGTGGTGGTACACATTTTAAACATGGAGCTAGTGAATATATTCAGAGGTACCTCAAACAGACCTTACTTTTAGTTTACACATCATCATGTTTACACACATTTATCTCAAATCTCAAATTCCGTTTACACGGAATTCTTCATATGTGCCTTGAGCATAAGACTGTTTACTACCTACTTCTTTATGCAAAGCTTTTAAAGATTTTGAGTAATCTAATATGATTTTAAAGCTTGCAATATATAAGTGACAATTGAACGAAAGTGTGACTAATTTTGGTCGTATTACTTCTTTGGGTAACTAACTTAATTTGGCACATACAACAGACTCAAACTTTTTTAAGAAAATTGGTTAAGGTAATCTGAACTGGTTACCCTGTCAAAATGATGATGGGGCGCGGACGTGTTGGGAAGTTTGAACATTTTGAATTCTTTTTTTCATGACTTGGCACCAAACAGTTAATTTAGCAAATTATCCCAAAAGTATTTTGTTTGAAAGTTTGAGCCTCTTTCTGAGTGCAAAAACATTTTATATCCAAGATATAAATCAGAACAAAGCTCGTTTCGTTTTAGGCAATTTTCCCACAAAAGAATTTCCAAAACAGCGTTGACAGTAAGGTTTTAATAATGTGCATGCTTAATGCAGATTAGGCAATATGATTACCAATGAGACAGGTGATCTTCGCTCGGTTGGTGTATATCAAGTTCTTGATGTTGGTTGTGGAGTCGCCAGCTTTTCTGCATATCTTTTTCCATTGAATATACAAACCATGTCATTTGCTCCAAAAGATGGTCATGAAAATCAAATTCAATTTGCTTTAGAACGTGGGATTGGTGCTATGATATCTGCTTTAGCTACAAAACAGCTCCCTTATCCCAGCCACTCCTTTGAGATGGTCCACTGTTCAAGATGCCGTGTTGATTGGCATGAGAATGGTATGTTTTTAATTATATATACGTCTTCATTTCATTGTAGCTAGAAAAATGAGCAGCTCGGATGAGTTAGGTAATGGGTCAAAACGAGTTTGGTCGTTTTTACTTGGGAACAGGGTTGGACCAGCACACTTTTTATAATTTTATAAATAAGTTGTGTTAAATATGATTACAAGTATATATTATCACAATAATATATTGTATAAAGCTATTTGAGCAGATTTATGCATTAATAACAAACTTTGAGCAACTTTCAACCCGTTTACTTTTCAGCTGAACTTTCTGATTAACGCAATTTGACCAATTAAAAATAAAATCGTATTATGAATTGGCCCATCGATAAAGTAAACAGGTCGAAATCACAACCTCCAGGCTTCATAGACAAAAAGTTAGATACTGTAGGTTATGTACTTATATATTCATTTCCCAGCACTTATAATCACGTTAGTTCTATTATAGTAATTCAATTTTGGTTGTTATGCTTAGATGGGATTCTACTAAAAGAAATTAATCGTCTTCTTCGGCCCAAGGGGTATTTTATATATTCTGCTCCTCCAGCTTATAGAAAGGACAAAGATTACCCTGTTATATGGGATAAGTTGGTGAATATTACTTCTAGAATGTGCTGGAAGCTTATCGCTAAGAAAGTTCAGACAGCAATATGGATTAAAGAAACTGATCAAGTTTGCCTTCAGCAGAATGCAGAGCAAAATCTCATAAATATATGTGACCCTTCAGATGATAGTAAGATATCTTGGAACATTCCGTTAAGAAACTGTGTAACACTTGGCCCTGAGGATCTTGATTTTCAGAAATTCCCTCCTATACCACAGCGTTTTTCAATGTATTCAGAAAGTCTTAGCAGTATAGGTACGTATTCATTTGTTGCACGCCGAAGTGATGTTTGCATGTATTCTTAGTGGTTTTCGTTTATTGTTTTCATCTTTTGTAGGTATCATACGAGAGAGGTTTCTCTCCGATACCCTTTATTGGCAAGATCAAGTTCGTGAATATTGGAGATTGATGAATGTTGATGATACAACAGTGAGAAATGTTATGGACATGAATGCCCTTTATGGTGGATTGGCAGTGTCTTTCAGTACTTGGCCTGTATGGGTAATGAATGTAGTCCCTGCAACAATGAACGACACATTGTCGGCTATTTATGAACGGGGTTTAGTTGGCGCTTTTCATGACTGGTGAGTTTAGATAGCAGTGTATTAAAAGGTGGCAATTTTGACCCATTTACTTACTAAATGGGTAAATGTTAAGTGAATGAAACTCTTCTATCATATTTGACACACTCGTTATTTGTAACAAATATCATTTTTTTTTTGACAAAAAGTCTCCAGAGTCAACCCAACCAGTTCCACACCAGAAGTACCGATTTTGACTCGAACCTGTTATGCCTGACCTACCAATATTGCCATCTCTACATGATACTGATCTTTCTTTTACTACATATAGGTGCGAGCCATTCTCATCGTATCCACGCACATATGATTTTCTCCATGCAAATTATCTTTTCTCTCACTATGCAAACCATCAAGATGGTTGCTTATTGGAAGATATTGTGTTAGAGATGGACCGTCTTATACGACCTCAGGTATCTTTGCCTGCTTCTTATTGTCCTTGTATTACAAAATTTCGAATGAAATATGGGGCTGCTTTAGTTGTCATTTTATACAAAAGCTAGTCATATTTCTCACCCTCGCAAAAAAACTTTATACTTAAACTTATATTCTGCAGGGCTTTATTATTATTAGAGATAATGAATCCATTATATCAAGAATAAGAGATGTTGCTCCTAAGTTCCTATGGGAGGTTAATTCGTATGTACTTGAAAATCAACATAAGCAACCGGAACCGGTACTAATCTGCCAAAAGAAGTTCTGGGCTATCGTCTAATTATGATCTATACAAGTTCAATTCCCGAACTTAAATAAGTTTGTTAAATGTATGTAGATTTTGGCTGTTGTCTGTATACTTTAAACTGAAGTAATTTGCTTAGTTGTAAATAGGGAAATTAAAAAAAATGCCACTTTTTTTCCAAGATATATCGTTTTGCCCCTCGATTTTTTTTTTACGATATACCCCTTCCATACGCAAATCGCAAATTTGCTTTTGCGACCAGTGCATTTGCTTTTGCGACCCGTGCACGTGACCGAGTCGCTGACGCGTTTGAGGCCTTGGCAAATGGCAAATCGCAAATTTGCGATTTGCCATTTGCTATGGCACTGAATTCTCGGGAACGTGCAAAACGACCCGGAGATCGCAAGTATTTCTCGGGGCATAGGTAAATCGCAAATTTGCGATTTGCGATGGCACTGGGTGTCTCGGCCATGACTCGGTCAGTGAACGGCTCGCAAAAGCAAATTACGAGATCGCCAATCATAAATTTGCTTTTGCGATTTCATGGGGTATATCGTCAATTTTTTTTTCCGGAGGGCAAAACGATATATACTTGAAAAAAAAGTGGCATTTTTTTAAATTTCCCATGTAAATATTGAAAGAAGAAGTACGTCCAGTCCAGTTTTTTTGACTTTTTTGTTATAAATGGAGACTATGAAAGTTATGTTGTTTTTAATTTTAATTATTCATGTTTGGTTTACTCATATGACTGGATCATGTATAAATAAGTTTCACAAGAAGATAAACAAGATATATCTATTTGATCTTTCTACTACTCTCTCCGTCCCATAATAAGTGTCTCACTTACTATTTTGGGACGTCTCAAAATAAGTGTTCAGATTCCCTTTCAGCCAATCAGAAAAGACTTTAGTGGGTAAAAATAAGATGTTATTGGTAGATAGTAACTTTCCTTAAACTGTGTGCATTTTGACATGAGACGCTTATTTTGGGACGGAGGGAGTATTAAATATGCCCGCTGTAAATCACCAAACGTGTTTTAGCGTGTTGTATAACATTGTAAATTATGATTGGTGTTGTGCGGTTGAAAAAAGGTGATATACAAATCGCTTCCTTTCGATTAAGGCACTTTATCTTACATTCACCTATATTAAGCGACTTCTACAGTATATCTAGTCTAGTATAAATAAAATAAATCAATTTTTTTAACTAATTCATGTATCTAAAAATATAATCAGCATATGCTAAAATTCTAAGACAAAAGATCAAAAATATAAGTTTGTGGTGGGCTTATAGCCCATTGGGCCTTCAACAGCCCATGTATATCGTGACTGTGTTTCAAAGCTCAAACAGAAATCTAATTCTTTTCTTAAAACAAAAGTTGAGTTGATGATAAAAGTTGTATACTCCAACATATAGTTTTAATGAAGTGAATCACATGATCTAAACAAGCATCCTCTTTCAGTTTAATATCTTTAGAGAGCATTTAGTTAAGTTGAGCAATTAAATCTAATGACCTAAATAGTGTCTCAAAATATTGAATGTTATAATGACCATCCTAAATAATTGGTGTGAAACAACACTACAAAATACACCCTTCTCATAGACCAAAGGCCAAAAGACGGCTATCGATCATTGATACACCTATTAAACTTTAAAATCTCTTACGATTCAACAACGTGGCAACAAGCCGACAAATGTTGAACCGATAGATATAGATCACTCATATTGAATGAGCATTGTCGAAACACATTCGTGCAACCAATACCACTAGTTATAAAAGACACGAAAAGATTGAATGTGAAGTTAATCCAAGGCACAAAAAAGCCATTTTTTTTCTTCAACATGTAATTGTATATATTAACTCACTATAAGTAACGTACTTATATATCGGCCGGGTGCAAAAGTATGTCACATTTGTAATAGGTATATACATAGATATCATTAACACATAAACATATGTGTTGCATTGCATAACAAATCAATAACTTCTGGTTACTCTGATTCAATATATATATATATATATATATATGAAGACTTTGACTGGCTATAAATGAAATGAAGATACATTTAATTAATTTTTTGTAAACCTTTTCAACATATTTTTTTGTATTTTATGTGAAAGTTAAATTTGGAGAAAGCTACCAAAAATTTAAGTTTGATATGACAAGACAACCCCATGCTTGTCGGCCTTGATTTATTGCCTTTTTAAATCACCTATTTCTGAATTCTAATGAATATAAATAAAATAATGTATAGTTTTTAATTTTTTAATCAGTAAATTATTACCTCAAGTTAAAAAACAGATTTGTATATGATTTGTCCACATGAGAGGAAGTAGCAGACACAGGTTCAAGATATGCATGCCCCACTTGAAATTTCTACTTGTTATTACATGCTTATCAAATGATCAATACTAAAATGTCGTATCTACTTATATGCATACATTTTAGCCAATTAAAATTTGGATCAATTTTACTATTTAAGGGTTTTCATATCATTTTTTTACCGATGTGTTTCTGAAAGCAGTCTGCCTACGATACTAGTATGATTGTATACATCTTATCTCATCCTTATACAATGTCTTTTGGTGGAATTAGGTAACGTTGTTTTGAGAATTATTTTGCGAAAATATATGCATGTACAACGATGTATTTACCAAAGAACAATTACTCCTGAGAATGCATGCACATGCAATATTCATGTCGATATAGTTTTGAAAGTTAATTGAGTTTTAAATCATACTCCGTAGTTATTAATATTAAAAACGTATTAAAATACAACTATATATTATGATGTCTATTTAAATGTTTAATTTAATAATAATGTACTTTATTTTGTACTATAACTGGGGTAGTAGCTAGCTAGCTTAACTTCTTGGCTTCATTTGTAACTCAACTACCAGTTATCTGTTTAATGAGGTTTATTCATCGACCTCTATTTGGTATACACACTACTGATCACATGACCATGTTTTTGGGTCCAGTAGTTCAACCCTACCCACAGGTGCATGCACATGAAGACAATAAAGACTAGATTTGCACATGAAGTTGCTTGATGTTGATTGGTCTTTCTATTTTTTTACCATAAATTTAAACCATTTAATCAATGAAACGTTATAATTTTCTTGGATTAATATCCGGTTTTATAAGCGCTTGCTAAAGACTCACCTATGTATCTTGAATCGATATCGCATGGGTTCGATTAACTGTCAATAGATTATTTCGGTGCCCTATCGGTTAGGCTTAATGAAATTCTTTGCTTTCAAAAAAAAAAAATGTCAATACAGCTTACCATAGATGGAAGAAGTTAATTAAATCTTTTCGGTACATGTGGGGTGTTTCTAACAAACATATTATCTTTTAGATACTACAATTACATATCTTCATACAGTTTAGCATCTTCTGGATTTGATTCATCAGAAATTGATTATGTGCAAGTACTTTGGATTAATTTAGCTAGCTAGCATGATTTGACCTTGACCAAAGATGAGATGATGGATGTGAGATCATGGAAATGCAACCTAATTAAGTTATATAAAAATGGTGGGGCCAATCATGTTATTGGACCAAGAAGGTCATACATATTGTGGGCCAAGTAAAATGGGAATGATGATGGTAAGGAATAAATCCTTTTGTAATTGCACCACTTGGGCTCCAACAATTCCATATGCTATGCCATTCCTTAATGTTATCTTTATTCTCATAAAGAAGATATTTTTACACAAATGTTCTTGACTACAGATGATTAATAATAATGTTAGATGACAAATTTTGTATTACCATTAGTGTTATTTGTGTATGACTTCCGATCCGATCCCCAGTCGATATGTGTTTCTGAAAGCGTTACAAGAGAAGGTTTTTCGAAAGTGAACGACACGTAGACTTGACAAACCCTTATTTTCTAAACGACAAAATATAAAGGCGGATCACATTTTCGTGCTCGTAAAATTACTTATATGCAACAACGTTCACAAGTCACCGATACTCAAAAACTATTACTCTAACATTACCAAAAGCCCGGACCGAGTCTTGTTCAAGTCTCAAACAATGCTAGCTATATTTTACAATATATATGAAGCTTTAAAAGCAGGGTTAAGTTAATCATCTTTTTGAAACAAACTATTCAAGTCATAAACAAAACTTTTACTTTCTTACTGTATTACTTTTGAGCAGAGTACATGTATACTTTTGAGTTTTGGGTAGATTTTTTAATTTATAGAGTAAAGTGAGGAGGCAAGATTGTGGGTTTGACTAGAGTAGGGGATGCAAATGGCATAGTGCATAGTGTTTTTCCTTATACAAACATTTGAAAACAACTGTGTAGTAACTGCACTGCACTGGACTTGCTGCATATCCAAAGTCTATCATATCATATCCATCAGATTTTTGGAAACCAAACCAAACCATGTATGTATGTCTCTTTAATTGACAGACAAAAAGTTACAATGAAGCTACTTTTTCACTAATCATATATTTCAAAAATGTTACTGTACAGTAGTATTTAATAAAAAAATTTAAAAAATAATCAACCATGATTATATAATTATATATAGAATGTGTTTTTGTTAGTTGAGAACTTGTAAAAAAGAACTTTGTCATTGGAAATAAAATAATTTTTTACAAATTAATTAAAAATCACCATGAGTAAGGATAATACTTAATTTTACAAAGAAGTAATATAATGCGAGTAATACTTTTGGCAAATTAGCTGGAGTTGTACCTAAAACACATCAAATGACATAGAACTGCTTATATACAATAGTCACAAATAAAACTCAAAACAGAAAAAACAATTTAGTAAGAAATTATATATAATTTTATTTTCTAAAAGACCAAATTGAGTGGTTAATGGTTGTCAACTATGTTGTCAAACAATGTCCGAAATTCAAATTTAAAGAAGTTAGCAATATGACAATGGTCACACTGGACCAACCATAATAAAAAAAAACTCAATTTGCGTTGAGTGCCAACGTCACCGTTCAACAACACCGGATGGTGTGGTCAACACGCATTGAACGGCAGCACTAGCTAGCTCAATGATAGTATTAAGTTAAAAGACCCTCACTCCCCATGCTTTAAACTCAAACTTGCAAACTATAGGATTTTGAAGGATTACCAAATGTGATGTTACACGTTTCAAGTATGATTCTAGATATAAAAATGAAATAAAATGTTTTTCAGCCATGATATAATTGTCTGCAGGATAAACTAACAAATTGAAAGATGTTTGAGAAAAGTCGCATTGTAGTCAAAATAAATTTAACTTGGAAGTCAGTGCCAAGATAATTCGGAGCATTATATTACTACTGTACAATCGTAGATAGCTACTAATAATATTAGTATTAAAATTAGAACTAAAAGTTAAATAATTCATATCCTATCAAGTTTTAGTTGGTGGACTACGAATCACAGTAGTTATTTATTACTTTTTGTTTTACTCATTTTAGGATCATGTTTCCACCATCGTAACATCGTATCCTCAATGGAAAGTAATTTCAATTAGTATGCGGATTTAAGGCCCTTATTCTGTTTAGAAAAGCCAAACTAGCTCTTATGAAATTTAAGATATGTCATGTAGCAAAGTTTATGTCACTTGCGAAAATCTCATAAAGTTTGAATCTTTAAGAGTAAATTACGTTTCCAATTCTTGTGGTATACACATTATTTCACTCTTAATACCTAAGTTGTTTTTTTTACTGTCTCGGTCCCTCGACCCTGGTTTCTGTTTCATTCCTTGTCCCTGACCCTTAACGTCGATTGATTTTACCCGTTAAGTCAGTCAACGTGCGTGACACAAGAGAGCGAAAATGATTTTTCTGTCTATTATGAACCATTTTTTCAGTCGTTGAACATCCACCTACATTTTTTCAAACCCTTGGAAAGTCCTTTTTGCTCTTTTGTACCGCGCAAGTTGGATGAGTTGAGAAAAATTAACCGACGTTAGGGTTAAGGACCAGGATGAAACATAGACCCGAATCGAGGGACTGAGACCGCATAAAATTGACACAGAGACTGGAAGTGAAATAACGTGCATGCTACATGGTCTGGCAACATAATTTACACAATTTTTAATAACCAACCACATAAATCAACTTTTAAGTACCGATAAGAGAACAATATAGAAAACATGATACTATTGGCACACTTCATACTGTTATTGTAAAGATAAAAATTAATCAGATTATTGTAACAGATTAAATATAATGTGTTTAACAATATTTCCAACGAATGGTCTCTTCCTTAAGGTACGTTACATGCATATTAATAAGGGGTAGCGAGTTCAATTATTATTGTAAAAAAAATATGCATGTACAATGTGAGATATATATACAATTGTAAGGTATTGAAAAATACTATATAAAAGTGTTTTCCTGTTTCTAATTATCAACTTGTATGAAAACAATGCGACTTGTCAATCTTGGTTTTTGTCTAGATTATTAATAATGACAATTCATCGAAAGTTACGGCAATCAAATCATCTTATATAGTGTCGCAATTTTGGCGAGACGTGTGGATCGATCACCGTTGCCGGTTATCGATGTTTTGCCAATATTTTGTCATAATGTGAGTTTTATCTTTTATGCTATTGTGTAATTATAGTAGAGCGTTTTGTTATAGGAAACTTATAGATATAACACAAAAAGTATTGTATGCACCATATTGTACAATAGTTGTAACTCATTGTACAAGTATTTTACGATATGATTTTGATGTTTGAATCAATTTTTTTTTTTTTTTTTTGCATATATCACATCCCTTTGCTATAAGTTATAAGCATAACTAAAATTAAATGTAAATGTAAATTGATTGCCATTATATTGGGATTTGATTTGATTTGTACAAAACTATTTTAAAGTGCACGTGACACATATTTAGGACAAAATATAGAGTCTCGCTATAGGTTAGGTTCACACTAAATTTTGGGCAGTTAAGAATGGTACTTAAACATTAAATCCTAGTAGTTAAGTCTTGTGTCATGTTTCATTACCAACTTAACCATCTTTCAATAGCTTTCAAAGAGGACAAGATGGGCTACTGACACGTGTCTGAATATTTAGGGTTAGGGTGATGAAAAGTGATCGTACGGTTGATAGCCCATTTGGTGGTGTGATACACACTACATGATGGTTTAGTGACAGGGAAGGGTCAAAGTCATTGGTCAACATCAATTTTTCGCCTTTGAATTGTCCCATCAGATTTGCAATATTTGGAATCCCCACTAGACTCCATCAAATTCTTTTGTAGGGGCAATCACTACTCTACTACTTTGTGTACATGTTGAGTGCAAAATTTCATCTATTTATCATTTAATTTGTACCCCATCCTTCTTTAATGTCTTTTTGCTCCTACATTTTGTTGTGCTTCTTTTACTCACCTATAATAGGTAAAAGTAAAACAACTTCATCAACTTAAATGGAGTAGCTTTTGTTTATTTGTTTCTAAGGTCCATTCATAATTTAGTTTTCTAGAATTACCATTTCCACACAAAAGATTATGTATTTATGATTTAAGGTATACTTAGATACTCACGTTTGACCAATTGGGCATTTCTTAAATGGTATCCCACCGCAAAAGTATAAACTCCACATGTTAACCGACATGTCAAAAGTTCAAACCTATACCTCAACATATGTGGATAATTTGTCGACGGGTGATTCGACTGGTGTTGATGCTCCTTGCGGATTGAACGAATACATATATTGAAATATAGTACGGGGGTCAAGGTACGGGATACACACTGGATAGTCTTATATTGAACCAAGACATGATAAGTTATATAATCTCACAGATAAAAGTTAAATAGATTAAAGAATTCATTTTTATGTTAAAAAATGTGACCCACGTATTTGTAGTATGTAGTGTATGTCCTTAAATTTCATTTTATATATCAATCGATCCAAAAATTTAAAGTTGTAAAATATGGTATTTATTTATTGAAAAACGGTGTAATATATGTGAAACACCCCAAAGCTAAGGTAATAACTAATTGGATACTTTCAGTTTCAACTAAAAATTATGGTAGAATGTATTTATTAGCATCAAATTTAAATTTATAAGTGACTCAAACTTTCTTATTCAGTAATAACTAATCAGATACTTTCAGGTTTTAACTAAAGATCATGGTGGAAGGTATTTATTAGTCACAAATTTAAATTTATAAGTGACTAAAACTTTCTTATTCATACCGATGTGAGACAGGTTAAAACAAACTTCTTCACTTAAAATCCTGACGTCCTTGTTAGGCCGAAACATAACCAATAACCAGGAACCATACTTATAGAGATTAACGAGCCGAGTGCCCCGTCGCACCCCGATAGACTATGGCTCTGTTACCATATAACACGCCCTCCAAAGCTAAAACAATGACTAACCAGATACCTTCTGGTTTCAACTAAAAACCAAGGTAGAAGGTATTGGTTAACCACAACTTTAGACTTATAATGGACTCAAACTTTCTTATCTATACCGATGTCAGACAAATGTTACAATATGATTGTACATTTATACATTTCTTAAATTGACTGCATTTTTAAGATGAACAATCAACCAGCACAAACGGATTATATAATACTGTGTGAATTATAACGTACCCCATTACAATATTGTACGTTAAAACTTTGATAAAAGTACACTTTCGTTATTGACTTATTTCAAGTTGATAAATTTTTAGCCTTATTTTTAACCATATAAAAAATAGTATTGTTAGCAGAGGGTAAGAGAATTTGCTTAATATATATGTTTTTGTTTAGTTTTAGGTGAAAGTTATAGATCCAATATAATGTAATCGTGTAAAAAGTTAGCATTCCATTACATCGACAATGGGTTCTCTCATTATCTCACTCAAAATCACATTTTGGGCCAATAAAAATGTTTTAGAAGACAGAGCACATACCATATATATATATGTATATATATATAATTCATTAAACCTATTAATTATTATAATTGAAACTGAATTCACGATTATTTGCTCCAGTACATCCTTTCATACATCATGTGCTTTCTAATGTGCAACTTAATGTTTTTAGGATGAAATTCACGTTGGAAATTTTGTGAAAACAAGTTCATAAAACTCTAAATAAATCAAGTACAACGGCACTTGTATATAGGGTCGTCGTCTTGTGATGGAGTCGGGTTTTTAGGGTCATCGTTTTGGTTTGGAGAAAGGTTTTAGGTTCATTTTTAGAGTCAATTTGATGGAATGTTGGTGTTAATATCGACATATCGTTATATGTCCTAACATCTCAATAGTTATATTTTAATATATGTCTGCCCTTAAGAAAAAGTACCATGACACTTGTATAATTGACTAATTGTATATAAGGACATCATGCTTTAGAAGTAAGTGATTAAATTAATTATAGTTTTGTATGTATTTATGTATAGATATAATATATGGCCAATGATGAGAAATTAATTAAATTAGTTATAGTTTTGTATGTATTTATGTATGGATAATATATGGCCAATGATGACAAATTAAATTTATTTTAAAATTGTATAGATGTAAGGTTGAACAAATTGTTACGTATGTGGAAATATTCAAGGAACTACAAGGCCCTTGTTATATTTCTTTATAGTCAACTTTAATTAATGTTAATTAATTATAATAGTCAATTTGAAGTTGGAGAGTTATAATGCTAAACTGTAACATGATCGGAGGCGGACTCAGAAAATTTAGTCAACAGTGTCACAAATTTTTTGAAGCTTTCTCGACTTGATAATTTATTAAGTTTATTTAAATATGATATGCACTGCCTAAATATGAGTAGTGACACTCTTAAAAAATCAAGTAATTTTCAACTAAATTCACACTAAGTCGACTAAATTGACTGGTGTCACGTAACACTGCTAGCTATAACGTGGGTCCGCCCCTGAACATGATATCGTTGATGGAGGTTTGCGATGCGCTTTCTTTGATGTGTATACCATATGGCCGGGTTGTTTGAGTCTTATGTATCCATAATGTTTTTTTAGACGGCATACGAATTTCTATTAATCAAACAACAACCTCATCAAAAGCGAAAAGATTGCAAAGTTAATGAAAAAAAAAGTTTGAAATACAGACTTGCATGAGGTTGCTACCAAACAAAAAGAAACCCGACGATTAGCCACCAACGAATATATTGTGCAAATTGTGAACCCATCTGCCCCGTTTTAGACCAAGTTAATTTCTTAAACATTCAGAACAAAGATTGACGTTGAATAAACAGGAAGAACGGAAAAAACAAATTCTTGAGTGTTGTACATTTACCGACTAAGTGCCCTCGGTTAAGTACTCTGGTCGAGTAAAGTAAAATGAATTATATTTATATATATTTGTGTAATATTTCGCTTGTATGGATAGTTATTCTTGTGTAAAGAGTCAAAGACCAAAAATTATGTTGAAATGGATCGAGTGTATAATGTACCTTATTTTAAATAAAAATTTTTTTTGACGAAAATATGATACTCCGTAATATTTAGAGCAGGAGATATCAAAAATCTCCAATGATATTACATTTGAGATGATACATTGTGAACAATTGAAACATAAATTTTGGTATTGATACATTGAGTAATGTGTAATGTGCCCTATTTATGAAGGTTGTGAGGTAACAAATTAATGGTTTTTAACCAATAATGACATGACTAATGGTTTTTTATATAGCCTATAACTATAAAACAATTAATGCGTCTATATATATATACTAACCAATATTAAAAGCTCAACTAATCATAGTTAGTAATTAACTGTTAGTTTATGTCGATTACACAATCAAGAAGGAAGATTTTGTATCACTTTCGCGAGTTTCGTCCTAACCAACAAATGGAAAAGAACAAATTTAATAACTTCAGCCGACAAAAATAGTTTCCGTATATGGAAAACGTTCCAAAGCACACATAAAGTATATATTGGAAATATAATAGATATATATTAAGCGATTAGTCACGTATCTATTTAAATAATGGGGTTATCTAAATATACCCAAAATTTTTACTCATTTTACCAGTCAACAAATAATCAATACATATTAATTATGTTTTTTTTAAGTTGTAATTTCTAGGTCTCTTTATTACTAGTATATACTCCGTCCCAAATTGTTTGTCCACCTAACTATATATCTTTGTACCAAAACTATTGTCCACTTCTAAAATTAAATATGCATTAATGATTAAATTTCTCATATTATCATTAACTTTAAAATTACATAAGAAAACACTTTAATTGATGACCGAGGGTTAGTTTTGTTATTATACTAAAGTCAAAGCTGCATTTAATATGATATTTTTATTATGTGTGTTTTCAACTTAGTGACAAACAATTCGTGACAGAAGGAGTAGTAAATCATTAATTATGTTCTTATTCATCTAATTTTGCATTTTCAATATTTTTATTATTTGTGTTTAGTAATACATACATTATTTATCTTTTATTTTGTTTCAAATCCTTCTTTTTATTTGACTTTCTACGTTTATCATTATTAATTATTGTTATTATTACACATAAAAAGTATGTATAAATTATTGAAAATACAAACAAAAATTGAGATGAATTATGAAAGATAACATAGTTTTGGTAAAAAGGTATGTTATATATATTCGAGTATAAATGTGTATTACGCGAACAACCGAAGTTATCCATTGTTCATGTTATGATTCTACGTTTATCATTGCTAATTATTGTTATTATTACACATAGAAAATATGTATAAATTATTGAAAATACAAACAAAAAATTGAGATGAATTATATAAGATAAACATAATTTTGGTAAAAATGTATGTTATAAATATTCGAGTATAGATGTGTATTATACGAACAACCGAAGTTATTCATTGTTCATGTTACGAGCATGGTGGTATTTGAAGGGTTTTGAGTACAACAAAATTGACTACATTTCATATATAAATTAGCTAATAAATAAAATATTCGTGTCGCATGTAATTTGTTATTATTCAAGCTCGAATTCGATGCTCCTTTGATCCAATAGTTGAGTCTACTTACTCGGCTCGTGAACAACCCTAGTTGTAATACAATAGTTATGTCTATATCCAAAAGATCAAATGAAACATGAGAAAAATGCATGTTTGCAATTTTAAACTTGAGTAAATGCGTAAAAGTTACCAATATAAATGTGGTTGTTATTTAAGATAACTTACAATATTACAATATTTCTTAAAAATTTAGATTAATCCATCTCTTAGTGGGTTTTGGATTTTGTTCAAAATAAAGAAGAAGAAAAAAAACATTTACGTTTAGTTTTAAAAAGTATGTTAATTTGTTAAAGAGTGATTTAATTCTTTAACTAGTAATCAACATCTATTAGTAGAATCCTTGAAAGTATAAAAAGTTGGATGGACTCTAAATTCAAAAGAAGATACAATTTTCAATGTATTAATTATGATTACTAAAAAGAAATATGGGTAGATTTAGTAGCACTAATTTTCAAAAAATAGAAGAAAAATAGAAAAAAAATTTTGTCGAAAGTATATCTTGATGTATCTAGAATCGAAGAGAAAAAGACGCTGATTCCGAATATATAATTTTTATAATTTGTAGACATACGGTTTGTGAGATATTTAAATTTGAAAAAAAAAATGAAAATAAATATTTGAAATGGAACTATCCTATTGCTTTCTCCATTCTCATTTTTTTACCATTTTTTTTTGAAATTTTTTCTATATTAAATCTCATAACTCTAGATATTGAGACGCGTCGGTGTTTGCATCCCCTCCATAAGTCCATATATAACTTGAGATTCTAGCTTTGCCCATAATCGAAAGTGTGCGTATACTACGAATCGGATAATCTATAAAACGTTATGTCAAATCGATGGTATTCTACGATTTAGTAATAATATATTTTTATTATAAGTTTTTTTTTTTTAATATATATGTCGTTGTCCTAGTTTTTCGTCGGTAGATAAAGTCTATATCTTGAAACGACTTTTCAAGAAGGACAATTGGATCTCGTAGTAATTCCAAAGTAAGTAATTGGAAAAATTATGTATATATTTGTATTTTTTATTGGGTTAGATGTCTTTAAATGTACATAAGTATTCGGTGAGTTCTTTACCGTCTATACAACTAAATTAAGCACTGTTGTGTGTAAGTAACAATTTTTTTCCCCGTTATATGCATAAAGTAACATGTAGAACAGTTAACCATTCATTGTTTTTGTTTTATAACACAAGAGAATTGATATAGATAACCCTTAGGACGGTTCCAACCATACAATTGGTTGGAATCGGTTGTCAACCGGTTGATGACTTGGTGTCATTGGTCCAATCGATTGCAAAACATTTCATTTTCAAATTGGTTAACTGATTGCAAATTGGTTGAAAAATATGAGGGCTCACGTTTTATTTTAATTTATTATTGTTTAGTGAATAGAACTAGTGGTATATCGGCAAATACGAGACTCAGAAAAACGAAGTGGTTAGTCATTGATGGCAGTGGATAATCGGTTGTGAATCAGTTTTGAATTAGTTGTGAAAATCTAATGTGACACTAAGGTGCCAGAAGTGGTTTGGAAGTAGTTCAACAACGGTTGAAAGTGGCCATAGGGCTCTCAATAGAACTCCTCGAAGTTATTTATTAAACTCAAAGTTTCATCTATTATCAAAAATCATGATTAATACATCAAAAATAAAAGAAAAATTTCAGTGAATTAAATACAAAAGGTTAGTGTATTAATTAAAATTTGATTAAATAAAAAAATTTAACTTCAATAAATGCACAATTTTCCTTTTTATAACTGCCTAAAGAGCTGTCATTATCACTTCCTCAATATTAATATCCACCTAATCATCCATGTCACCATACACGTCATCACATGCATAACACGTCATATATTATATTTCATAAAATGCCATTTGGCATTTTCTTTTTTTTTTTCTTCAAAAATCGTTTTAATTACTCCATCAGATTTTTGTTCTTTCGTCACTAAATTGTTACAAGCTTGCAACTATTAAATCTTTGCTAACACCATAAGACCATCTCCAATGAATCGGACTCTATTAAGTTCAATACACTGACACGTTATCATTTCATCATTTTCAATAAAATTTCTACAGTGCATTGAACTTACATAATCCATTAAACTGACACCTCAGCATACTTTATAATTTTCTTACTTTTTATATTTGATAAATTTTGCACTAAAAATCTAATCAATATAAATATAACTAAAATTAGAGACTATGTTTCTTATAAATTTTAACCAATTTCATTATATCCTGTTGCATGGTATCATCGTAATTTTAATTTTTTTTAAAAAATAGCAAATAACAATTTGTTGTAAATAGAAGATAAAAAATATAATAATAATAAAAAAATCATTTATGAATAAGTAGTGGAGCTGGATAAAAAATTCATTTAATAATTAAAAGTTGTACTTTCATACATGTAACACGGGTGTGAACAGAGACGGTCGATGCTTTATGCGTGGTATGACATGTCAACCTACAATGCATTAGACACATCCCAACTTGTCATCTCATCTCTATTGGACTTTGTCACATAAGAGCATTGTGAATGCTCTAGCATCATTATCACTATATTGCTTCCTGATTACACTGCTACAATTATAACATCATTATCACTAAGACCTACAGTGGTGCGGGATCTAAATTGATGGTTGTCACAAGTCTACTGTTTCTTCAAAATAAGGTCGCCAGATATCGAAGATATATGCCGGAAAGTTTCAAAAATCGCCGCCGGTATGGGTACAAGAATCGTGAGGTCAGTGGTGATGGTTGTTGATTTTGGGGTCAACCGATTTATATTTTGGAGAGGTGTTGTTTGATTTGGATTTGGGTTTTGCAAATTTGCGAAATTAATATAGGGTTTTTGATTTGGATTTCTGCTTGCATGCCATAAATTGTGGGGACGATAATACTAACAAAGTAAAAGGAATTAACGAAAGCGAAAAAGGAGTTAAATAGAAAGTTGAGATAATTACGGGTGGCATAAACAAAACAAAAAGAAAATGCTAACATGTTACAAATAAGCAAGTGACTTGGTGTAACCCATCTCAAGCGAAATTATGTACATATAGTGGTGATCAATATAGTGGTGATCAATTTTATTTTATACACATTAGATAAGTTAATGTATAGTTGTATACATTTATGAGCATTTGGACACTTTCGTAAATCGAAAAACCTTTGTTCCTTATCATTTTTAGCACATGTACGTTTACTTTATTCTAAAAATAATAATAAAAAGTTAACTGCAAAAATTACGGAGTATATCAATGCTGTGGAGTATATATCTATAAAAATATCTTGCTTATATATTATTATATATATATATATATATATATATATATATATATATATATATATATATGTTTTTAAAACATTTATTTTCTGATATCTGTCTCGTACGAAACACTGGGATGCAAACTACACGGCTTCTTCATGTCGACTTTTCTAGAGGTACAATAATTAATTAAGTTTGGTCTTGTAAATGTATTTTAAATTTTTAATAATCATGATGTGTATTGGTTGTTGGGTGCATGTTGAATGTTAAGATGAGTTACTCGAGTTTAAATCAGGGGGCTAATAATTGGATTTTTGAGTTTTGAGGGTGAAGATTTTAATAATAACATAAATAACTTTAAAATAGATTTCATTTTTATACGATTTGTAATTTTTTGGGGAACAAGTGCCTCATGCTCAATGTATAAATGATTTCCCGCTACATCCACCCCTGATTTAAATAAATTTGTATGATCGATGCAAGAAAAAGACAAACTCGACAATCACAACGGTCTAAAATTCGAATCACGAAAAAACCAAACACAATTAATACAGTTCTTTCGAGGCCAAAAACGAGCACAAATGGGCCGATAACTTGATCATGGAAGGTTGGTCTAGTTAGATCTTAGCTAGGCTACAATCAAATCAACTCAAACTATATATTCATTCGTAGTGTTCTAAAAAATGCATAACTTTCTATGTGATATATTTGGTATTTCGTAGATAAATGGGATCATATCCATGATGTCAACATCATACAAACGTTGAAGTTATGAAAAAATGAAACCAGGTGTATATTTTGATACTCGACCACCTCATGGATAACTTTCCCTATTTAGTTACCAAGTAATTATAGGGCAATTTGGAACGTACATTTCACCATTGTACCATAGCTTCTGCTTCATCCATAAAGAGCATTAACGTCATTTAAATTATTTATCTACAAATCACCCACATATGCTGTATGTTGATGTACGAATTCAAACTCTTAACCTATAAATGATGAAGTTTGGAAAGTAAAGATTCAATTTGTTTTACTCTATTTTTAGTTGCTTTAAAGCAACGAGTTTAGATTCTGGACACTATTAATTAACTTATACGAGTTTATCAATTAAAAGCCAATAAGAAGTTGCGTGAATCAATGTTAGTGACAAGACAAGTCAAGTGTCAATTCCAAACATTTGAAATCATATGACAGTCAGTGATGTGTTGTCAATCCGTGATATGTTTATATTGCACTTCGTTTTCTAACAAAGTGATCACCACAATTAAACTTTTAATCTCTTAATCTGAGTACTAACATGCTTCAATAATTATATCCACAAGCTAGCATCTTTTGTGATGTCCACAAATTAGTTAAATCCAAAATATATTAGGCTCGTCCCAACGCGTTTCCTTCGTGGTGGGTCGACAAAGGCCGGCGAACCAACGTCATTAGTATGATTTTGTAGGTCATGATTCTTCAATTGGGCGACGAAAGGGTTGGTCTGAGGGTGGAGCCCACTTTTGATATAATGTTTTTTTAATTCTGACCATTGTTAAAAAAAAAATAATTTAAAATGGTGTATAACTGCTTAAACTTTTTTTTAGCTCTAATCCTATATGAATACACATTTCACATTACCTTTTAACACATTACAAAATAACCATATTTGTTACTTCCCAACACTTAACAATTTCACACCATTTTTTACTTTCAAACGGTTAAACAAATCCATACCATTCTATACTTCCAAACACCCAAATAATCATCTTCTTTTACTTTCAAACACCAAAAATGTCTAACATCGACAAGGAAATGTTACAAAATTTACTTAACACTCCCATCTACCCAAACTTACCGGTTGTCTCATCTTCGACGTCTACTTCTAACAATTCACCAACCGACTTTCAACCATATCAATTCCTACCCCAACCATGGTATGTCTAACAACAACAATGCGGCTACTAACCATACAAACAACCACTATACGGCTATTAACCATCACCATAATACGGCTTTCAACCATCACTACCATATGGCTTTCAACCATACTCTCATCCACAATCCTACCCACACTCACAAACACAACCCGAAACTCCACAGTCATGATGAAATACAATCCGAAGGCGAGGGACGTGTAGTAAAGGGAAAGGATAAACAAAAAAAATATCACAAGTGAGGTGGACGGAATATGAGGTCAAAACATTGAATGATCGGTGGGTCGACAATTTTTAATATAATGTTGAAGAAATTCGCAATCCGATTCATAATCTTGGAACAAAATTCTCAAAGACTACCATCAATTAGTTGATATGAAACGTACAAAAAATCAACTAACCGGTAAATGGAATGAAATTCGAACCGACGTCAAGAAATTTATCGGCATCTACAACCGGTAAATGGAATAAAATTCAAACCGATATGAAACGTACATTAATAACATTAATTTTTTATCGTAATCGTAGGTTTTTATTATTGTAATTTTTATTTTTAGTATTGTAATCTTTAAATTTATTAATGTAATGTTTCTAATTATTTATGAAGTAGTTTTTATTTAGTTTGTGTTAAATTGTCTGAATTAATAGTTAGCGGGTCCCGAAAATGTACAGAAGAAAAGATTGTTGACAGTGTTTTGTCAGTCTTTCGTTAGTTTTGGATGTGTTGACGTGACGTTGGGCTGACACAAGGGAAGAAATAAATGATGAAAGCATTGTTGGGAGTGGTTTTAGATCATTAGCTTGTAGTCGATCAATGGGCGGATGTAGAGGGGGCATGGGGCAGTTGCGCACTTAAAGTTTCTAAATCATATAAAAGAAATTTTTTTAAGAGTATTTATGATATACTTTTTATAAGTTTTGACTCCTCAAAACTTAAAAAATAATCAAAAATTTTTTGTCCCCCCATTTATTAGTTCTTAACTCCGGCTCTGAGTCCATTGTTCTCGGTCGAGCACATGTGGCATGCCTATTCAAGGCCGAGAATAAATTTTCAGCACTACAACAGACTAGTTGTGATGGTGCATCGTCAGGGGTAACACAAGCTAAAATAATTCACCAGAACAAAATCAATAACCACAATTCAATATGTTTCACTTTAGTTCTTTTTATCAACAAGTACTTGTAGGGATGGACATTTAGACTGAAGTACGGTACCGAGCCGGAATCGAACCGGTCCCGTACCGAACTGGTACCGACCGATACAAATGGTACCGGTATTCGGTATTTGATTTGTGGACAAAAAAAATCCGATACCAATCGGTTGGTATTGGTTCGGTACCGGTATGGTACAATGCACACAAAATACCTAAATCGAACCGGAACCGACCGGTACCAGACCGAACCAGTACCGACCGATACAAGTAGTACCGGTATTCGGTGTTTGATTTGTGGAAAAAAAAACATGGTACCAACCGATCGGTACCGGTTTGTCACACCCCCAATTTCATGCTTTGCAGAAGCGATTGTTTTTGGGCGTGACTAATCAAATATCAAGCACAAAGATTTAAGCAAACGACTCTAAATGAGACGTTTTTGAAAATACATTACATTACAAAAGTAGTACAAGGTTTTAAGTCATAAGTATACATCATTAGTGAGTTCACAAAATGAATCTGAAGATTTTAAATACATAATCATAGTACAAAAGATAATGCGAGTAAAATCTTCATAAGTGTGTTTGCATGCGACTCGTACTAGCTTAGCATATAAGTAGATCCTGCTGGGCCATCCTACTGTGGCTGCGTACCTGAGAATGCATTACTAAAACGCGTCAACCAAAAGGTTGATGAATCTCACAGATTTGTAGTATATAGTAATAGAAAATCCAGTACAGTTCAATAAGTAGAAACAATTACACCAATTGTAATTATGTAAGCAGTAACAATTACACCACGGTAATTAAGTAAGTAATATCAATTACACAACGGTAATTCAGTAAGTAAGTATCAATTACACCACGGTAATTTAGTAAGTAAGTATCAATTACACAATGGTAATTTAGTAAGTAAGTATCGATTACACAACGGTAATTTAGTAAGTAAGTATCAATTACACAACGGTAATTTAGTAAGTAAGTATCAATTACACCAAGGTAATTAGGTAAGTAAGGTGTGCCAAGAGCCATCATAGTCGAAGCTTAACAAGTTTGTAATTTGCCCCCGTGAGTGCTAATCCAAAAACACTCATACGAAACGAGTAGAAAACACCTGTTTATACGAGTACAGTTCGTGGTGGCGCTACCACCCCAGGCGGGGATTGTCAGTCCCATATGGATCCGTATACTAAAACTCGCGCTTATCCCATAACTAACAACTATGATTCAGAGGACTTCATTGGATTAAGACGTAACTCATGCAATTCAATAAGTCTGTAGGTCTGTAGGTTGGTATAGTTTGTAACATGGTAACTTGTAAGTCAGCCATGCAGTAAGTATATAAGTTGGTTAAACAGTATGTATAGAAGTCGATAAGACAGTAAGTTTGTAGAGTAGCAAGTTAGTAAAATCTGTAAAGTAGTATTCCAGTAAAACAGTAAGTTTATCAGTAGGTCAAGTAGTAAGTATAAGTCGGTAACCTTGTAAAGTAGTAGTGTAGTAAATCCGTCAAGTAGTAAATTGGTAAAGTAGTACGTTTGTAAAGTAGAAAGTACGTAAAGTAATAAGTTTGTAATGTATTAAGTCTGTAAAGTAGTGGTTATTAATTTAGTAAAGTAGTATGTCTATCAAGTAGTAAATTTACAAGTCGGTAAAACCATACATACATATATGTATACAAGTAAAACAAGCAATGCATCTCCCCCAAAGTAAAGACAGTAAAAAGGGGCCGTGAGACTCACCTGAAGAGCAAGCAATCCTAAAGTACGTGAGTTGTTCCAATGGTAATCTCCTAATTCCCTAAACATGTGAGATTATAACGAGTAAGTGGATGTTTAATTAAACCATTCATATAAGTGTTTGAGTTTGAGTTTCTGAAAATGTATACGGCGCGTTGGTGACGGTTTGTAATAATAATTTCAAACTATCATTATTATACATGATTTGTTGTACTTATAAAAGTATACGTGTTTCGTGTGTAAGTCGTATCGTATAAGTTTAGTTGTTACTCAAGTTCGTCACATCCGTTACATTTTATTTTATAAGTTACGAAATTTGGTACGGGTCCGAAAACTGAAATATGCCAT
The DNA here is from genome assembly GCA_963422505.1 of Pseudognaphalium luteoalbum. Taxonomy (NCBI): domain Eukaryota; kingdom Viridiplantae; phylum Streptophyta; class Magnoliopsida; order Asterales; family Asteraceae; genus Pseudognaphalium; species Pseudognaphalium luteoalbum. The sequence goes on from OY730198.1 coordinate 96,443,078, forward strand.
TTTCGACCCCCAGACGACCCCGAAAGGCCTAAAACCGTCTAGGCTATGGTACATAGCCTTGATCATTGGGCCGTTTTTGAGTGACCGTGTGACTTTTAGCCCAAACCGTTATGATAAATTTTTCATCGAGAAACTGTTTTACAAAAACTGTTCTGTTTGAGTATTCCAGCCGTTCGGCTATAAAGGTCCAGCCGTTCGGCTATGGAAGACCTAGCCATTCGGCTATGGAAGTCCAGCCGTTCGGCTATGGAGGACCTAGTCGTTCGGCTATGGAAGTCCATCCGTTCGGCTATGGAGGACCTAGCCGTTTTCGGCTGATGAAATTCAGCCGTTCGACTCAGGTACCTCTTGCAGGTCTGTTCGTACAGTTCATCCCCAAACCAGTTTTTAACTTCATTTTTAACCAAATTCTCATATATAAAACACTAGTATATGATAATATAAGTATTATAAACGCGAAATTAAAGTAAAGTTTGAGTTTCCTTAAGAATTAAAATTTGAACCCGTGAGGATGAGGATGATGATCCGGATGGTGATGATGATCAAAGAAGATGAAGATGAATGTGATGATAATGATGATTGTTATTGATGTTGTTGTTGTTGTTGTTCTTGGAAGAGAAAAGAGAGAGCCGGGAGATTGAGAGGAAGAGATGAAGAAGAAAATGAAATGAAAGTGAGGGGTGTGTTTGATCGGAGTTAGCTTCGTGAAGGAGCTTACCAACTTCAATTATTAGAGTTGGTTGGTTCCCGTTCGTAGTACAAAATACTCGTGTTTTTGTACCCGATCGTAATGTAGTATAATGTTTTAAAATGATAAATTTCTAAAAATATAATCGTTTATATTTTTAATCGAAGTATTTTATAAAAACACTTTTGATAGGCTATAAAATTATGTCTTTGTTTTACTTTGAACTTACGGATAGTTTTCTGTGTTCAAAATGTATTTAGATTTCTAGCGGAGTAAATAATTATTATTAGGGTTAATACACACAGAGGGGATTAAAGTATCCCAAAATGTTCGCTTGGGGGATTAAAGATAATTTTCTAACACTTGCATGAATTAACTATACGAGTTTTTATTTTAGATAAACAAAGTTTGTTTAAATGTTCATTTGGATAAACCCCTTCATGGATGACCGTTTTGATACTGGTTGGCTATGCCACGTCGATTACACACAGGCTCTAACTAAGCAATCAATTGCCACGTTATTTAATGAGCGCCACATCATTTTTTAAAATAAACAATTACTAACTTAAAGTTACCTTTTTAAAATCATATTCCATCATCATCGTCATCTGACTCTTCTCAGACCATACCATCTCCATCATCTTTATTTTTTATTTTTTTTAAACAATGATAAATAAAAGTAATGGTGGTTGTTTGGATCTTCACACCATCATCTTCATCCTTTCAGATCTGAAAGAAGAAGAAACCAGTCGTCACACCGGATTATGCTAGTGGTGGCTAGGTCGACGGGTGGTGGCGGTGGTTACGGTTAGCTGGTGGTGGTTACGGTCGGTTGGTGGTGTTTACGACCGTTAAAAACCTACGATTAAAGTTTGAAACAGACAATCTAACACCTTTCTTTTGCTATTCACAAATTTAACAAATTTTACCAAATTGATCTTACCAAAATTATTATCTTTACTAGAAATAATTGATGAAAGAAGAAACCCTAAAACTAGATATAGAAAAAAAAACCCAATATTAAATCTAGAAGGAAAAACACTAAAACTTCCGATGCCTTAATCATCTCCAACGCACCATCTTCATCTTTGGCAGAAACCTGCAACTCCGTCATCACTGTTTGATACAACGGAGATGATGGCTTGATGAAGTTCGGAGGTGGCGAATGGAAGTCAACCCAAAAAACTAAGTTCGGTGGTCGCGAGATCCGGAGGTGACTATGATAGATCTGGAGAAAATAGCCTCGGTGGCGACAGTCAACATTTAGTGAAAGTGGTGTTTCGCTAATGAATGGCGGCTATGTTTGATAATAGTGGAAGGTTTTTAGATAATAAGTTGTGGTGGTGGTGGTTGTTGGATGATAATGGTGGTGGTGGGGGAACTTTGAGAGAAGGGGAAGGGGGTTGGGGTAGAGAGAGAAAGAAAAATGAAATAATGAGTTAAAAAAGCATAAAAAGTCTTTATATATTTATTGTTTTAGATTTGATTTTTTTTTCATGTACACATAAGAAACTTAAGGCCACGTCAGGATTTTTACCGGTACAACCTGCTGAATTTGAATTAGTACCCGGTTTTCCAAGTTAGTTCATGCAAATGTTAGAAAATTATCTTTACTCCCCAGACGAACATTTTGGGATACTTTAATCCCCTCTGTGTGTATTAACCCTTATTATTATTGACAATAATACTTTATTTGAAAATGTTTTTTCACCAACATCCGTATTTAAAATTACGCGTTCTTTTATATTTGTTTGTACGTGATTAAATAATCGTTATGTTATATATATATATATAAATACATATATAATATCCAATACTTTCGTATTATCTTGTATTAAGGTTTAAAGTTTAAATTGACCGCTAATTTTGACCCTTTTTAACCGGGTGTCACATGGTTCGGTACCAGTATGGTACCATGCTCACCCCTAAGCACTTGATTTCAACAAAAAGAACGATCGTAATAAACTTTGTTTAAAATTGAAATACCATAATATGTAGTAGATGACATTTTATTGGTAATAAAATATGGTAACAAAATGTCCCGTCGAGCCAGAGCTCTAATTCAGGTTGTTTCGCTCGTAAAATGTAAAATTTGTGTTTGTATTGTATCGTAAGATATTTTGGAAGCTCGAACTCGGTTCGACTCCGACAAATTACTATGTACTTGTTGTCAATGTAACATAAAAATAATCATTGTATCTGTTTGTAAAGTAGTTTAGTTATCTATTTTATATAGCATTTGTTATTCATAATATAATAAAAACAAAATATATGACTGTTTTTATAAAATAATCTTATGTGTAGTTAACATCATCTAAGCATGCATTAGTAGTGTAAGTATAAATGAGGGGTTAAATGTGTGTATATACGAAATAGTTGAGGGTCAACTATATATATATATATATATATATATATATATATATATATATATATATATATATATAGTTTGTTTATTGCACAAAGTCATCTCTAACCATCTCCAACTTCAAATTATTAAAAATAAATAACATATTTCAAGCATCTTCAAAAACATTTATCTTTTATTATAAAAACTAGAGTACATACTCCAAACACTTTTATAGTATTTAAGTAGTAATTTATATATGCATGACAACCAATAAAACATGTAATTAGACATATGGATGAATGAATAGTGATGCTCTATATATGGAGCAATTAATCATCATCATACTACAATTTTTTTTCCAAATATTGAGCATAGTTGGGAAGTATTTTTGCTATAAACTTCAATTTAAGAGGAAAAAGTGAGTTTGAGTAATATGGTTGGAGATGAACTAAGAGTTTAATTTACTATTAAAAACAAATGTTACATCCCCTACTTTTTATAGATATAATACATTCATGAACGACTCATTCAAGCTTACGAGCATACTCGAGCTTGATATAAGAAGTCCATGTTCATTTGCTCAAGTAGTCCGATTAGAATAATCTAACTCATTTACACCATAATAAAAAGTATGGAGTATCATTTAAATTTACTATTTCTCCCTTTTCTAACTATTGATAATATTGGTTTTCATTTACAAGTTGTATGTTTTGACACCACTTCACTATTATATACTCCCTCAATCACTTTTATTGTCCACTTTTGACTTTAGTAGTTTTTATTTAATAATTTTAACCATAAATATTTTTGTTTGTGTTATATAATACTTGATGTAAATTATCCTAATGAAATTCATTCAAAACTCAATCCATTCATATATTTTACATCAATTATTATATAATAAAAACTAAAATATTCAAGGTCAAAGTTGTCAAAGAAATACTTCAAAAGTCATAATGGACAATAAAAATAGAACGGAGAGAGTATATGATATTTTACCTAACAAGTACAATAATCTCAAAGAGCTATTACGTAATAACACTTAGTTATCCAATGCAGAGAAAATTAAAATTTCGATACATAAGTGAATCGATCGATAACGTCAATAAGTTTTAGATATATACATGTCACTCAATTTCACAAATGTGTCAACTAAGTAATTTATGTATAATGATAGATAGTAGGGGTAAGAATGGGGCGGTTATGGGTCAGTTATGACCTATGAGTTAAAAATTATCCATAACTGACATGTCGGTTAATTTATCCGTCGGTTATCGGTTAAATTGTTAGCGATTGTAAAATTATAAGTTTTATCTATCGGTTTAATACAATTATAAAAAGAAAAATCGCAACACGATTGTGAAAGCGAAAAAAACTTAGAATGTAAGTAAAAAACATTGTTTCTGCTTGTAAAACATCAACCGTCATCTACTGTTAACATCGTCGTTTATGAAAGTCGTTAAACAATACTTTATGTGTATATGTGGAACTTCAAAACCGAAAGATGAAGGATTAAGAACACTGACGTTTGAGAGAAAAAGAAACACATTTAATTTTGTATGATGATATCTTGTGCCTTCATGTATATTTGCTTAAATAGTATTACATTTACAAACTTAGATGTTGTATATAACTATATATATATATATATATATATATAGTTATATATATATATATATATATAAAAATTTAATAAATATATATATATATATATATATAGTTATATATATATAACTATATATATATATATAGTTATATATAGTTATATATATATAGTTATATATATATATTATAAAAATTTAATAAAACATATAATTGAACGGTTCGGTTAATGCCGGTTAATTTGGGTTGGTTATTGTTGGTTAACCGTAAACGATACAATTTAGTTGGTTAATTGAAAAATCAAAAAAGAACCGTTGGTTATTAGTTTGGGTAAATTAATTCGGTTCGATTAATCTGTTCAATTAATGGTTAAGTTTGCTCACCTATATAGATAATATCTATATAAGTATATCTATTATAGATATACTTATATAGATCCGAAGTAGCTCTAAAAATGTGAAGCTGACATGTGTGAAATTTAACGAACTAATAATATCAGAAGAGAAAACTAGTAATCAATTACATTATGCTTACTTTTAGGTAATTCTTATTTAGTTTTATATATCATTACTATCATTACTATCTTTATATATCTTTAATATATATATAAAACAAAATACCATAGAGCAATTTAAACCCTTGATTAGGCTCCTAAATTGAAGATCAATGGTGTAGATTAGTTTAAAATAATTACAATAAATACCCCTAATATTAATTAAAACCGTCTTGCATTATAATAGGTAAAAAGGGAAAAAGCTACAGTAAAACATTGCCTTAAAATTTAATAGACCTTAAACCCTAGGAAAAAAGGTCGATTTTTTTTCATCTCAGAAAGATGTTCGTACGCAGCAAAGAATTTCCAACAATTATGTTCAACAAAATAAAATAAAGAAATCTTAGAAGAACATGTTGGTTTCCTTTCCAACTTTTGGTTTAACTTTTATGATTGTAGTTATAAAATTTTGTTTTTTATTGAAACTTCTATTTTGTATACTTGTTTTATGTTGATTCAACTTCTTGATTCTGATCGAATTATCAATGGCTATATGGATACTGGTGATGTCATCAACGGAAAGCCAAATAAGAAACTCAAAATTCGAAAAAACATCCTGGTAGATTACTTTTTTTTTTATAATTACATTAATCTTTTTATGTGATGTCAATATAGTAATATAGTATGTTGGTGAAGAAAGAATAGTAATCAGAGTACATAAAAAATTTAGGTCATCTGATATAGAATAAATGGCATAATAATGTTTACTCTTTAACGCTGAATTGATTTCACTCAGATCGATTGATATAATAATTTTAATTATTCACTTTTGTTGAGAGGTTCTGATATTACTATAGCACTCGATGATGGTTGGCATTTATTAATTTATTTTTAGTTTATTTTATACTGCAGTTGGCATGGATAACCTAAAGGTTCAACCAAGGTTCTTGCATTTAAATGCTACAAGTCAAAAGTGGGCACCAAGAGGTAACTTATTTTATTCTGACTAATATTTGATCTGAAATTGATTAAAGAAATCGAGTTGTATGGTTGATGATTGATTTTGATTTGTGCATTTTAGCGTCTCTGCTGAGCTTCTTGACAATGCTTTAGACGAGGTATTATTGACCATAAACTCTATTATGGTCGAATTTGTGCAAATTCTTAACGATTAAGTATGACAATTAATTTCCTTCATTAGGTACGTATTGGAGCTACTTATGTTAATGCAGATGTCCTGACTAATGAAAAGGATACTCGCTATAACATGTTGTTGGTTGAAGGTATGTATATGTACTACTGCTTTTAAATAGTTATCGTTCATAACTAAATAGAGTATTTATTTCTTATTTTTATCAAGATATCAGATATCTACAACAACCTTATTTCTTCTAGCAAATTTTTTTACTAGCATCATTGTGTTTAGCATCTCTACTAATTACGTATTAGTGTTGCTACTCTAATTGTTGTAACTTTTGCACCAGCTAGCTCTCTACTGTAGCTTCCCTTTCCTATCTTATAGTTGAGATCCAAAATGTAGTCATTGGGATAGATGAAAAGGGTACATCATAAATGAGTATGCGTAAAAATTCATCAACCGTAGATATAGAAGGGACTTTGCATTCATATTTTAAACTTTACACATGTAGCCTCACATAGCATTTGCAGCTGCACCACCAGCAATAGTGGTTTTTTTAAACATACGTAGAACCTATGTAATTGTTTCAACTTAAGCAACTTTTTGAGGATATTTTTTTTTTAAATCTAAAACTATATTTTTCTCCCGATACAAAGTTGTAGGAAACATGCTGGTATACGTTTGAACATCAACATGAACAACATTTGCTCTTATTGATCTCGATCAAGGTTTAATTAATATATGGGAGCTATGTTTGTGATGGTTTTATACAATGTGGGTGACTAGTGACGTTTTTTTTTTCGAATTTGTAGATTGCAACTAACTAAAGAAACAACTTATCGATATTACCCACAAAAGGTACATAAGTTTATTATCAAGAAGTATGCATTCTTTTCTTTCTCTTTATGCTAAACCAGTTCATTTGTTTTGTTGTTGTAATTGATTTATCCAGAAATGTCTTATCTGAACAGTTTTAGTTACCAATTTGCAGTCCAACCAATAAAAAAAGTTGAGTAGAAAAGATTCAAAAATGTAATTGCCTACATTCGCTTAGATATATCGTTATTTTAGTATACATATCTTCAGTCTATATGGCCATATATATGTACTTTGTATACATATCATTGTTCAAGTCCCCTATGTTAAACTTCAAGTAAAGAGAACCGCATGAGTATATGCTATTTTCAGTTTAGCATTGGGACAAAAGTCTGGAAACTAATATAATAACATGGATACATGGTTCTGTTGGAAGTGTCTGGTATAACCCAACAAGCCCGTTAGCTAAGCCACCCATTTTGTCACCTCTTATGTTAAAGCAATCAATGGCCAGAATTATGAGTTTGGTGCTAACTTTTTGATCCTAAGGTATATATTATTGTTGCTTATCAACTAAGTACTCATTATATTCATTGATTACCTTGATAATGTTGGTTCGTTTGCTGAAAATTGTAAAAACTGATGCTTATTTGAAGGGTGTTGACTGACGGGCGTCTTCAAAAGAATGTCAGTTGCGAGTTATAGATAATCTCAGTGCCAAACCTAATACTCAGGTAAATTGGTTCGATGTTGTAATTTTTGTTATATCTTATGCCTATATTATGTTGCGATAGAGATAATTCTTTTTTTTAAGCTTACAAATGAGCCACACATGTCACATGGAATGACTAATTTTGACTATAAGGTAATCCATCTTTATGTCACAAACAGTCGGTCTTAGTGTTCTACTATTGTAATTTTGTTTAGATCATTTCTTTAATATATACAACTGATTTTTTGGACTTTACTTGTAGAGTACTATTTTTTGCAGCATGACATTTTTAAAATTTCGTTGGTCGAATTTATGACATGCTATTTCAGTCAAATTTACATAGTTTATTTCAAATTCTTAAATTTGAGCAGGACTAACTTGGAGAGTAAGTGAATGCCATCACTATCCAGGTACTTAACTTTTTGCGAGTCCTTTTTAAATATATTTTCTGGGATTTTATGTGCAATAGACCATGTTTGACTTAATTTAACGATGAAAGCTAAACTTGGTTTAAAAAATATGTCTTTAAAAGTTGCACAAAAATTTATTTTTGTACTGATTTATTTTCAATTAAAGGTAATAATTTTGACCCATTTACTTGTCATTATGTTAATTCGTCCCTAACATAGCACAAGCATTTCTATTACAAGTTTGGTTGTTTTTTTATAATGATTTAAGAACCTTGCACGACTAATTATTTTAATGGTGTCATATTATATGGTAAAGTATATGAGGAAGAGGGATAATGTACTTCTTAAAACATATATACTATCTATATGGCTGAGTTGTGAACACCCAGACGTGATGAAGGTGTGCATGACAATAGTAGTGTAGTTTTAAAGCCTAAACCTTTGTTCATGGTTTGTTATACTTAAAAGTTTGAGTTCTGTTTAGTTACATGAGGTACTTGGTAAGTTGGTAATGCTTTTCACGGTTTTAATTTGAATATGTTTATGATATGCCTTTTGTAACACCCTCTTTCCGGGTCTGGTAATTCCTTTATTTAAATTAGTTATTTAATTGTTTTTAGGAATTACTTGATATTAATGATTTTACTTATGAAACTTAAGTAAGTAAGTCTTAGGACTTATTGTGAATAGTAAACTATTACTTGTTTTAAGTTGATATAGATGACGATAAAACAAAATACTTTTTCTCGCAAATGGTTTTTAGGTTCCAGACAATAGATTTAGAACGGGTATAAAAATTATACCATCTTATATGTGAAGTCGGTTGTTAAACCGACCTTAGTATCCTTAAGTTTCCAAGTCTCCTTCTTCTTCTTTATTTTCATTTGTAAACTCACAAGTTCAAAGAAACCATAACCAAATTAGAATTAAGCTAGGTTTCTGTGATTTCGATTTCGAACAGCAACATCATCATCATCTTCATCATATCACCTTCATTTCCATTTTCAAAGGTGAGTTAATTTTGATTTATAGAAAATGGGTTTTGAATGATTGAATCAAATTAAAGCTTGTTATGTTGCTATTTGATGTTAGGGAAGTATTAGAAACCATAGAATTGAGTTTTTTTTGAAGTTTTGGTGAGTTTTAATTCGAAAAACTCGTAAGAACAGCGAAATTCGCAGTTCTCAGTTCGTCCTGCGAACTGAGTTCATGTTGCGAAGCGAGATGAGATTCTGCGAACTGAGTCGCTGCGATGCGAGTTGAGTTTTCGCTGTGCGAAGCGAGTTGACTCGCACTGCGAACTGAGTAGTTTTGCGGTGCGAACCGAGTTCTGCGAGCCGAGATGGCTGTGCGAACTGAGTTATTTCGTTGCGCGTCGAGTTTCTGCGAACCGAGTTGACCTGCGAAACCAGATCACTGCGAACCGAGAATTTTTAAAGATTTTTATTTCGCAAATTTTGAAAATGCGTAAGTCTTTTCGAGGAAATGGACATGTGACAATTTCACTAACTCAGATTGGATTGAAATTCGCATGGTCACTCGGAAACGAACTAATGATCCCGGCTCTATTTAAAGAGTCTAGGCAGTTTTTGGCCATTCGGGGTCATCTAGGGCCCGAAAATGGCATTTTTCAGTTTTTAAACGTCATTTCGGGATTTTCTAATTTCATTTTGAATGAACTTTTGTTTGACTAGACTTCAGGGATTACCTGATTTGATAAATATACTCTGATGATGATTATGGAACGAATTTCTAACTTATATTTGAATTTCTGTTTCAGATCAACCTAAGACTCAGTGATATAAGAATCCTGAGTGTGGAGACGTCAGAGGTATCGGTGAGTGGATTTAAAACTCACCATTTGATTTAGTTGTAACTATTTGGTTGCAACAAGTAAACGTAGATATGTGTAGACTGTTTAGTCTTGATTATTGACTATGAATCTACGTGATATGTGAATATATGTGTATCAGATTATTGAGGTCAACGTGTAGTTGGACTTATGGTTATTATGTGAATTACACAGGTTTTGATTCATTTGTTGTGTTTGAGACCTGTGTATGAGTTTAATAACCAATAGTTATCGGTCTATTCTGTATTGGCCATACAGATTGACGTTAAGTGTTCTTTGGGAATCCCCGGGTATTATGATATCCCAAGAGCCACCGATCCTCATTGAAATATGTGTGTTTACGATTATTTGGTGTAAACTCATAGTTAAGCTAAGTTGAATTGTGTGTGATAAATCTATTCACTTAGCTTTGTGCTAATCCCTCATATTACTTCCTGCAGATTTTGTTTACTATGTGGGTATTCAGGATGTGGATGCTTCGGCAGGGAATGTTTGACGAATGTGAACCCTGATGTATTTTGATAAATTAAAATTTGGAATTATATAATACCCCGTTTGTGTAATATGTGTAATATGATTTCAATAGTTTTAAACTATTGTGTATCGGAGTTTGAAAAAGATTATACACTTTTTATGATGTATATTAATAAACTATGTTTTTAAGTCAACGCTTCCAAGTTAAATCATTTAATATTCATATACTTAATGAGGGGTGTTATACCTTTTACATTCTATATGCTTCTAATTTTGCTTGACAAATGCCATTATTATTCACATCTTCTAATGCTTAAGTTTATCTGAATGGTTGAATAGCTTTTGGAATACATAAACTTTGGTTTTGTATCAATTGATGGAGCTTTCTGTAAAGGTCGGGCTGAAGTTGCCACCTATATCATATACTATAATAGATTATATATACTACACTTATATTAATGAGCTGTTAATGGCCATATCATTTTTTATAGGTTACCTTTTGTTTGTTATTTTATTGGAAGAATAGATGATCATAATGTTTATCAACACATAAATTTGCACATGTACTATACTTTATCTTAAGATCTCAACATATGCTTATTCATCCAGTTTTTACTCTAACTTTTCTTAGTTTGTGTAGTAAAAGTTATAATTATAAAAGTAGTCTTCCATACGTTGGTTAATCATTGTAACTTGGTATAGTGGTTGTTGATAACAATATAAATGTTCTTACCGTTAAATATCTCTTAAAGGGCAACTCTTATTTGTATACACTTGTCTTAATTTTAAATGATTATGTAGTTTATCATTTTGGGTGGATGTCGTTAAATGTATCAAATGATTTTGAAAGTGTATAATGATAATAGTTATAATAATAGTGAGTTTAACTTTGCAAATCAGTTTGGTTTTGGCATCCTAAATTATTAGCTTACTTTTATTTAAAGGTGTTGATATTATATGATTGATTTTGGACGGTTAAGGTAACATCACAAACATCGTGAAGAGTACAACAAATTTAAATATATTTGTCCACGACTATGGTTTAAGTAATTGTTATTTTCAATTCTTATAACATTAGTCACTTTTTTAATTGTTACATTAAAAAACACAAATGTATTAGCCCGCGTTGTCGCGGATCCTTCACCTAGTATATAATTAAAGCAAAATCTCATTGAGGAATTTTGACCCTTCGATGATTTTACCAATTAGATCTAATGATTGAGATTAAACTCTTCTAATTACAATTTACACCCCAAAAATATTAATATAATAATAATAATAATAATAATAATAATAATAATAATATAAAATATAAAATATCCTTCCTAAAAGGAAAAAAAACGTCACTTAAAAATATATAATAATAATAATAATAATAATAATAATAATAAAATAAATAAATAAATAAATACGTAATATAATAAGTATTAAAATATTATTATCTTACAATGTTACAATTTTATTGATTCATCAAAACTATATTCATCAACTGAAAATCAACCTATTGTCGATAATACAAAAAATCTACAACAATTTAAAAAGGTATCATAGGTAGATTATTGAACTTATAAATGTTTATTAATTTTGTATTTTCTAACATGTTTTGATTTAATATTATTGTATGCATTATTTATTACATAATAACTATTATGCAAATTCAATTATCATTAAGAAAATGTACCAAATTTATTATTGAATCTGTACACGAAAACCAAAAATTTATTATACCATAAAGGATTTTTAAAATCATTGATTAAGTTCCTTCATTCATGATCAACGATCTACACTTTTTTATGATAATTACACTTAAAAACCCCTAACTATTTTTAACCTTTCAAAATAACTAAAAAATATATATATAATTTTTATAACCAAAAAGTACGTTTAGATTTTGAACCCCCAATATCCAAAAACTTTATTTAAGTTAACTATGGAACATGTATTAAAGTATTAAATATAATAATAGTAAATTAAATGGATCAAAAACTCAAACTAAATCAACCTCTATATTAATACAAAAATTCGATCGATATTGTACATTTAAGAAATTGATTAGCATCTATGTATATACCATTCATTATTTAGTTATTTATTCTCTCAGATTCTTCCACATTTTACAATTTCATTGATTCACCAAAACCATGTTCATCAAATGAAAAACATCCTTTGACAATAAAATAAATCTACAACAATTTAAAGGTATCATATATTAATTATACGACCACAATACCATAAAATAAGTACATATATGTAATAAATCTTACAATTATACCTTAAAATATATGTAAATAATTAATCTTGCAACTATAGCCATAATAAATTAACTAAACTCAATATATCTAATGTTTTACACTTTATAATAAATCAATAATGAAAAAACTTTAACCATGTAATTTTATCTTAAAAAATTGAAAGTTCGCGTTGTCGCGGGTCATTTACCTAGTAATTATAATTTCATCGTAAATTTTAATCTAACTAAAAAGGAAATAAAGTGACACATTGCTATAACCGAATCATATCAACAATAAAATTTTGTATTACCTTTTGTATTACGATGTATACTTGTATAACACGAGAATTATGATATATCCATTTGACTAGTTGATCATTACTAAGGGTACTAAGTTTGGCAACCATTTTTTTAGAGAATTATTGGAGATTTTAAGAGCTTGAGATTCTAATTTTAAGAGTATCAATAAATTATAATTTCACAATTGTTGTTGTAACATCCTTCCCAAGGGTCTGGTAATTTCCTAACTTTAAATTAGTATTTAAAAGTGTTAGGAATATTTATATTATTTATTTGATTTCGAAACTTAGGTAAATAAGTCAAATGACTTATTGTGAATAGTAAAATATTATTTGTTTTAAATTTCTCTACTTGACGGTAAAATAAAATAATTTTCTCGCAAATAGTTTTTAGGTTCCAGACAATAAATTTAGAACAGGTATAAAAATAAAGCAATTGGGTATCAAGTTAGTTTGTGAGCCGACTTAAATTTCTTCATTTCCCTAACTTTCCTAACTCATTTCATGAACATACCATAAAATCCTCAAATCTTAAGCAACTACAAAATTGATAAAAAGCAAAGGAAGTTGTGATTATTGTTCTAGCTACTAATTTCACCTTACCTTCATCATCTTATCAATCCTTTCATCTTCATCTAAAAAGTGAGTTTGAGTTTTAGTTTTAAGATTGGATCATATGAGTGATGGAGTTAAAATTTTGAATTGAAGCTTAATTTCGTTGTTATATGATGTTAATAGATGTTAGAAACTCAATAGAACCCCTCTTTATGTTGAAATCACACCTGAAAATGAGTTTCTTGTAAAAATTCGGAGTTTTGGGTTCTGCAGAACTCAATTCGCAGTCGTCCCAGAAATTTCTCAGATCGCGGTGCGAACTGAGATGTTGCGGTGCGAACCGAGTTTCTGCGAACCGAGTCACTGCGATGTGAGTTGAATCGCTGTGCGAACCGACCTGATGCGTTGCAAATCGAAATGTCACGAATCGAGTTGACTGCGAACCGAGATCACTGCGAATCGAGATTTTTAAACTTTTTGTTTTGCAAATTTTGAAAACGCGTGACAATTTCATTAACTCGGATTGGGTTGAAATTCGCATGGTCACTCGGAAACGGCCCAATGAACAAGGCTCTATTCTAAGAGTATAGGCAGTTATTTGTCATTCAGGGTCATCTAAAGGTCGAAAATGACATTTTTCAGTTTTAAATGTCATTTCGGGATTTTCTGATTTCATTTCTGATTGAACTTTTGTTTGTTTAGACTTTAGGTGTTAAATACTTGAATAAATATGCTAGAATGATGATTATGGAACGAGTTACTAACTTATATTTGATTTTCTTTCTCAGATCATCAGAAGACTCAGTGACATAAGACAACTGAGTAAGTTGAACTGAGAGAGACAGGTGAGTGGATCTGGAACTCACTATTTGATTTAGTTGTAACTGTTTGGTTGCAACATGTAAACGTAGATGTGATTATTAGACTGTTTAGTATGAGTTAATGATTGTGAATCTTCATGGTATGTGGCCTTTGGGCATCAATGTTATTGAGGTCAACGTGTTAGTTGGGTTATTTTGTTATTATGTGAATTACACATGGACTTAATACATTTGTTTTTTGTAGAACATGTGTTTGATTATAATAACACTTAGCTATTGGTCTATTCTGTATTGACCTTACAGATTGATGATAAGTGTTCTTGGAGAGCCACCCGGGTATTATGGTTTCTCGAGAATCACTGATCCTCATTGATTAAAGTGTGTTTACAGTTATTTGATGTAAACGGATAGTTATGCTAAGTTGAATCGTGCTTTACATATTCTTTTACTTAGCTTCGTGCTAATCACTCATTATACTTCCTGCATGTTATATTTTGATATGTGGATGAGCAGGAAGCTGATGCGTATGCAGGATATGTTTGACTCCATGTGAACTCTGATATAGTTTGTAATAAACTAAAGTTTAGAATCATATAACACCTCAATGTTGTGTTTAGGATTTGAGGCGAAGAAATAGAGTCATCATCCCACTCGAATCAATTCAAGAAGGCATTTTGGTCAACATAATACTTAATACTAATGATTCCCCGCGGTTTTTCATGCAGATTTGACCTACCCCAATTTATTATAGAAATTTTCGGGATCAATGGTTGGACCATGCAAACTAAATAGTGTTTAAACTGTTGTGTTTAAAGTTTGAAAAAGTTTATGTATGATTTCATAAAGTATAGTAATCAAGTAAAGTTTTAATATACGCTTCCGAGTAAAATCATATAATATTGATGAAATGAATGAGGGATGTTATAGTTGTTTGACATAAAAAATATAATAGGGTTTCTTTGAAAACGAATCATTTTACTTGGAAGCATAATTGTCGACTCGTGATTCATACTTTGTCTCGTTTTCTTCGATTTTTGACTCATGTATCGTATCGTGACTCGACTCGTAAGAGTCACGATCAAACAATTTTATGTATACAAAATATATGTTGGATATAGTGTCCAAATTCATAACGAACTGGTAAGAATATCATTAAAAATAAAGTCATTTTTGGGTCATCCTCAATGAACACTTAAGAGAAATGAATGATATATAATATTAATAAGAATTAATATTAATATTATATAATTAGTTTATTAATTTATTAAAGTTAAAAAATTAATTAGAAACTAAAATAAATTAATGGAAAATACTGGCAGCGGATTCAACCGCCGGTTGGAGGATTCAAACGCCGGTTGGAGGATTCAGCCGGCGGCTGAAGTATAAATTAGTAAGGTGGTGGAGCACGCGGGTCGCGGTCGGGTACTTGGGCATAAAGCAAGCCCAATTGATGGCTGGAAGGTCCAACAGGCGGTTGGAAGTCGAAATCTGCAAACGCAAGGGTTTTCTCTCCATATATAAATAGGGGCAACCTATGCCTTCAGAATACATACGAAAATTCTTTATTCTCTGGGTTTCTTGGGTGTGAATCATTAGAAGTACTCTAGTTTTGGTATTTGCCTCCAAATAAGGAAGTTCTGCGAGGTGGTCTGCGTGCGAGAAATTCAATTTTCTCCAAGGTTAGTGTTTTTCCTTTAATTTGTTTTGTTTATTGCTTTATTTAATAAGTTAAGATCTTTTAGGGTTTTAATTTCCTTTTGCCCTAGATTAATTATTTAATTTCCGTTGCGTTTGTTAATCATGTAAGGGAATTAGAAATAGAAAACCCATTAATATATTATATGTACGTAAAAAAATAATATTAGTTGATAATCTAAGCACAATTTTACTATAATATTACAATTTCGCTAGTTTTGAGTCGAATCGACTCGTTACGTGAAACGCCCCGAAAATGTGATATTTTTTTTACACTCTCAATAATGTCCCATGACTACTCCATTTGTATAATTTAACCTTAATAAATTTTCCTAGTCAAAACAAGGTTTTTATAACCCAAAATGTTATTTTCTACTGACAAACGCGATCCTAGAAGTTGGTGGGATTGCGTTCTTAACTCGGAAAACCTTCTGTCACCAAATTTGCCTTGCGAACGCGATCCTGAAAATGTGGTCGGGATCGCGTGCCTTAGTGTAATTTTGGAAGTCAGCAAAAGTCAACTTTTTAAGCCAACTTCAAACACGCGTAACTTTTTACTCGTTATGAGTTAGGACCTGAAATTTTGCACACACATTCACTATAACCACATAAACATTTTCTCATATCAACTTTTTCAAGTTTTACATTTTATCAAAATTTGACCCGTAGACGAGTTTTAGTCCATTTTTTACTCAAAATCTTGACATACTACATTTCAATTCACTCACATTCAGACTTCAAGATTTTGACCAATTCTTTAACATCACCAATATGAATTATTGGTGCCTTAACCTTTGACTTTACTCAAGTCTAACTTATTTTGACTCGTTAACCAATTGGTTGCCCATTTGGACACCAAAATGATCCAATTGGGTCTTTGACCTTATTGACTCACTTTCTTGGTCAATTCTCACCCCATTTGACTTATTCAATTCAAACTAACTTACTAACATCATCAATTGACCATAACATCACCAATTGAAAATTTTGACTTTCATGCACTAACTTTCTCATTAACCTTGCCTTGACCATTATACTTAAATCTTTCACATACTTTTGATTATTTCAAAGTAATTGACTACTTATCACTAATCAATTCAACCATATTCTTAACTTTTTATCCTTTGACTTTTCAAAGTCAAAGATACATGTCATGACTATTTACAACTTTGCATTGTAAAATATTTTTTTGGGCGATTTACACAATTGGACACTCATAACGATCATTCAAGGAAAGGGAGCTTATCTAACCGTAAAGCAAGTTCCATTCCACTATAATCTCTTGCATCCATCTTCTATTCACTTTAGCCATTTGGTTCAACCGAACCAAGCACTTACAACATGAAACATCTTATGGGGTAAGCATTTAGCTTAGTGATTACATGAGCAATTAAATAAATAATTACATAACCTTTCCACATATAACATTATTATGACCATTTCACTTTACTACACAATCATTGTGTAATTGCAACATCATTCTACTAGTACCATATATCTAATTGATATGCATACTATAACTTTTGCCTTTAGTAACATACCTCTAGGTGGTATGTATACTAACATTTATTGACTTGATCAAGTGCATAGCATGCTTTCTTTCCTTGTCCCCGTAATTCACTCATTCCACATAACATTCACATATTCTCATGTTCTTTCAATACTTGCTACTTTACAACTTTTCTTACCACATATAGTAGCAAAACATAACTAATCAATTGAATATAAACTTTAACATTAATCTACTTCATAAACATAAACATCACATTTCTTGATTGTATGAACTTCTTGCTTACAAGCAACTTAGAACATACAACCTTTACCCATTTAACCCCCATATAACTCACCTTAGCCTTTAAGGAGATTAAGTCATTTAGCTCTTGCTTTGGAGCTTCCATATCATTTGATCACCTATCATAACATAATCACATAACATACACTTAGCATCAATCGGTGATCAATTTAATTAACCCTCATTACATTCTTATTATTTTCAATAGTTGATCTCTAATCAACTAAACATGACATTTAGTTTACTTTACCTATCATATGAGCTATTATCATTATTAAGCTCACTTTCTAATCATTTCTCATCAATAGAATCAATTAGACATCTAAAGCTAAGTAATCCACTTTATATCACTTACATCCTTTCAAGTTATGATCAATATGATCACAACCTTACTTGATTCACATTATCATCACAATTCAACCTTCTTTAATTTATTAACAAAGCTAATTCACCTCCTTTACCATGAATCCATCAAAACCCCATATTAGATTTAGTGAATTCTCATTAAATTTCATAACCTTTAACTTGTATTATTGTTAATATCATAATTACGAAACTTTACTAACAATAATTGACATCTAATTCACTTGATAACTTACCATAATCATCATGCTCACCTCAAAAGCACTTAACCAATTTATGGTTCTTCATTTCTAACTTGATATTAAGCTAAGAATTTGTAACATCTTCTTTAAGGGTCTAGTAATATTTTAATATTTTCTCCAATTTTAATTTTAATTATTTATTATTTAAGGTGTTGGGGATATAGTGTATATTAATTGTTTATTTGATAGATGTTGGATAAAATGGTCAAATAAATAATTGTGACAGGTAAATTATTAATTATCTTAAATAAATAAAGTGGTAAGAATAATAATATTTATGGAATCGCGAAATGGTTGTAGGTTCCAGACAATAGATTAGAAGGGGATTAAATTAAAACTTGCAAAATGAGTCGGTTAGAGAATGGAAGCCGACCAATTATTCTATCACCTTCTTAAATTCTCTTTACATTATTATTTCATAAAATAAACACACACAGGGGTTAAAAATCCAAATAGAAGAAATTAATTTGGGGGTTGATTCAATCCTTGCGCCATCATTATCTTGATTCTTACTTTTCTTCTCGAAGTTGTAAGTATTCTCATGTTCATGTATTTACTATGTTTTAAGTTAAACTTGTTTGAGATAGTGATTGATATGAAAATTATAGTTGAATAATGTATATATGATGCTTATCGATTTTGATTATTTTAACAAGGTGATTTAGCATAATTTTGGGTTTGAGTCTTGATAGTTCATATTTAGGAACTATGGGTTGAGTAAACTCAAAGTGGGTTAATGACTTTGAGTATGAAAAAGGGAAATTATTGTTGTTATCGATTTACTGAATTAGAGTTACTTGAGATTTGTAACTCGAATTATATGCCTAATTCTTGAACTTTAAAATTGATAAATTTAGGGTTCATAGTATAGGTATGAAAAAAAATTGAGTAGTAATTGAGTATAACAAGGTGTTATTGTTGCTATATAATATTATACAGGTTAAAAGTTAAATCGAAAGAATAATAAGTTAAATTGTACCTTAGTTGTGAGTTGAATCAAATTTCATCGTGTTTGGGGTTGAACATGGTGTTGCTCTGTGAGTCGCTGGGAACAAAAAGGGAGCCGGCTACTCCTTTGCTTGAGTCGGTGGATCCCATCAATGAGCCGACTGCTCCTCTGTTTAAACAGTCTGCTTCTCCAAGATTTAAAACAACAAATTATTCTATTACCACAAAATGCAATTAACCTGCTTATTTTCTGATTCGACCCGGCTGTTCCATTGAGGGAGCCGACTGTTTTGGTATAGAAACCGGCTGCTCGAGTATGGAGCCGGCTGATTCTTTTGTGTTTCAGGTCAAATGTTATTGTCTTGTATGTTTGTATAACTAAGATACTTGTGATAGAATGTGATAATTAGTAAAAGCTAGAAATAAATTATCTACAATAGATTGTAATAATAGATTATATTAATGACTTATAATATATATGTGTATATATATTATTCTAGCATGCAGAATTAGACATTGAGTTAATTTTAGTGCTGTATGATAATAGTACTTAACAAGTAATGTAAGTGACCTTATTATAATTTGAATACTTATGATTTTTAAGTATTGTACTTGCTAAATCATGAAATGCTTGATTTATACTATATAATCAAAAGTTATACTTATGTATTGAATAAGTATTAGGGATAATGAGACATGATTATGAACATATTATTTTGATGTAAATAATATTAGTTCTTGAATTTTGTATGGATATAAGTTATATATTGATGGGACGAGCTACTAACTTATATTTGATTTGTTGTATTCTCAGATACGGAAGAGACTCAGTAACATTAGATCACTGAGCTAGCTGCTGAGGTATCGGTGAGTGGATCTGTAACCCTCAACAAGATTTAGTTGTAACAGTTGGTTACAACGATTAATTGTAGTTAGATGTATACTGTGAATACATTGATTGCCTGAGTTGTTGAATTGTGATATTTGCTTGTTATTATATGAGGTTGCTCAGAGGTCAACAGGGTTGGTTGGGCTTAGTTGTTAGTGTTGAACAACTCAAGCTATCGGTGTCTCTGTATATGTTGATATAGATGGTTGATAAGTGTTCTTGAGGCTGTTGGGTACTCAAGGACCACCGATCCTCTTGGGTGTTTTGTGTTATGATTAATTGCCGTAATTGATTGTTATAGCTAAGTTATACTGTTGTTTGCAGTTCTGTCTCACTTAACGTTGTGCTAATCCCATTACTACCCCACTCCCTGCAGGTTATGATTTTGAAATTCTTTGGGATGGCAAGAAGTTCTGATGTTGAAGGAATGTTTGACCAGCGTTCAACTCTGATATATTTTGATAATAGTAATGATGTTGAAATTATATAACAGCTCGCTTTGGTTATGTGATGGTTGTAATAGTTTGGAAAGGTTGTGTATTATGTTTTGGAAAAATTTATGTACATTATGTATATTATATTTAAATCTACGCTTCCGAGTCAAAATTATTATTATAATGGTTTACAGAAATGAGGGGTGTTACAGAATCAATATAATTGAACTTAACTAACATTAATTTAACATTTTCATACCCTAAATTCAGATTTGAACTTATCAATTTCATAAACTTCTTGAAAAACCCATTTCTAGGGTTAGAGAAGTTGAAAAACATAACTTACTTGAGGTTAGGGAGATTCAAAGGATGATTAAGAACTTGTTTCTAGCTTCAATTTGATATAATTTCATGATTTCTTCTTGATTTATTCTTCCTGTTCTTTCTTTCTTTTTCTTCCTGTTCTTTCCGTTTCTTTCTTTCTATCTGTACGTATGTATGTGTATGAGATAGATATGTATGAATTTAAAACCGACCCTGTTAAGTGTATTAAATTACACTCCGTACTTATCATTGTCTGGAACTTAAAAACCATTCACAGTTATTACTATTTTATTTTACCTAAAATAATAATAACTTAAAAGAATTACTTTTACATTTACCATTATAATACTTTTAGATTTTTGGAGTGTTACATTACGATACGGTGAATTTTTACAAGATAAAACACGAGTTAGAGTAATCTCCGAGACACATTACGAGTCATATCTTTTTCCTTTCATTCTGTCTTGACACATACGAGTCATCTCGCGTCTCGTACAAGACTAACAACTATGCTTGTAAGCTCCTCAAGCTCGCTTTTTTCAAGGAATCCTTATTCCCTAATTATGAATTTACAGTTAATATTACCCAATGTTTTGAAGCGGTTGAATCAGTCCGGTCTAACCGGAAAAATGAAGAATTCCGACCGGTTGAAAATCAGTTTTGGTCTAGGTTTGATTAGTCAACGAACCGTCAGTTTTTCCGGTTTTGACCGGTTCAACCAGGAACCGGACCGGTTGGACCAAGATTTTATTTTTTAAATAAAAAAACGTGTTTAGGGTCGTTTTGGGGTGATTGGGCCGGTCCGGTTCGATCAAAACCGGGCTCCTCACCGGTCCGGTTCGAATTTCATTTTTAAAAACATTGATATTACCCTTCTTTTAATTATTAAAAATTTAAAGCCATATAATATTATGTACTTTTGTGTCATTTTACATTAATAAGTTTCAAACCCAGTTAATTTATCAAACACTTATTAACAAATAAAATATTCAACTTTAACTTTAATTAAAAGTTTCAGCTTCAGCTTTTAACATCCACCTCGAACTTTAGAATTACATGTCCAACTAGTTTTGTATTTTTGTCAAACGTAACCTACATTTATAAACACAATTTTACCCCTATTATTTTATTTTAGAGTTTTTTTTATACACATATCAACTCCTTTTAAATAGCCCCAGCCGTCTAGCCACCCAATTTCTCTCCTCTCTCCCCTAAAAAATATCTCCCACAAGAAATAACAGTAAACTCATCCCCTCTCTCTCTCCATATTCAAGAAACAAAAAAACTACAATGAAACATGAAGTTAAAATAACATAAAACTTCAAATTTCATCACAAAATCATCATCTTACATAAACTTTGTTTCTTATTCTTGAATATCATCTAGCAACAAGCTAAGATCATGTCTCTTGAAGATTCATTAAGATCTTTATCACTAGATTACCTTAATTTACTGATCAATGGTCAAGCTTTTAGTGATGTAACTTTTAGTGTTGAAGGTAGAATTGTTCATGCTCACCGTTGTATTTTAGCAGCTAGAAGCTTGTTTTTTCGCAAGTTTTTTTGTTCCGGTGGGACAGATTCTCCAACCGGGTCTGGGTCTGGATCCGACCCGTTAGGGTCAAGAGTCGGTAATATGGGTATGGGACCCGCTTCACCAAGAAACTCAACAAGTTCACAACAGGTTGTTATACCTGTGAATTCGGTTGGGTACGAGGTGTTCTTGCTGATGTTGCAGTTTTTGTACAGTGGACAGGTTTCAATTGTACCTCAGAAACATGAACCAAGACCTAATTGTGGTGAGAGAGGATGTTGGCATACACATTGTACATCAGCCGTTGATCTTGCTCTTGATACACTTTCAGCCGCTAGATCATTTGGGGTTGAACAGCTCGTGTTACTCACTCAGGTTTTTCTTTCTTCTCTCTCTTTTTTTTTGATGAAAAAGATTATAAAGACAAGCAAGATCTTTCTGGGTTGTTTCTTAAACTTGTTGTATTTAGATCTTTTTGCATAAAAATGCAGTCTTTGATTGTTTTATATCCGGGTTCTTTCTTAAATTTGTAGTTTTTGAATCTTTTTACATAAAAATGTAATCTTTTTGCATAAAAATGTAATCTTGGATTGTAGTTTAGTGTGTTGGAGTGGATGGTCCAAGTAGGCTTTTGAAAATGATTGTTTTTTACATAAACAAGGTTGAAACAGATGATGAAATACAATATACGATTATACGATCTTTCTTGAAAGTAGACAGAATATTTCCAAAAATGTTTGTATAGGAAAGAGAAGTGTTTAATACTAATGTGTTATCTTGATTTCATGAACATTGTTCATTTCTTGAATTGGGTTCTTCTATCTTTATGTTCCACACTACCAGCTTACTAAATTTAGATCATTTTTTTATCCATCTCTAGTCTTGTCTTCAACAGTCATTACACACATCATTTCCCCCCTAACACACTCAACTTTCCTCATTTGTGTTTTTGTTTGGTTATAGAGATACAGTCATATAAATAATGCAGAAAAGGGTAATGTCATACATCATAACACAATCTTCCTCCTGTAACAAAAATAATATAATTTATCTTTATGATTAAAAAATAGGTTTCTTTTAATTATGTCATTCTAACAATATCTTCATAAAAGTATATAGACCATTAGTATTATAATAATCTACATATCTTTTAAATCATTTTTTAATTTGCAGAAGCAATTAGCAATCATGGTAGAGAAAGCTTCAATTGAGGATGTCATGAAGGTTCTTTTAGCTTCAAGAAAACAAGACATGCATCAATTATGGACAACTTGTTCTCACTTAGTTGCAAAATCTGGCCTCCCACCAGAAGTTTTAGCTAAACATCTTCCAATCGATATCGTAGCAAAAATCGAAGAACTTCGACTCAAATCGTCCCTAGCTCGGCGCTCTTTGATGCCACATCACCATCCACATCATCATCATGATCTCTCGGTAGCGGCTGATCTCGAAGATCAAAAGATTCGACGAATGAGACGAGCTCTTGATTCGTCTGATGTTGAGCTTGTGAAGCTAATGGTAATGGGTGAAGGACTAAATCTTGATGAAGCATTAGCATTACATTATGCAGTTGAGAATTGTAGCCGTGAAGTGGTGAAAGCGTTACTCGAATTGGGTGCAGCTGATGTAAATTATCCGGCTGGACCGGTTGGAAAGACCCCACTTCACATAGCATCAGAAATGGTATCACCGGATATGGTTGCGGTTTTACTTGATCATCATGCAGACCCTAATGTTAGAACAATTGAAGGGATCACACCACTTGATATACTTAGAACCCTAACTTCCGATTTCCTATTTAAAGGGGCTGTCCCGGGTCTAACTCATATCGAACCGAATAAACTTAGGCTTTGTCTAGAGCTGGTTCAATCAGCAGCGTTGGTGATCTCTAGGGAAGAAGGAAATGCAGCAGCAGCTTCAAATGCACAAATGTACCCACAAATGAATGATAGTAGTAGTTCAAATAGTAGTGGGAATATAGGGAACTTGAATCTTGATTCAAGGTTGGTATATTTGAATCTTGGAGCAGCTGCAGCAGCACAAATTGGATGTAACAAAATGGATCATGGTGGTGGTGGAAGGGAAGATAATAGCCAACATAACACTCATCAACATCATCATCATAGACATGGTTCTTCTCAAGGTGGTTGTGACACATCAATGTACCACCATTCTCATCATGAGTATTAGGTCAACTATCTTTATATAATTATCATTTCTCTAGAGTCACCTTTTATATATTTTCACCCATGAAGTGGGACATTTGAAGCACAAATATATATCAATCAATAGAAAACATTCATGGGTACGTATTGATATCATCTTTCATCTATAATTGGTCACCTTTTTCATCTCTTTTATGTATTTTTTTTCTTTTAATTAATATTTCCCTTTGTAGTTTGGTTAGTGGGTTTTGTTTTATTATATAGACATATACAAAATTAAGGTTATAAAAAGATTGAAATTTTATACCTTAGAAATTACAAGATTCAATTCTATTAATATTATTGACAGCAGGATTTATTAATTAAGGGGGATTTTTTTTGTTTATTTGTTTAATAACGAGGGGTAAAAACTTTAAATTTTTTATCATAAATACCTTTAATTTTTTTTCCTTTTTACATGATTTGAGGATATTAGGGGCAGTTACCCTGCGTGCCCCCTTTACATCCTACCTTGATTGTTGAGCTTAAAATGACATAATGGGTGGTGGGCATTCTTGATTAATTGTTGGTTTTATGATGATCATAGACCATGGAAGGTGGGGATTTGTTTCAAATTATCACTCATGAGATGGGACATGAAGAATCTTGAAATCAAAGTTTTTCCTCTAGCTTAGCTCTTCTTTTGTGTGGAAGAGATGAAGGTCAATATTTTCTAAAAATAACAATCTGTCAACTCTTATATTATAAATATATGTTATATTATATATATTTGTATTGTTCTTGGAATATTATAATGACTAATATTAAACTTTATTGGCCAATTATTATTTTCTTGCTCCTCAATCCTCAACCAGAAGCATCATCTAACTTTACCTGATAAAAAATGTATTATAAATCTAATATTATATGGTAATTTTATGAAAGGATAGGTCCAGCTACTTGTAGTAGTTTAATAAATATATATGCTCTGATCCCAACAACAAAAGTAGCATTCTTGTGCTCATTATCATCTTTAAAAGAAATTCAGCCTTTTAAGGACTAAACCTGATTTGCATTAATTTTATAATGTTTAAGTATTTCACCACATAATACAACTAAACAATGCAGCATTGATCATCACATCACACACTTAATATAAAAGTAAATTATTTTATCAGTTTATTTATTTTTAATAATTATATATATATATATATATATATATATATATATATATATAACTATTGTTGGATCAAATGAGAACACTTCAAACATAAGGACGGTGAGAACACCTCGTAAATGCACAACTAGTCAACAAAAATCATTAAATTCACAGTCATATATCTCAAATATGCAAAGAAAAACAAATGCACACTTATACAAATGCACAAAAATCAAAAAAACGATTGATGCACGATTATCTCTATAAGTGTGCATCAATCATTTTTTTGATTTTTGTGTATTTCCGAAAGTTCGCATCTATTCTAATCAATTTTTCTACACATATTTAATATGTATGAGTGTAAATCTAATGATTTTGTTGGCTAATTGTGCATTTATGAAGTGTTCTTACCGTTCTTATTTTTGAAGTGTTCTCATTGGAACCTTACCCTATATATATATATATATATATATGTATATATATATATATATATATGTATATATATATATATATATATATATATATATATATATATAACCTGCATTTTGATAACACTATGGTAGTTATGTAAGTTTCTTAATATATCAAGTTGTAACCATTATAAAAGTATTTTGTTAACACTCCAGAGTTAATAATGTATAATATAAAACTTATCTTCGGCTAAAGTATATGAAAGTCAAATTCATGCACCGGTAGAGTTTAATGTGAGTTGGTGTTTTGGTGAGCAACAGAAGGTTAATAAATACTATTTAATAGACCTACAAATTGAACTAAGTCATGTTTATTCATTACAAGTACATTTATTTTCATATATAATAAATACCACCTTAGTACTTTTTATATATAATCTATACAGTAATATATTAATAGAGAATGCTAAGAGGTATGATTAAGCATACTATCTTTAACTTAATTTCATAATTACAACTCTTAGTTACCATTAATAGATACTTTTAACAAATTTAAATATGACAAGTTGATAATTGATAAAAATAAATAAAACTGTATTTAATTTGTTTGATAGGGAGATATGCAATCTTTCCTTCAAATGGAAAACTTTTAATTAGGTATATTTTTAATGAGGAAGTTGAACTTGTTTCAGGATACAATTATGTTTTTAAAAGTAGTAAATAGTAATTGGAATTTTAACTTTATTATTAGGTGTGGAAAAGTAGGAAATTATTATATAATAAAATATATATTTGTTGAAAAAAGGACATGAAATGGGGTAAATGGCCAAATGGACAGATTGATTGGTTGTCTTGCATGAATGCAACAAGTGAGTGTGACAACACAGCAGGGTTATTATTTAATTTGTATGATATCTAATTTCTGGATTCCCTCCATGTAATCTTGTCTTTTGTCCCTTCTCATTATGTATCATAAAGCTTAAACCCTAATTTATCTCTTAATCATGTTTTAACTACTGTTTATGTTTTAATATTAGTAAAATGATTTATTACATTATATATATAGTTATATATATCGATTTAAATTTAAAGTTAACACGTTAAATTGTCGCAATGCTATGATATTAAGATGTTCTATGTTTAATATAATGTTTTTTCCCCTGTATAATTTGGTAGTATGTATGCCCTGTGATGATACGATAGTAGTATTATAGAATTGAAGTTAAATATATCGACATTATTTTAGTTGAGTTATGCATTTTTTTTTATTTTTTTATTTTGGATTTATATCTAAACCTAATTAAAATTCAAATTAAATCAAGTAATTACTGGTAACATCAGGCATAATTATCATCCAACAAACCACGTACTTTTAACTTAAATGGTCGTTGCTAGCTTGTTTTCGCCTCGTTAACAAAATTTGTATAATATTACATCAATCAATTAGTATAGTACATTTATTAGTTAAGTACTTCTTACGTTTCAAAATTATTGTCACAAAAAAAGAAACATACAATTTTAAAAAAATTATTTTTATTACGATTGGTCACCAATAAAGTTTCTTTGTTACCATTTTGAAGTATTTTAAGTGATTAAATTTGAAAGCAGACAATTAGTTGAAAACATACTAAAATATAAAGATGAACTATAATATTGAGACAGATGGAATATCAAGGTCACATTTATTTTTCATTTTTTTAATGAAAAATGATTGATAAACCTAATTGTATAATAGTAAATATAGACCTTAAGATGTAATTGATATATTTAAATAATTAATTGTATGAGATTAATAGAGAGTAAAATTTCAACCAATCAGAAAATTGGATCATGTTGTAGGTCAACATAACTAGTATTATTTAGTAGTAACCTTTTTTTTTATCTTTTTTTTTTCTCCTTCACAATAATATGTTCATGAATTTATGCTCAAATGACCCTTTTGCCAATTAAGATGTTTTCTTAAAGCTGATAGATACCATAAGCTATGCATATGTTACAAGGTGTTAATGCAAGAATCTTCATGGCATGCAAGTGTTTCATGGTTGATACTAGGCTTCTAATTGTTCGGTTTCAGTTATATGTTCCCTATGTAAACATGGCTAAGTTAATAAGTTTAAGGTTTGTATATGTAGCCAGTTGATGATGAAAGGTCATAGTCTATAACTCAGTTAACTCTCAGCTAATTTCAACAGCTTTCTGCAGTAAAAAAGTAAGTGCTTTCACTTCTGTCTCTTTCCTTTTACCCTTTTGCATATGTGCAACTGAGCCAATTAGTAACATTTTAAATAACTTCTTTGCTAAATTTAATGTTTTAATTTTGATGCCAACCAACCTTGTATATTGTGTTAATTAATGAGACAACTAAATTAGTACTACATGATTTGAATTTAAGGTCTTGAATTTATATTCTGTATGAAGCTTTTAGATGGCCTGAAACTATGTAAACAAGTTGATCTATATATTCTGTTGATAACCCCAAGGCATGCACTGAGATATATTATTCCTTCTATGTTCTATCTTAATGTTTAGTCAATATATATACATATATATCCACATGACAAAGGCAAGAGGAAAACAGTACATAGACTCACATATACATAAAATGAAGCCAAAGGATGGATAAAACTGTTAGGTATAGAAAAACACTTTAAACTCTGAGATCCACTAGAATCATATCTATTTTATGGTCATTTTGAACATGTAATCTTCATTATACATATGTATGATTCAGTTATTTAACATTGTTGGAATTCAATTCGGTTATAACTTGTAATCAAGGAAAATGATATCGACAATGCTAATGTTGTCATTAATACGTGATAACATGTATAAATATGTGTATCAAACCATGGAAAAGATAGACATACTCCATGATAATTGGTTAAAAGCTACGATAAGATGTGCACTTACGAACTTTTTAATATGAACCCTACAGACTTCTGTTAAGCTAAACCATTTATTGGATCTAGTTAACTCAAAGATCTTATGCTTGAAGCTGCTTGCTGTTGATATAAAAAATTTCAACATCAATAGTACTTTCTTTATACTGTAATAATGGATAAATTTATAGTTACTGCAGCTAGTTGTTTGCTTTTATGATGGGACATACTTTCTATATCATTTTTTTCATTTTATATTTTAAATATAATCATCATTGTACTTTTTCTGTACTTTTTCCATCATTTTTTCTTAATATTTTATACTTTTTCACACTTTTCTATATTTTTTTAATCAAAAATGGTATAATCGAAAAAAATAGTACATAAATAGGATCCTTTATCCTACATGTAATTTTCAGTGTGTGAAATATGAGTCAGTGAGAACTGATGGTACAATAATATTAATAGAGTTGTTTCAACACACGCACGCATTTATAGATGTGACTTAAGATTGAAGAAAGACAGCCATAAAATATAGTGCTTCTTTGTGTGGCTTGACTTTATTAATGATGATGTGTTGACCTTGTTCAGAATTAATGATATGTAGTCATAAGTATAGTTCAAATATGTCCTTTTAATTCATCAGTATAATAAATTTTTGCATAAGAGGGTGTTAGTTGCTGATCGAATTAAAACCTTGGAAGTCTCGAATTCGAACCTTATAAGCGACGGTATGTTTGTTGAGTTATGCTCATAGTTACCAGATTCGCTAGGTCTGCCACGAATTTCGAATCGGGTTTGGCTGTATCGAATCGGGTACGCCTACGAATCGGTAGGCTCGGAAACGCGAATCCGTGTTATAAATTTACGTTTCGTGAAAAGTTCAATTCCGAATCGATTGATGGTGGGTTCACGAATTGGGATGAACGATACGGTGTACCAAAATGTATACGAAACGTGTTTCGAAATCAATTGATTCAGTTTTTGAGGCTGAAAGAGTATTTCAAAGTCTCCAAATTTTTAAAATTTTAATATTTGAATGGTCAGACTAAACATGGCTTTCCAGATTCCCAGTAAAGTAGGGCTACTACTACTATGTGTATTAATTTGTTTGATATATTACTAATCTAAATTATTATAGCAATTTAACACTATATATATTCTTATGACATTTTGTTGAATATTAAAGTTTTGGTTTTTGAAATCTATATTACATCTGCATAAATTATATTATTATTCATATGGTACATCGTATCGAATTATACGATACACGTACCGGAGAGCGACCCGAAATGAGCATATCCTCTTTCGTATCGGATTCACGACAGCTAGCGAACCGCGAACCCGATTTGCGTACCCGAATCAAAGCGAACCTCGTTTCCGACAACTATGGTTATGCTCGCCTTGCCCGGTTTATGTGTAATCAACCACTCGGGCGTATATTGTGTATAAGAAACTTGTAATTTACTGTTATTGTATGTAATTTACGATATTTTTTCCGTGTGTCGTCTATATTAGGTGCTACGTGACATCCTTACAAGTTAACGTACACATCACCAAATTACATACAGTGTAAAGAAATAACAAGTTTGTTACATATATTGTATGCTTGAATAGTTGAGTACACACTACGAATGTCAGACCTTATACACTTAACCCAAAAACACATAAAAACTTCAAAAAATAAAAGTACCATTACCTACCGGAGTAACTATATATACTTTAAAGTTTTAACAACCACCACAATAAAACAAAGCAACTTTAACAAACAAATATTTGAAATTTTGATCGTTATATTTTCTGATCTAATGATCTATACATATACATATATACACTAAAAAGTACCATTTAGTTATAAATACTCTAGCTGTCAAAGGACTCAATTTGGTTAAATATGAATGATATAGACATATTAATGAATTAGCTTTTGTTAAAACCATAACTATAACTATATGATATTAAATTATCAACTATATTTGTCATCATCAAATTAATAACGTCATTAATGTAATTTATATCATTCATTCAGGTGTAAGATTGTTTTGTATAACAATCATAGATCGATCTATCTATCTATCTGGATCATGTTTATATAAAAAGATTTCCAATTAATGTTACATTACACCATGTGAATACGTAACTTTCAAAGCCTACTTTTAATGATGATAGCCAATATAATATTTGTTGAAAGCCATCTTTTCCATTAACACGACATGCTTCGACCAATATTTAGTTCGATGAAAATGAAAGTACGTACTTTTGAAAACAAGTGAGCGGGAATGTAGCTCTAATAAACGATACGATTTTCAAGAGGAACTATTTGTGGTACTATCGTGTCATCATATCGATCCATTTCAACGAAAGGCCCCCGGGGCCCTTTTGCATATGGAAGGTGATGAGTGTATAAGATGTAACACATGCATTATAATTCGTATGTTTCATAGAATAAAGATAGATAGTTTGTTGATCAGTATTCTTTTTAGATAATAATTTAGTCTGTAATTTGATTTAGGGAATGATTGTGATGCATACACATTGCAAGTTTGCGGAATGTTAGCGTAAAGAATGAATTAATTATGCGTATTTGAGAAAGTTAGTAATCCAATTATAAATAGTTTTCTTCTTCTTAGCCTTAACATTATGTTATAAAACTCACATTACGTAGACTAAGTTTGTGTGGCGGTGAATTTGATCCCTATCAAAATTTAGTTTACAAAAGGTGAAGTAAAAACCACGACTTATAAAAAATAGTTGGGGATATGACAAAAAGCATTGTTTTTGTATCTAGTTTAGTCCTTTTAACAAGTTTTGTTGAAATTTTGCAGTAAATTCTTGAGACATGTATAGGGTTTTTTAATGTAGTAATATTCACTGTTAGCATAAAACTAGCCGGACCAACAAGCTTGAAGTGACATGCCCATGACCAACTTTACACTTTGCATCACATGCATTCTTATTAATTAATTGTGTCTATATAAAAGTTTGGATCATGTATGTTTAATTTGTATCTATAGGTCTCAAACCTAATTTTTATACTGGTGAACTTATTAAGATTTATTAAAAAAAAATAATAATACATTAACCAGTTGAGCATCCTAGGGTTTTGGTATGACCAGCGGCTCATGAACGGGTCAGAGTTGTCGATCGCTACTTGCGAGTCCTTGGATTGTCAAGATGACCTTTTCCAGTTATAACACGATCGTGTTATAACGTGTGTATTATGAGAAGGGGAAGGTATATTTGTTATGTCTTGAATACTATATATATAAAGGATGTAGGCGTCGAGTGGCAGAACGTCAAAACTTGAACATTTTCTTGTAGGGGGTCAGACTCATAAAGCTAGTGATTAAACTCTAAACTAGCTCTCGCAAACCCATGTAATAGTTCCAGCTAGTAAACTAGTCGTATAAGCATATTCATAATTGACGTTCTTTTGTTAAACAAAGGAACAACGAACAACAGTTTAGTGTTCACTATAATATACTAATATATAGTAGTAGTAAACAAAGCCAATTTTTCGAAGAGGGGCCAGGGCCCTCCCTGCCCCTTGAGTGTTATGCCTATATAGTAATATATGTAGATGAAGGATTATATATAAGGTACTACAAATATGTATGTCTGAAACTTCCCTATATGAAATTATTCCACATGGGCTGAAGTTGAAGGATAAAAAGATTGTAAAAAGCTAAACAGTTCGAATACATATCGACATTTTCGTTCAAACTCTAACAAGTGTCATAAAACGATTGCCAAGCATTTATTTTCAAAAACCTTTGTGTTTTGATATGAGTTTACAGTATCCCAAACACATGACGCTACTTGTTTCAGTAATCCTACTTTTGATGTTTACAACAACATATGATTTACTAGCATTTATGTACTCAGACAGGTTGCATTAAGACACTATATCAACTTGTAAAAGTTGCAATAATAGTAAATTAGCAAGAGTAAATTAAGAAAAACTGGCAATTTCTCGTGTCATCTTTTTAGAATGGTGACCATTTATTTCGAACAAACTACGGAGTAAAACAATTATAACATGAACAATTGCCAGACATTCTTTTTCTTCAATAAATTTCTTTGAGCAATTTACTCCTTCAAATTCACAAGGATGATTACTTACCGAAAAAGATCACAATCGCCAGTACAGTTGTACAGACAAGCGAACCACAAAGAACTATGTTGAACTCAACAATCAAGTTCATAAGTGCAAATATATATGAGATAATAAAACATGCAGTTATATTATATCCGTAGGATATGAAGACTTTATTTCCGTAGCTTACTATCCTTTTTAGTTTTTGTATCCTCGTCAAGTAATCTACACCTAATATTTGATACCTGACGAATGATGGTTACTCATCTAACGGGAACATCTTCTCCACCATACCATTAGAAAGGATCCGGTTGGGATCCAACTCTTTTCGTGCTTTGTTGTATGCATCCACAGGAAATCGCTTTCTTAGTCTTTCTTGAAGTGCAGCAAGCTCATTTTTGTCTTTAGGAACCTGAAAATACAATGTTCGTATTTCTTAGCCTTGCATTTAGTCAACAGATAATAGTATTGTTGTATTAGAGTTGTTTCTAATCATATTTAAAACACAGTAAGCAGATATAAAATTCAAAAATAAGTTGAGAAGATAAAAAGAACACTTGTGAGCCGGCCCAACCCAAACGTACCAAAAATAGCTCATTTTGACCCATTACCCAGCCCGTGGCACCTCTAGCAATTACACACATGTTTGCCAACTCTTTTCATGCTTTACTTGAATCTCTAAAAGTCTAACCTTCTTAGCCTCATTGTTTCAAATGATAGTCAATGTCCATTGCCCATCGCAATCACGCACATATCGTCACAATCTATTGTTGTAAAAAAAAAAAAAAGAGTAATGCTAGAGAAACCTAAGAAAAAATTGACCTAACATGTGCCTAATCAATACATCGCTTGACATTTGTATTGCACTATTTATCTCTCCTAATCTCCACCAATGATTTTAATATGCTCACCAATCATATGTTTAGGCATACTCTTAGGGATGGTTAATTAGCTACATTACTACACAGGTACCGATGACTGCAATGTATTGACTTACAACATATAAAATGAAACATGGATGTATATGTGAAATGGGTTAAACACAATAAGTATACAAGATTCATCTTTTTTCACTAAAGGTGGCAAAATAGATGGATACAGGAAATCTGTTCAGATGTAACTGGCAGTTTTTTAGTGCAGGTTAGATTGACTCGCGAGTACTATTTGTCCATTTTCCCCTTTTGACCCGACCCTATTTAACTATTTTTTTTATTGATCTGTTCGATATACAGGGGACCCATTCATAAGTAAGCAGCCTGTGATCAGTTCCATTAATGAATTAACCATTGAGATAGATCAAAACATTGTACCAATGTTATAGAATAAGAAGAGCTACTCAATACTATATGTTGTCATCCAGATGTAAGCACAACTTATTACTCCGTAAATGACTGGCTCATAAAATGTGTTGGATTGCTTAATTGTATGAAATCGACTTTGAGCGGTCAATTTTAGTAGACTATAATCAATAGATATGTATATGTTATCATCCAGATGTAAACACAACTTATTAGATGACTGGCTCATAAAATGTGTTTAATTGTATAATGGTATGAAATCGCGGTCAAATTCAGTAGACTATAATCAATAGATATGTTCTTGCATCATTCATTTGTTAGTTTGGTTGGTTAAAGAGCTTGATATAAATACAAGCATTAGGTCAGTAAAATACAAGTATACCTCTCTGGTTTCTTTACAACTTGTGCTTCTAACTGTAAAAAAATCTTATTGGCTTGTTAAATAACACTACTCAAACCAACAATTTGGAGCTAGTTTAAGCAAACGTAAAATGTCCAGCCATTAGCTTTCCAGGTTTCCAGACCTTTCCAAAGAAATCCACAGGATGGCATACATTTACAGCTAAGGCTATAGCTTTTAGTCAAATATGATTTCATTTTAACCAGTATTTCATTGCATATATGTGCTACTACAAGACGTATATAAAGAAAAAAAAAGTGGGACATGAAAAATACCTCAATTTTAGCCCAATGTTCAAAAGCAGAATATTGATCCCACAAGCGTGCTTGAGTCAACTGCCTATAGTGGAAAAATTCTTCCGTTATTTGTTTCCTCTGGCGACCATCTGATGTAGGTAGGTACATAATGATACCAACCTGTCACATAGAAAAAGAGTATGATATGTAACGTAATAAAACAAGTTTCATTAGGCGAATATGCCAATTGGACAAGAGATACGAACTGTTAAATAAACGAATTTCAAAATTTATTAACTAATTATTTAAAAATCAGATTATAAGTTTTGGATAATCAATTTCATATCACTTTAACTAAACTGATGATCTAAGGGTAAACCAAAATTACCTGTTTTCCCATTCCTTCGCCGTAATTTGATACACTTTTTTACTTCCATTTCACAAAATGATTCTTATTTCACAAAAAAAAGGCCCTTTAGATCATTTTATCTATTAATATAAAGAAGTTAAATTATCGTTGTTCACAGCCCATTCTATATAACCGATTATCTAATTCTGATTATTCAACATCACATAACCATGTTCAAAATGCATGTTTATAACTCACGTACCCATGAGAATATATCATCGTTTGATGAGCTTGAAGCCGGGCTCATTAAACTTTTGCTAGAAGCAGTCCATCTTTGTTCTATAGGTGAAGGAGCAGGTATCTCTTCTTTCTCGATCAACTCCATAACATCTTCTACGAATTTTAAGTCTCTCATATTTGGTAACGATAAGGTGCCAGCTGGAAAACACGTCTCTGAAACCCATTGTTGACCACCACAGTCGAACCCCAAAATTTCATCGCTCCAACCTACTCTATATCCTTCTGACCTCTTCCAAAACTCGGCCTCGGCTTCATTGATCTTTCTAACATGGTCCTTATTAAGAGGATCAATAGATAGTAGTTTATCTCTTAGCTCAGTAAACGTAAGGTCGGAAGTTTTTGTTTCATTCTCATCTGTAGATGAAGCGGTCGTCAACTGGCTTCTGCATACAAAGTTCAAGGTGTCAAAATGCGTGACCCGGGCGAGTTCTTTAGTACGGGACACATGGGTCGGATTGGGTTGACCAGAAACACTTCCTATCTAAAAAAACAAAACCTTTAAAATATAGAATTTGTAGGTTTTGATGCATTAAAAATACACACTGAACAACTTTTGACCCATTTGTGACCTATTTAGTTTCAAGCAAAACAGATTTTCCTCCCCCGTTTGAGCCATTTGAGACAATACATAGCCCGAATAAACCCATATTGAACAGAACATAACCTGAAATCTTGAATCGACCCGTTAATGATAAAATGGGTCAAAATTGCCACCTCTAGAATAAATATTATATTTACCTGTATTTCTCCCTTGATTCTTTATATAGATCACGAATAGGCTGTAAAGCTTCATCCAAACTATACTTCGGCTTAAACTTGGGTGGGCCTCGCCATTTAGAAACAGGGTTACATGTCACAACTACAACAGTATCCGTATACGGTATGTAAAGGTACTTTACATGTTTGTTGTCATTTAACAACTTTCTGCAATTCAAAAACAAATTTAATAAGAACAGAGAATAAAAGGGCTGAAACGGTAGGATAGCTGACTTTGTAAGTCAAACAAACACATACAGAAATATACATACTTGTGTTTTTTCTTGATTTCGGTCAAGTTAGAGACAAATGTGTGTTCTACAAGTTCTTGTCGCTCGACACATTGAAGAGTGACCTCAGCAACAACTCCCAATGCACCTAGCCCACAACGAGCTAAATAAAATAGTTCAGGGTCTTTATCTTTTGAAATTTCGATGGTACCCTTTCCAGGGGTAACCAGTTTCATGCTGATAACCTGCTCATCAATCGGAGGCAACTTTGCACCAGTACCATGTGCACCAACCTACGAAATCATATCATACCAAATGAGGATACAAAACACAATGAAAACTACACCACATGTTCATAGGCGAAATGATCTGTTTCGTGAAGTCGCAATAGCCATTTACTACAGTTTGGGAAGAAGGATTCTGATTCTGATTTATCTGATTATTTATGGATCAACTAAAAAGTTTTAATTTATCTGTTTTATGGGGTCTTCGGACGTGAACTCTCAATAATCATTTACGGGTGTTTGCGAAAATGATATTTATCCTAATTTATCAGATTATTTAAGGGTCAAATAATAAGTTCTGGATAACGCGTTTCATATTGGCTGTAAGAAACCAGATTATCTAGAAAACTAAGAGTACCTCTTTACCCCGCTTTTTGCTTTCTTTACAAATAAATAATATTAAGATCATAATGATCACTAATTAATACAGTAAATTATAAATTATATAACTTCTGGTAAAAACTATTATTGCTGAGAGAAACAATCAGGTCATGTTTCAAACTTAAACTTTAACAAAATATATCATTAAAAAAATTTCAAAAACAAAGCACACTGAAACACTCCTTTATGTAGCCCAACTTATAACAGCTAATTATCTTATTTCGATTATTCCAGGGGGTGTTTGGGTAAAGCTTATTTTGCTGATTTATGGGCTTATTGGACTTCAGACTTCAGAAAAGTCAGCAAACTCAATTTTCATTGCTTACGAGCTTACCAACCTAAGCTTCTGAGCTTAGACAAGCCAAGCTGCTTATAAGCTCGTAAGCTGTTAAAAACGAGCTTACCAGCCTTTTCAAATTTCAATAAGCCTGCAAGCCGTAAAAAAAAAAAAGAGACTCCCTCATTATCACTCAATCCGTTCTGATCGGTCTCAAAATGCGCATCTATACCCCTCCTCATAAGGAACAGATATGTCATCTATATATCACATTCTACACAATCCTTATTCACTTGTACAGTGATAAGCTAATATAAGCTTATTTCAACGGCTCAGGGGCTTATTGCAATCCGAAAAAAGCCGATAAATATATGAGCTTTTTCGAGTTTTCCCAATTCTTATAAGCCCGAAAAAACAATGCCAATATGTATATTTCATTACCTGAACAATGCCACCTATTTGTTGTTCTCTGATTGAAGCAAAATTCTGCAAGGTAATCCCAAACTCTTTAATTTCATCAACAAGTTTCTGAACCCGAATACCCGCTTCAACCCGAACCGTTTTCTTCTCTTTATCTACTTCCAACACTTTATCCAACAGACCCATGTTCACCATTCCATTCCGGGCCAACCCAATTCCATTCGGACTCAACCCGGATCCAATGGGTCGGATCTTTTGTTTCTTCTCATTAGCATCTTTCACAATGTTTTCCAGTTCCTGTAAACTTTCCGGTTGCAAGAAAACTCTGGTTTGTACCTCGTGAGTCCCACTCCAGTTGACCACCGTGTGTAAGTCTTCCGGCAACGGCGCGTACCGGAAAAGCTGAGCTTTTTTGTGTTTTGCATTTTCCGGCAAGGGAAATGAGAAGTATGTTCCGACGGCGCAGGCCAACAAGAGTGCGGAGTAGCCGAGGTATTTTCTTGTTTCCGATGTAGTAGCTGAGGCGGCGGAGAGCGGCGGCGGAGGTGTTGGGGGCGGCGGCGGTGGTGGTGATGATGAGAAGTGACGTAATTGGGGTTTAAGTGATTGATTCAAAGATTGAATCGATCGTTTGAGTTTGAGTGATCTTAACATTTTATTTTCCGGTGATTCATTCACTGTTTCTGTGTGTGTTTTTCACTGTGTGTATTGGGGTAAGCTGAATCTTGATCAAAGTTGTGAACTTTAGTCCTTTTAGGTTAGTATTATTATCTTTTTAACCCTTCATGTTTTTATAATCAATTATTGGCCCATAATATGTGACTAACTCGTGTAGAATGTGACAATGTGTGTTTGCTTATAAAATATCGTTTGAAGAAATTAAGTTGATGTGGGTTACATATATACGTTTGTGTTTATGTAAACTATACGTACCTTCATTTGGGACATTTTTCGAATTTAAGTATGTATTATCATTAATCATGATCAAAATGATTTGATAATTGGAGATTGGAATTTTTCGTTGAAATGAAAGATAATGTGAACGTCATGAAAGGTAAATATTGTTGATGTGGCTTTCAAGACCTTAACATTCTCCTAAACGAAAAAATAATTAAGCCAATTAACAAGTTTATTATATGGATATCGACATAAATTATGTGCGTATCTCTCTAAGAAATAAAGTTTTTAGCTATAGATAATTCTAAAATAATTGTTTGTTATCAAGTCACTAACACGTCGAAAGAATAGGACCACATGACACTTCATATGTCATTGATGTCATTTTGGTGGTTGGTCTAAGTAACATCGATGGAAAGAACGAAATAAAATAAAAAGAAACCAACTTTTATGTGTTCTATTTCAAATCATCTTTTTTTTTTTATCAGTATTTTAAATCATCTTAATGTTGAATCAAATGGTCATTGACTAAACAGTTTAAAAGTAAGTCATTACTTTTGAGATTGTGAATTTAAGTCTTAGATAAGACTAATAAATATAAATATTCATGAATTGATATACATATTCGTAATACATAGTAGTATGAGTGTATGAGTTTTTTTTTTTTTTTTTATTAGTCATATGAGCATTTGACTTTTTTTTAAAAATCGTCTTCACGAGTTCACGTTGACATAATTTTCTTTGGTAGAAAATAACAAATTATTTCTTTTTCGGTTTTATTTAATTGCTCCTTTGACAAGACAACAAGCCGGCCTTGATAAAAACAAACAACTTAAAATCAAAAAATTGCAAATTGCAAATGAATTATCGCTCATCGTGACCCATCCACAACCTAAAATTCTTTCTTGTCTCCAAGTCCAATCCATACCACATGATTCCTTGCATGTTTCCATTATCCATCTATCAAAAAGATGGTTTTTTTCACCACCTCTGGTAAGTCTTTTAATCCTTTTTCCTTTCAATTCTCTGAATTTTAGCTAATTTAAGGTTCAATACACATAGAATCCACTTCAAAGTTTGGATTTTTAGTTAACATAACATCACAATTAGCTGAAATCACATCTAGGTCTTCATGGATACTTTGTTAAGAACTCATAATTCGTTTGAGTTTCTGCACCCAGTTAAAAGATTTGCAGGAAATGGTAGCAGTTTGAGTTCTTGCAAGTCTCAAATTCATGACCTTAGGTTTGGCCCTAAATTACCCCATTTCAGATTGGGTCATAAAGATTGTGTTAAGGCAAGTAGTAGTGCTCTTTTAGAGCTGGTTCCTGAAATCAAGAAAGAGAATCTTGATTTTGAGCTTCCTATGTATGATCCTTCAAAGGGTCTTGTGGTGGACCTAGTTGTGGTTGGTGGCGGCCCATCTGGGTTAGCCGTTGCTCAGCAAGTATCTGAGGCTGGGCTCACCGTGTGCTCGATTGACCCCTCACCTAAATTGATTTGGCCTAATAATTATGGTGTTTGGGTGGATGAATTTGAGGCTATGGATTTGTTAGATTGTCTTGATACTACATGGGCTAGTGCGGTTGTTTACATCGATGAGAACTCTACTAAGAGTCTTAATAGACCTTACGCGAGGGTTAATAGAAAACAACTTAAGACAAAGATGTTACAGAAGTGTATATCAAATGGGGTTAAGTTTCATCAAGCGAAAGTGATTAAAGTCATTCATGAAGAATTCAAATCATTGTTGATTTGTAATGACGGTGTGACGATTCAAGCTACTTTAGTTCTTGATGCTACTGGTTTTTCAAGATCTCTTGTTCAATATGATAAGCCTTATAATCCCGGGTATCAAGTAGCGTATGGTATTCTAGCAGAAGTAGAAGAACACCCTTTTGATGTTGATAAGATGCTCTTTATGGATTGGAGAGATTCACATCTTAACAACAATCTCGAAATCAAAGAAAGAAATTCAAAGATTCCAACTTTTCTTTACGCAATGCCATTTTCGTCCACTAGAATATTTCTTGAAGAGACGTCACTTGTGGCTCGGCCAGGGTTAAAAATGGAAGATATTCAAGAAAGAATGGTGTGTCGGTTAAAGCATTTAGGTATAAAAGTGAAAAGCATTGAAGAAGACGAGCGTTGTGTTATCCCAATGGGTGGGCCCCTTCCCGTTTTACCTCAACGGGTTCTTGGAATAGGCGGCACTGCAGGAATGGTGCATCCTTCAACGGGATATATGGTGGCAAGAACTTTAGCTGCTGCCCCAATTGTTGCAAAATCGATAATTCAATATCTTAATTCTGAAAACATGGTGTTGGGAATTGATTTATCAGCAGGAATTTGGAAGGATTTGTGGCCTATAGAGAGGAGACGACAACGTGAATTCTTTTGTTTTGGTATGGATATCTTGCTTAAGCTTGATTTGGAAGGGACGCGGAGGTTCTTTGATGCGTTTTTTGATTTAGAACCTCGTTATTGGCATGGGTTTTTGTCATCAAGATTGTTTCTACCTGAGTTATTGACATTTGGGCTCTCTCTATTCGCTCATGCTTCTAATACTAGTAGGATAGAGATTATGGCCAAAGGAACTCTACCTTTGGCAACTATGATCAACAATTTAGTTCAAGATCGAGAATAGACATCAAGATTCATACTTATATACTTGTAAGCTTTTGTTCTTTACCATTTGGATACTATGATAATTATTGTATGTTTCAGTTGATTAGCCTGTATCTGTCTCTTTGTTTGTCATGAAAATCTACTTTTTTGTACAGTTTATATAGCAGTGACATCATTTATACCAAACATATACAAGTTTATAAATAATAAGCAACTTCAATAGAAGGTGCCTTGAGTTTGCATTTTGCAGTATTTTTGTAACATAGATTAAAAGAACGGCGAGCTTTTTTGCTTAGATGTACGCGGCCTAACGGGGTTTTCCCGTGACCGTTTCCGACCCTTTCACTGGCCACCCCAAGATATGCTTCTAGTGAGGTTTGAACCTGAGACCACTTGTGAGCATAACAAGACGCCAACCACTAGGCTATCTTGTGATGGTTTGTAACATAGATTAAGTTCTGCCTAAATACAAGGACACTCTCATTTCCTGTAGGCAAACACAGGAGATTTCCATTAACACAGCAAAGTTTATGACAATTCAAATGAAACACGATTTATTTATTAGATCAGCAGTTAATGTTACTGAATACAGTAGAACGTACATGACTAGAAAGTAGAAACACACAACATAACACTCTTTCAAAGCATAACACACCACGCTTGACAGAAATAGACCTAGAAAAGAATGCAGTATTTTAGGAAAACCTTCAAGTTATTTGATCTTATAAGTGATGGTTCATCTTCAGAAACTTGCAAAGATCATCACACTCGCCTTTGGGACTCCAGACAGTGAAGTAAGTTTGAACAGCAGTAAGAAACAGAACCAAGACTCCTCCAACAACTGCTAAAAAGGCCCATGGACTATTGACATAATCATGCTTGAGTTGGGAAAAACGTGTGTTAACGTTTCTGAAGCTATCATAATGCCTTTGTATATGAGACCTGGCTTTCGCATGTGCCGAATTATTTGGAACTAAATCAGTCCCTATCTCATTGAACAATCTCGCAACTTCTTTATCACTCCCTATGGAGGTGTGAAGCGCCCCTGCTTTCCTAAGAGTCGTAGCATCTTCAGGGTGATCAATCAGAGAATCAAGAAGACATACGTATGAGGTAACCCATGAGTATTCATTTGGTTTAGGAGAGCACATTTCATAGGCTATCAAGTTTAACAACATGGGCTTGGTGGAATCGTCTACAGCTATTGGAGGAAGTTTTATGGTTGCTCTACACCAACACCAGTCACGAACGAACTCAATATGAGTCAACGACATTGTTCCACTAGGCTTGAAATGAATCCCTGCATCCATAAGCTCGTTAACATTGTGGGAAGTTGATCTGCTGTATGTTTGGTTGACACTAAAATCACTTTTGGGAGCTTTGACTAGTTTGGTAAGACTATTATGCCGAAGATGGAGAAGATGGTCAACATTGTTGATGTCCAATATTGATTCTTCTCTACAACTTTGATCATTTCGTACACGAAGTATCGATTCAAAGCACTTCTTTTTCTGCCTCCCATACACCAAAAAATTGTCATCGATGAAGAATTTAATCTTCATACGACAATCTATTTTTACAACGTTCATTATCTCGTCTAGAACTTTGTATGGAATTTGGTTCTCCATCAAGAACAGATCTTCATGGATAAACACAATCTGCTGCCTTTTTAACTCTCGGCAACTTTCGAATTTCTCTCCAAAGATGTTTAGAATATAATACAAAATAAAACAACCATCAAGCAACATTATCTTAGTGAATTCCTCATTATCGGTGAACTCAACTGTTGAATTCTCTTCATAGAAGTTTCGTAAGTCTTGCACCATTTTTGGTTCACCAAGCTTTTTGTACAAACTTTTGAGGGTCTCCTTGTCATCTTCAACAAGCCTCATTGTAAAAATAGGCTTGAGGTTTTCGACAAACTCAAGTTTCTTGTTGCCAAAATGGTATGGACCGATAGAAACGACCTTTGGAACATAGTAACTTTCGTAATCTTCTACCTCTTTCAGCGATGGTGGAACTCTATGGATTCGTGCAGTTGATGACGACGAGGGTTTGGCATTGGCAATCGACTCTACCAATGCTTCAATGTGATGCTCTTCAGCAGTGACCTCCATTTATATTTCGTACGTGCTATAGACAGTATTAGTGAAAAGTGTTTGTATAGGATCATAAGCAAGTGTTTAAGGTCATCTTGGTACAAGCATATAGATACTTGTGCTCATGTTTCTGCTTCACTGGTACTTAACTTTCGTGATTGATCGAGAATCTTGAACATATAGCTTTGTTCACAAATGAAGTTAAGAATCATACTGATTCATTGACGAAATATAGAATGTGTTCGTGTAACCCGTGGACATGAATGTGTTTAGGGTATACGTTGTTCATTTTTATGATCATTTATAATTACATCAGAGATATATTTAACATCCAAACTTATATACTTTAAGCTTTTGTTCATTACCATTTGGATACTATAATGATTATTGTATGTTTGATCAGTTGAGTAGCCTGTATCTGTCTCTTTGTTTGTCATGTAAATATATTAACTTTTTCATTCATACAGATTATATAGTAATGAAATCTTTTATAGAAGTGTAAGAAAGTTTATAAAAATAACATGGTATTCATATATAAAAGCTACTTCAATAGAAGGTGCTTTAAGTATGCATTTTGCAGTGTTTTTGTAACATACAGAAATGGTATAAATCTTGCTTTTGAAATATTATTAATAATGTTGTCCTAGATTTTGTGTGATAAAGTTACTTGCTTTAAAGTAGTTCAATAGTATATTATATACAACTTTTTATTTCATGTGA
Organism: Pseudognaphalium luteoalbum; assembly: GCA_963422505.1. NCBI lineage: Eukaryota > Viridiplantae > Streptophyta > Magnoliopsida > Asterales > Asteraceae > Pseudognaphalium > Pseudognaphalium luteoalbum. Next base: position 96,487,698 of record OY730198.1, read on the forward strand.
TACACAAGGTGAGTAACTTCAACCATACAATAAACTTAGGAATATTATATATTATTATTTGACTTTAATTAAGATTAAATTGTAAAAGAATTATTAATGTAACTTCTACTTGTATACTACTGATAATACTTACATGGGATCATATTTGATTCATACAACATCAAAGATTGCAGCACTTGCAAAATCAGGGAGGGTTACTTGTGCACGGAAACTGTTTGATGAAATGTCTCAAAGAGATATTGTGGTGTGGAACACAATGCTTACGTGTTATACTCATTTAAATCTTTACCAAGAAACCTTGTTACTGTTCCATCAATTAATGAAAGGACTTGATAACATCAAACCTGATCATTACTCGTTTACCGCAACTTTGAGTTCGTGTGCAGGCTCGTGTAACCTTTTTTATGGACAGAAGATTCATGCTTTGATTGTTGTTACAGGATATTGCTCTTCACTTCCGGTGAATAATGCGCTTATTGATATGTATGGCAAGTGTTTTAGCCCGTGTAGTGCACACGATGTGTTCGAAGAAATTGAGTTTAGAAACAATGTTTCTTGGTGTTCGTTGTTGTTTGCTTATGTTCATGCTAATCAGTTTCAGATGGCTCAAAGTATTTTTGGTGCTATGCCTAATAAAGTGAACAACGTTGCTTGGAATACTATGATCGCTGGGTATGCTAGTCATGGGAATATCGAAAGGTGTGTTGATTTGCTTAAGAAAATGATGGTCGAAGAATCGTGCGATCAAGATCAATGGACGTTTAGCGCACTCATGAACGCCTCTGCTGAAGCGCAGCAATATCGCATCGGTTGTATGGTTCATGCTGTTGTTATTAAGAAAGGGTGGAGCTCTGCAGTTGAGGTTAGCAACTCGATTCTTAGCTTCTATGCACAATTAAGTAGTTGTCCTGCTGATGTGGTGAAGCTGTTCGAGTCCATGGAGACTTTAACTATGGTCTCATGGAATGCAATTATAGATGCTCAAATGAAAATAGGAGATACCGATAAAGCACTTGTAGCATTTCAGCAAGCCCCCCAAAAGAATGTTATATCATGGACTTCAATGATGACAGGTTATGTTAGAAACGGAAATGCTAAAGAAGCAGTAGGCTTTTTTGTTGATATGATAAGAAGCGGCCTCGAACCTGATGATTTTTCATTTGGAACGGTATTACATGCATGCTCAATCATGGCAACACTAGGCCATGGTAAAATGATTCATAGTCTTGCAGTACGTTATGGTTTTCATCGTTATGCTTGTGCTGGCAATGGGTTGGTTAACATGTACGCAAAATGTGGTGACATTAATGGATCACAACAATCTTTTAATGATATTATTGAAAAAGATTTGGTCTCGTGGAACACTTTGTTGATTGCTTATGGTCTTCATGGTTGGGGTGAAAAAGCTCTACAGGTTTATGAAGAAATGATTGCAACTGGTTTGATACCGGATAATGTTACGTTTATAAGCCTTCTGATGACTTGTAGCCACTTGGGGCTTATTAACGAAGCTCGTGATCTTTTCGAATCGATGAGTGAGATTCATGGGATTTCGCCAGAAATAGACCATGTGGCATGTATGGTGGATATGCTTGCTCGAGGAGGCTACTTGAAAGAAGCACAAGAGATGGCCGATAGGACATGTGGTGTTAAATCAAGTGAAGCTGTTTTTGGATCCTGTTATGCACACGGTGATGTGGAGATGGGAACCGAATTGGGGGGAAAGCTGAAAATGTTGGAACCCAGATGTGAAATGAGTTATGTGATGCTGTCGAATCTGTATTGTGCAAGTGAAAAATGGAAAGAAGCCGAGTTGGTTAGGAAAGCGATGGCAGATCATGGGGTGAAAAAGATGCCTGGTTGTAGTTGGATTGAAGTCAAAAACAAAGTTATGGCTTTTGTTGCTGGTAATAGTTTATGTGTATACAATAAAGACATGTCTTCCATGCTATACTTACTTAAATACCATTTGAAAACTTCATCATAGTATTGGTGATTTAAACTTCTATTATCCCATACCACCTTCCGCGGGTTAGGGCTCAATACCGTCTAGGACGGTGTATGGGGGAGGTTAAGATGTAGACAGCCTTACCCCTACCCTAAGGTAGAGAGGCTGCTTAGAGTTCTACCTAAAGCAGAAAGAACCTCCGGCCTTTTGTGTAAAAATTCATTTGATGTATCCAACACTGAATCAATCTGCGTAATTAGTTTCTCCATGAGACTATCAAATGATGTGCTAAGTTGTATGGAGCATGTTTTCTGATAAGAAAAACAAGACAAACGTCCCAGTTGATGACAAATCCATAGGTGACAATTTTGACCCGTTTACTTGTGAATGGGTTGTACGCTATCTCAAACAGGTCAAAAGGCAAAACTTAACTGAAAGAAAAACAGGTCAAATGGATTCAAAAGCTTAAAGTCTCGAGTCTTTTTCTTACTGCTATTGAAACTTCACTATCTGGAGTCCCAAAGTCGATTCTGACGATATTTGCAATTTTTTTCAGATGGCCCATCGCTTTTAAGGTCGAAAATATTGATGGTGTTTCTTCCTACATTCTTTTTCAGGTGTCTTTTTGTCAAAATCATGTTGTATAAGTGCTTAAAAAGAATGGTGTGCGGTATTTCTTTTGTCAATTCCTTTGACGTATTTAAGGCATTCTTATTTTTTATATTTTACCGTTCTCCTTACTTTTGCAAAATGGGTAAACGATTAACGAATAAGGTTTTCCTTGTTCATGTTACTTAAAAAGGGCGAGTCTTTTTTGACTAAGATATATACAACTCGCGGTTGTACCAGGATATCGATCATAGTGATTGTTTCCTCACCCCCTATATGTTTACCTAGAGATGTTTGAAGTTGAGATCTTTTGTGAAAACACGAGAACATCTTGTCAGTAGGCTATCCGAGGCTACTTATATAAACTTAAAAGTAATATGCACAATCACAATCATAACACTATAATACAGAGGATGACAAATTTTTTCCCCTTCTTTACATAAATCGAATCTAGTTCATCTATATATAGAGATATATAGATATTGGCATAAAAAATAGAGTAATATATTTTATTTAACTGAATTCAGTTTATGCCTTTGAATGCAATCTAGGAAGGTTATAATGTTGCTTCTTGGTGTACCTAAAATGAAGTCTTTCAACACTAAAAAGGTAGGACTTCAACACTCATGTTTCCCTAGTGCTCTTCACCTTTGCTTCTTAAATTAAATTCTCTACCAACTTTTATTCGTTTATAAATTATTAAATTTGTTTTGCTTGATTGGTACGTATGTAAATGTTAATGTTTATCATGGATTTCATCTATAATTTCTTTTTTTAGTAACTTCATATATTGTAGTACGTAAAATTCAATTATTCATCATGTTGCCGTTTGACACGGGGTAAGCATTAATGGTATATATTTAACGATTGTGAAGTGTTGTTGAATTTCAATAGTGTGATTTAATAATTCTTATAAATGGAAGAACTTATCAAATGTACCTTACCATTAAATTAATGGTCATTTCTTTGACTGAAAATTGATGTGGTGGTTGTGGCAGATTAATCTTTATATAGAAAGTTAGGTTGTGTTTGGTTCGCAAAATATTTTTAATGGTACTGAAATTCATTAAAGGAATTGAAATATTAAAAAATGTGAATTTCTTTGAATGGTGGAATTAGATACTTACAAATCAATTACCCCCTCCGTCCTAATTTTATTGTCCCCAGACAAAAAACACGCAGTTTAAGAAAAACATCACCATCTCTCTTAGTTTTTGGTAACAAGACAATTTTACCCTTTACTTTTTACATATCTTTTTGTCTTACATATATAAATTAGGGGCAAAAATGAATTTTATCTCATTATTCTTTTCCAATTTATGGAAGTGGACAATTAAATTGGGACATCCCAAAAAGGAATACTGGACAATAGATACAGGACGGATGGAGTATTTGTGAACCCAATATGTTTATAGAACTAGCACATTGTACGCGCAATGCAGCGATGTCCATTAATTTATTTAATTTTATTTCATTTAATAATAAGTTCGTTAAATAACATATCATCTTTAAATAACTATTATCATATAATCAGTAGGTTGGAATATACACATAATGATGCAATTAATACAAATGTAAATTTTCTTTTAGACAATAGGGGTAAATAAGTCATTTTAATTAACTATTAAGAACTAAGATTCAAGTATTCAACAATTGAAGACTCTTTATATGTAGTAATAGATGGAATCGAGATTCTAATTTCATTAAATTTCGTTGAATTTCACGAACCAAACACAACGAGTTAGAAGATTAGAGTGGTAGTTGTGGTAAATCGTGTTTACATTGAATTTGAGTTAGAGTGTCACCTTCTTAATTTTTGACTTCACAATTAATTTTTCTTTTATATTTTGCTCCTATAATCTTCCTATGTTCAAATATGACTTATTTAACCATATATATATAATGAACTGTTGATGCCTTGCCATACATGGAACCATCACTTTCTTGAACATGTGTCACAAACATTATTTTGTATGTTTCGATTATTGGTTATGGCATTATCATTTTGGTATATTTATCTATATCCCTTCTAAAACATTCAACATTCTCTTTCTTAAATAATTAAAAACTAATTTCTATGTGTAATGTACAAGTCACAAAAAGACACACAATTAGGCATGTAAACGAACCAAACGAACACGAACGGAGTTTGTTCGTGTTCGTTCATTAAGGTTTTGACGAACAAACGAACGAACACGAACGGATAAGCGGACGAATTTTGTTGTTCATGTTCGTTCACTAAGAAAATTTGTTTGTTCACGAACACAAACGAACGTACACGAACAAACACATAATTTAATGCATTTCTTCGATAATACCTTAAACAAACCTCAACAAACATAAACGAACGTATATATACAATCTACACATATATATTATATAACTTGAAACTTTGCAATGCATATTCAACATTACAAAACGATCACAATATGAAGATAAACTCCTTTGCTCGGTCTAATCGTAGGTAAAAGCAACAAATCTGGAACTAGTGGAGGTGTGTTTGGAGTGGGGGAAATATGAGAGGAAAATGTGAAGTAAAAATATCTAGATGTTTAATATTATAAAATAAAAAATTTCTAAATATTTAATTATAATATTAAATTTAGAATTTAGCTTAAATCAACATAAGATATACAAATATGTATTAATTTAATTAAACTATTAGTTAATAAATGAACATTTAACCGAATGTTCACGAACATGTTATTGAATGTTCACGAGCGTAAATGGACGAACGAGACATGTGTTCATGTTGGTTCATATAATTAAACGAACGTAAAAATTTGTTCATGTTCGTTCATATAACGAAACGAACGAACATAAACGAACTTCCCGTCGAACGGTTCGCGAATAGTTCGCCGAACGTTCAGTTCGCTTACAGACATACACACAATTATCACTCATTACACTTATGTACTTAACTATAATGCATTCTACTCTTAACACATATACAAAACAATATACTACATTAATATGATTCGGACTTATCAAATTGCATTGATGTATCTTCCGAATTATAATATAATTCTTCCTTTACCATTTTTTGAATATCATTTCGCAGCATCACACGGGTAAACTACTATGAATGGAACAAATATTCGTTAACAACACTTAAGTTAGGTGCTGTTACACAAAATTATAGTCTTACAGAAAAACATTACATAGTTGCTATTTACCACTCCCTCCTTATTTTTATCGTCCATTTTAATATGTATGTTTGTCCAAAAAAAATTAATTACTTGTAAAAAATAACTACTGGAGTATTAAAAATCATTTAACTCACTTATTTACCTTCTTTTATTACTTAAAATCACTTATCATAGAAAAAAATTATGTCAAACTTAACAAAAAATTTTGTGGGATAATAAAAGTGGGACGTAAGGGGTATAAAAGTGCATTTGGATATAAAATGACTATTTGCACGAGATGGAATCATTTTAGCAATAAGATGACATTATCTCTCTCCATTATGACTTTTTATAGCAAAAATCTTAACCATTTTTTATAGATCTCAAATATTTTGGTCTACATTTAGATACCACACGGTCCCCAGTCTAGATCTGACCATTTTGATAAATTTTCTCTGATTAATACTAGTATCATTATTACTCATTTTCCACTCTAACTTCCAAACTTTATTACTTCCATTCACCCCTAAGTTTTACAAAATATCCCCTCACTTTACTTACTAATATGATAACACGTCACAATTGGTACCCTGTTGACAAAGACATTTCTCCTCATATATAATTAGTTAAACAAATATATATATATATATATATATATATATATATATATATATATATATATACGGGAGTGATCGAGAGGGAAGTGCCTTTTTGGAGGGAAGGGGGAAGCGTTAGTATGCATCAAGAAGCATATTACAATTATCAATCAAAACGTCAACAAAAAAATATTTTTATATGTAAATAGTAATCAAAACTGATGCTATAAAGAATATTTTAACGAATGAATTTCATTTTTAAGTCATAACATTAATTGATGAATATTTATTTAATAAATTGTTAAAATGCAGTGTGATGCATATTAACTAATATGCATCGCGATGCATATTAAAAACTTCACATTATTTGAAAAATATTTTGAGTGTTAATATGCATCACAATGCATATTAACTAATATGCACCGCGATGCATATTAACGGATTTGGATCTAATATTCATAAATCGATGCTATAACTTGAAGAAATAATTTATCAAGGAAGCTTAACATTCATAGCATCGATTCTGATTAACATTTACTAAATTTCAGTTTGCTTTTTTCGAGATTTGTATGGGTGAAGGTAATATGCTTCCTGATGCATACTAACGCTTCCCCCCTTCCCTCAAAAAATGCGCTTCCCTCTGGATCATGCCACTATATATATATATATATATATATATATATATATATATATATATATATATATATATATATATATCATAATAATAATAATAATATGAAGAATTAAGTGATGAAACTGAATGCATAAAAGCCAAAAAAAAAAAATTATATTTAATCAGGTTAAAGCAATTTATTAAATCAATCACCCCTGTCTATGTATACCTATATCACGAGTAAAAAAATTCTAATAAAAACATTTTAAGAAAACAACCCTGAGAATGCATCATATTTATACGCATAGTTTTTAATATTAATAGATTCAGATTTATACATCTCAAATATATCAAATATGTATTTGAAAGAAGACGTTCATTTCTAGAATTGCATAAAAGTAAAAAAAAAAAAGACGCAAGGAGCAAAGAATTGTTCATATATAGTGTTTCCGACTTATACATATACATTTTTAATAAAGAGAATTCGTCTTTCTTCACATACTCAATATAGTAATGTGAATATAATGATTTAGTCTTACTGTTCTTATTTGTCAAATGTTGTTATTTGATCATTTCAACATCTAAATAAAATCAAAAAGAAAAATAAAATAAAGTATTTTGTAGTTGTAGGATTGAGTGAGTGTAGCAATATATATTACAATAAATTAACATCCAATCCAAATCCAACCCAAACCTACCGGGTACCCACCCACCCGTGACATGGATTAATAACCCAACGCCATTTCCGCGCCCAGCAGTTACTACTACTCTTATTATTATTATTATTATTATCATACTCACTCTCTTTCTTCTGGTTTGTTTTTCAGTTTTCATGCTACTTTTTTTTTTCCGAGTTCTTCTTATCATCAATAATCAGGGACAACATGCTGATCATCAACCTACAATCATTCTGAATTTTTCATCATTTGGTTTGTTTCTATTCATCCTTACTATTTGTGTTTATGACATAAACATATTAGCATAGTAGTACTAATCAATGTGCATTGAACCACAACAGTGATTTGATCTGCAAAACATGGGAAAGAAAGGCGGCGGTTGGTTTTCGTCGGTTAAAAAGGTTTTTAAACCTTCAAACAAAGATTTCAATGATAAGGTTTGTTAGTTAGTTAGTTAAGGTTTATTTAGATGTTGGTTGTAAATTTTGAGACTAGACTCATGTACCCTCAAAGATGGCCCTGAGTAATGCAAAACGTTTACATCGAATGGGATAATTTAGAATTTGTCAATCTCTTAGATCCATTTTGACATGGTCAAATATATGTAAATATCGAATCGACAAAAGGATTTTGATTAAGGGCTTAATTAAGTAAGGGTTTATGTGGGGGATGAAAGTAGGTGTTTGGAGTAAATCTTCTGCATTGCTTTTTCTGTAATTCAACTCAAACATTAATCATGTGATCTAGTGTCCTTTTTGTTTTTCTTGGAGGTTCCACATTTACTAGTATGATTAATGGTCCCCTCACACTATCCATCATGCAATTTGGGCCAACAATTTGCTAAGAGATATAACTATCATGACACCTATGACATCACATCATGCATGATCTCTTCATCATGTGTAGATTATGTTTGATCTTAATCACCCCTAATTCCTTAATATTAGATGTTAATTCTTAATTTTCATATATTACTAGCTATAGAGATATGATCCGTGATGTTGACAGCAAGCAAGTTACAATGTTACATATTTTATTTACATTGTTAACGTTCAACTTATCAAAATGTACACAATTGATCCCTCTTTTTAGCCTAACGGCATGCAAGATTACATGATGTTTGATGTACAGAAGACTTTTAATCACAGTTTATATAATCAGTTTTTTTATTTGAAAGTTATTTTGGGAACTAATTAAGTTATTGGAAGTATTATTAGAATGTTTTCCGCAAAGAGAATGTTGTGGAAAAACGGGAAGAAGACAAGCCAGAGGTTGTTTCATTCGAGCATTTCCCAGAGAGCTCACCAGATGTCACCAATGAGGAAAGTGATGGTGAAGATCAGAATCATGCGATTGCTGTAGCAGTGGCTACTGCGGCTGCAGCTGAGGCTGCTGTTGCTGCTGCTGCTCAAGCTGCAGCAAAAGTCGTTCGTTTAGCTGGTTATGGTCGTCATTCTAGGGAAGAAAGAGCTGCAATACTGATACAATCATACTATAGAGGATATCTTGTAAGTTTATACGCTTTCACAAATAAGTCCAACAATCCTTAGAAAGGATCGCCCTAAAAATAAATGCAGCATTTTTTTTAGCAAGACTTCGACTTGAAATGACCGCTCTGACAAAAGATTGATAGCATTCATTAACATACACGATTCTAATATTCTACGCGAAGTTTTGATCTTTTGATCCACAAGATTTCTATATCTTGTGATAGTCAAAAGGGTACTCTGTTATATATTACTGATAATCAGACCACTTTTTAATTATATTATGAACCACTCCCACATTGTGTTTATATTACTTTTTTGGGCAGGGGAGTACTATATGTATCATTTAGCTGATAATATCAATATTGGTGATTTGGTTTACAGGCTAGACGTGCACTACGGGCATTAAAGGGACTGGTGAGGTTGCAGGCACTTGTAAGAGGTCATAACGTGCGAAAGCAAGCTCAGATGACAATGAGGTGCATGCAAGCTTTAGTACGTGTGCAGGCAAGAGTGCGTGCACGCAGACTAGAGTTGACACATGAGAAGCTCCATAAGAAAGTTGAGATAGATGAAAAGATGATAGCACCAATGAAATCACGGGAACATAGAAACCAAAGCTTTGAGAAGATCAAAGAAAGTACTTTGAGAAAACACGATGCAGAGATGAAAAGAGAACGAGCTCTTGCTTATGCGTTTGCCTACCAGGTTGGTATACATTATAATTATTCTAGTATGCTTTAGCTTTGATTGACTTGGATTGTTATTTCGTGAATCGCTGTAAGTATCACAATGCTCAATCATGTGTGAACGGGTCAAAAGTGGGTTCAATTTTACTGATAGCGGGTCGAATGTTGAAGATAAGCTAAAAAAAATGTTGTGGAAGCGTTAAACCGGTCAAAAGTTTCCTAACCTATATTTAAATGCTGACAATGTCAAATCCATTCTACGACACAATGATATGGTGTTGTTTTAATAATAGCTTTCGTTATGAATATTTAGACCTTAATTATTAAAAAAAAAAAACCTTTGATGTTGGCCTACTGACCCATTTTGATTGAAACCCACAGTTACCCAACCCAATTTCTTTTCTATCATTAAGCATTGTGAGGCTTTGTGTAAGCAAGATTCCTCTTCCGAATTACAGCAGGAGCAGCAGCAACAACATAATTCTCATCCAGAATCTGATAGCACGGTGATATATCCCAATGATCATGGAAAACAACAATGGGGATGGAATTGGCTCGAGAGTTGGATGGCATCACAACCTTACCACGCCCGCCCTGTGGGGCCCAATGACAGATCCTATTTGACCTTAGCTACAAATGATGATGTTTCCGTTAAAACAGTTGAAATGGATTTAGTTACACCCTTGAGCTCAGAGTACATTACAACGGGCCGGCTCAGTGGAGAGACATTTGACTCTGCACAACACTCTCAGTCACAACGTCAGTCGATTTCTTCTGACCAGGTCCCAAGCTATATGGCCCCAACCCAATCAGCCAAAGCCAAGGTCCGGGTTCAGAACCTAGGAAAGCATAAAGGCCAATCGATCAAGAAAGGGGGACCAGGTAATGGGCTGTCTTTTGATACATCAAGTTCTGGAGGCAATGTAACTTATCAGATCCCACGAAGCCCAAGCCCGAATCCCAAAGGATATGTTAATGGGACTAACAGTATTCGAGGTCAGTCTAAATGGTCTACGGGCTACAGCCCTGATTCTAGTGGAGGCGATGATGGGTCAATGGGTCGATATACGTGGAGACACCATTTTGGATGATTATGATATACTGATGGTAATAATTAGCCCCTCTTTCATATGATGATTGTGTGATATCATTTCCCTTTCTTAAAGTTGTCAATACATGTTTACTTGTTGCCACTTTATTTATAAAATTAATTTTATTTTTGTCATGTTTAGATTTTAGTTTCTGTCACTATGTTAACTCTAGGTTTGAAACTAAACTGCTAAAAAGATTGTTTGAATACAGTCATTTTGTCGAGTATGTGCTGACATTTTACTTAGTTGGCTGCTAGTCGGTCTTAGTTGTATGTCTACAGTTATCTTCCACGTTATAATTGAGACATGTAAATCGATCAACATAGCTGTTTGGTTATAAATGCACGAATACTTAATTTTAACAAAAATTCCACAGTTCTGTACTTCTGTAACTATCATTTAGTACAAAGTTAAATTAACGTTGCGGCACTTATATAATGAAAACTATGCCATGTTTTAATGTTCCTCAATCACATGATGAAATTCGTGTTCATAAAACTGTGATCATATCTAAACTTATTTACCTGCAGGGCTGCAGGATGTATAATTTATCAACCAGAACTCAAAAAATTTGGTTTTGCTTTGTTCTTAGAAAAGTAACATGCATTATATTACTTTCTTTAGTAATCCTATAAGTCTTTCTTTAATAACATTTAACCTCAAAAGCATGCTTTTTTGTTTTTTGTTTTGGGATAGCATGATTCCTAACTTCATATTTTAATAAAGCTAATGTCTTCAAGATTCTCCATCATAAGCGTGTTTACACCCGTAAGAACCAAGCAGAAACATGAACACAAGTATCTTATATATATGCTAGTATATATCAACATGACCATTCACACTTCCATAAAATCCTATAACAAATACTACATTTTTTATATTGAAAAATGATTGTAGAAGATGAGAAACCATGCAGCGGGGAGCAACACGATGAAGCATGGGTCGAGATGATTACCAATGCCACGGCCCCATCATCATCAACCGTACGAATCCGTAGAGTTCCACCAATGGTGAAAGAGATACAAAACTATGAAAAGTACTATGTACCAAAGGTCGTTTCTATCGGTCCACACCATTTTGGCAACGAGAAACTTGAGTTAGCTGAGAACCTCAAGCCTATTTTTACAATGAAGCTTCTTTCAAATGACAAGCAGACCCTCAGAAATTTGTATGAAAAGCTTGGTGAACCAAACATGGTGCAAGAATTAAGAAAGTTTTATGAAGAGGAGTCAACAAACTGGTTGTCGGATAAGTTATTCACTAGGATGATGTTGCTTGATGGTTGTTTTGTTTTGTATTATATTCGAAACATCTTCGGGGTGAAATTTGAAAGTTGTCAAGAGATGCAAAGCCATCAAATTGTCTTTGTCCATCAAGATTTGTTCTTACTCGAAAACCAAATTCCTTTCAAAGTGCTATGTGAGGTGATGAACGTGGTGAATAATACTGAATGGCGTATGAAGATCCAAATGTTCATCAATGACAATATGTTGGCATGTGGGAGGCGGGATAAGAAGAAGTGGTTTGAGTCGATATTATGTGTAAGAAATGATCAAAGTTCTAAAGCAGAATCGAAATTGGACTTCAATAACATTGATCATCTTCTCCATCTTCTGCATTGCTGTCTTACCAAAAGAAGCAAAGTTCCCACAAATAACTTGAACAAGACACCCAATAGGTGTACGTTTCGCAATGTTAATGAGCTTGTAGATGTAGGGATTCAATTCAAACCAAGTGCGGCTATTTCGTTGGCTCACATTGAGTTCTTTCGAGGCTGGTGGTGGTGGTTTACAGCGAGTGTAAAACTCCCTCCGATTACTGTGGACGATTCCACCAAGCCCATGTTGTTAAACTTGATAGCCTATGAAATGTGCTCGCAGAATGCACATGATTCGTGGGTTGCCTCATACGTATGTCTTCTTGATTCTCTAATTGATCACCCAGAAGATGTTAAGACTCTTAGGAAAGCTGGGGTGCTTGACAACTCCCTAGGGAGTGATGCCGAAGTAGCAAAACTGTTCAATGAAATCGGGACTGATTTGGTGCCGAACAATTTAGCTTATTTCGAAGCTAAGAATAAAATACAGAGGCACTATGAAAGCTGGAGGAACACCCTTTTTTCGCAACTCAAGCACGAGTATGTGAAGAGCCCATGGGCATTTTTTGCACTTCTTGGAGCTTTGATGGCTCTTTTTCTTAGTGGTTGTCAAACTTACTTCAGTGTTTGGGGTCCTAAAGGTGAGTGTGATGATCTTTGCATATTTTTGAAGATGAACCATCACTTATAACTAAGATGGTACTTAATTTCATATTGCATTCTTTTTTGTATTTGTAATGCCTTGTGTTTACATGTTTGTTGTGTTTTTCAATTCCTATATATGTATGATTTATTTTTTTCTTTCTAGCTTTTACACAAATAAATTTTACCATATGTAAAAAACACCAAAGCATCAATTTATACTATTTTCTATGTCAGTAATGTTTCATTATTAGTACAGCATATGGTTGAAAAGCCTTTTCTGTTATAACTTCTCTTTTGTAACATATATATATATATAGGAGTAGGATTTGGGATAGGTTTTTTAAGGAGAGAAGAGGGAGAAAGACTTTTAGTTATTGTGATTCGGTATATTTATTCTAAGATTCAATATATTTATTCTAAGATTGAAATTTGTATTACTATAACTTTTGAATCATAGCAACAAAAGACTAAATCTTATTAATAAACTATTGAACCAAAGCAATAAAATGTAGAATTATATTAATAAAAAACTGAATCTTAGCAATAAATATTGAATCATAGTAATAAAATTTCTTTGCCCTTTTCTCTCCTTAAATTTCCTTCTTTTTCGATCATGTTTATCTTAATCCCTTATAAAGCATTTAGCTATTAGGCTTAATGTTTATAAATTAAAATATCGTAAATTACAGTTATACCCTTTCACTAATTACTTTAAGTATAGTAACTAATAAATTCAAATAAATTATACCTACTTGCTTATTTTAACTCAATACTTTAGTTAAATCAATACAATCATTTAAATTAAATTGATCAATCAAACTTTAATTTATAATATATTATTTTAATGTGATTGATCATATATTAAAAAATAAAAAGAATTATCATTCTGAAACCATTATTATATATGATTATTATTATTATGATAAAATAAAAAATAGACAATGATCATGATCGCAAAGTAAAAATTATTAAAAAATTTGAAACATGGTAAGATAGTTTGTAAAACCATTATCGATGCACTGATCCATCATCATCGATCACTAGAATTCTTTATTTGTTATTGGTTTACCGCTGCATAGCGCGGGTCTCCGACTAGTATATATATATATATATATTATATAAAATATGTATCAGCAACATGAATATACTAACATTCCAATCTCGATGTGGATATATAGTTACTAGTTGTGATTGACAAACCATCACAAGATAGCCTAGTGGCTGGCGTCCTGTTATCCTCATAAGAGGTCTCAGGTTCAAACCATATATCTTGGGGTGGCTACGCGAAGGTTCGGAAACGGCCACGGTAATAGTTAGACCGCATACATCACAAACATAAGCTTCATCAACCCAGGGGAAGCTGTTATAAACGGAAATACCTTTAAAAAAAGTGTTGTGATTGACAGACTTGAAGCTTCTTGTTTTACTCAACTACTCTTTTTTTTTTACAAAGCTTTATTCAATGTATCATGTGATTGAAGTATTTTGGGTGAAGTTAAGGAACTTTTTTTTTAAAAAAAAGCAGTTCTATGTTTCACAAGTTTTAGTAAAGATTATTCCAAGAAAAGTAATATTATTAATATATAAAATAATACAAGAAGTGGTATGATCCTATTTTTAACAGAATACAAAGACTAAACATATACGGAGTATATTAATAGACAGATAAGGAGATAATTAATGGCGATGATGCATTTTTAAAGCTAGACAAAAACTGTCACAATGGTTTTGGACACCCCAAACACTGAAGTAAGTTTGAACACTACTAAGAAAGAGACCCACAAGTCCAACTAAAAGAGCTACAAATGCCCATGGAGTCTTGATATATTCATGCTTCAGTTGACTCATCCATGTATTCCTTTTGCTCTCATAGTGCCTCTGAATCTCATACCTTGGATGCGAATACGCAAAATTGTTTGGCACAAGATCTGTCCCTATTTTGTTGAACAGTTCTGCAACTTCATCATCGCTCCCAAGACGGTTGTCGATGATTCCAGCTTTTCGAAGAATTTTAACGTCTTCAGAGTGATCAATCAGAGAATCAAGAAGGCAAATGTATGAAGTCACCCAAGAAAGTTTTGTGTCATTAGAACACATTTCATATGCTATCAAGTTTAATAACATCGGCCTGGTGGAATCGTCCACAGTGATGGGAGGAAGTTCCACATTTGCACAAAATCCGTGTTTTGTGAATTTGATATGTGCTAGAGACCTAATTTTACTTGGTGTGAAACGAATCCCTACTTCTAGAAGCTCGTTCACATTACGAAAAGTATACCTGTCGTTGTCCCTTGGACCGAAAGTTTTGACTTTTGTAAGCCTGGTTTGTAAAAGCTCGAGAAGATGATTTATGTTATCTGGGATTTGATTGGTTGACACATTTGTATGAGGATGATCACGTGTTTTTTTGCGCCTTTCTGGTGCTAGAATATTGTCATCGATGAAACGTTTGATCTTAAGATCCCAATTCTCGGCTGGTACAAACTTCATCACTTCAACTAGAACCCGGTATGGGATTTGGTTCTCTAACAAGAACATATCTTGTTGAACAAACATAATCTGGTGGCTTTTCATCCCTAAAAAACCAGTTTCATTGTTCAAAACAATATGTTCAATAAAGTACAAAATGAAACAACCATCTAGTAACATCATTCTAGTGAATTCATCGTCTGAAAGGCGATTAACTTCATCTTCATAACATCCTCGTAACGTATGGACCATATCAGCAAGATTGCCATACAAACCCTGAATCGACTCACAGTTCTCTTTCAAAAGCTTGTTTGTAAAAAGAAGCTTGAAGTCCTGGACCGATTCAAGGTTCGTGTTGCCATAATGGTATGGACCAAGAGAGACTACTTTTGGCACATAATACTTGCCATGATCCTGGTTCTCTTTCAAGATCATTGGAACTTTGTGAATTTGTGTGGTACAGGAAAGTGGCGACTTGGTTTTCAATATCGAACCTAGCCATTCTTCATGTGTGTTTTCATCAGTCGCTTCAATGCTTCGAAAACCCCCAATAACTTCCTTCATTAGTCGATGTCTTTAACTGTATGTACTATTAATATGATTTGGTTATATAAACAAGTGTGATTAAGGTTGATGTATTCTTATAATTACTATTCCTATCCTTAGTATTTATAGATGAAGTTAAAATCATGGACACAAGAAGAAGTTACATTTGTCTCTATATTTTCTGATAATTTAAGATACTTGACTTCATCCATGACTTAAGTATGGAATAAATGTCTGGGAAAAAAATAAAAAAGAACTTGGGAATAGTATCAAAACAGGAATTGTTTTCTACTTAATTGCAGGAACATTGCTTCATGTTGAGGTTATCAGGTTCATCAACATGTGCTACTAAAAGTTTATATCTATATATTTTCTTATACAAAAGTTGATATATACTCAGATTATCTTATTTGGATATGGTACTATCATTGGATGTTGTATCTGCAGAATAGAAATAAAGGCTACCATATTTCCTTTTCCAAATGAAACAACATGAGATATTAATTGTATGCATCAAAACATTACATCTAATGTAAGTTTATAATATGCATACTTAATGGATATGTGGTGACCAAATATATCAACTGGTAGCGTTAAACTCAATAATTCGGAAGGAGGGGTAGGCTTGGAAACACATGAAAAATGGAAAGCAGCATGCTCAAAGACCAAAATTAACAAACTAGCGACATAATTAAAGAGACTTCAGCTCACATATTATTCAACATTCAACAAACAGACTACTCCCTAGACAACGTTTACAGAAAGAAATTAGTCGGCAGAAATGTAAATCATTAGCATACAAACACTCAAAGTTCCAAGTTAATACCATACCCCATGGTGCAAATTCACCTATTACAACGGTAGGTAACGTGCAATCCAGTTATTTTACCGTTAAGTGACTTCAACCGCTTGACCCTTCTGCAGTCCATAATATTGTGCGATGGCATCCTTTTCTGACATTCTTGGATAACGGAAATATGTGAATTCTAAGTATAGTTGTAAACAATAACCGGCTTAGTTTAAGCTACTAATTAAGTGTCTAATATATTCAACCGTGAAAATTGATAAGGAAGCTTGTGGACAAGAATCATATCTTAAGTGACTTACAATTTGGGTAGGGACTCAAACACAGGTAATTCTTTACGGAAGGTTGTAACGGGTCGGCTCAAACGAGCTACGACCACTTCTTTAATTACATTAATAACTAATGTTCTAAATATGATCTCAAAAACAAACTAATTTCTTCAGTAACTTTCAACCCATATGACATGTTCAACCTATTTCTTTTTTAGTTAAATCCTTTAGGTTAACTCATTTCTCCCATTAAAGATAAAACACGACCCTAATTAAAGAGTAATAGGTAGAAATTGCCATAGCTAATGATATCAGTTGGCATATATGTACGTAACTTTAACTTTAAATTTCTCCAAACAACAAATTGAAACTATTATTGTTCTAGTGGTACAAAGAGAGTATACCTTCATCATGAAATTACTACAAAATATGAAATTTAGCATGAATTCGATTATATAAAAGTTTTTCATTCATATTATCTAGATTCTTGAGGTGGCAAACTGGGCAGCTCGTTTGGATTGGGGAACGGGTCAAAATGGGTAACTTTGACAAAGGCACTATGAAAGTTGGAGGAACACACTTTAATTCAGCTTATCTTGAGTGGGTGTTTACGATTTCTTATTTATGAGTACTTGTCTACTAAAAAAGTAAGCAAGTGTCCACATGTTTTTTTTAAGTGGTTATTCCTTAAGAAATAAGCAGATAAGTAGTTTAGATAAGGATGTTTGTATTTACTCAGATAAGCGCTTAAGTAAACAATCCCAAACACATAGTTAGTATGTGAAGGCCCCATAGTCATTTTTGCTCTTCTTGGAGCTTTGATGGCTCTTTTTCTTAGTGGTTGTCAAACTTACTTTAGTGTTTGGGGTCCTAAAGGTGAGTGTGATGATCTTCGCAAGTTTTCGACGATGAACAATCACTTATAAGATGATAGTTTCTTATTGCATTCTCATTTGTGTTTGTTGGTGTGTTGTGTTTACAGAAGAGTGCTTGCTCCTAGTGTTTATATGAAGTTACTAGTGATGTGATTGACATGGCCTAAAGCTTCTTGTTTTAATCAATTACCTATCTTTGTAAAAAAGTTTTATTCAATGCATGTATCATACTATCATGTGAGTGGAGTCTTTTAATTTGGGTGAAGTTAAGAAACTTTCATTTAGAAAGCAATTGTATGTATGACAAGTTATACTAAAAAGATGATTATAAGAAAAGTGATATTATTAAGGGTTAAGTACCTGGGAATGCATTCAACTTGTCCCGAATGTCTATTGTATGTATCATACTTACGGAAAGTGTATTTAATGCATCAAACTTTCAAAAACGGTTTATTGTTTGTATTTTGATGACGTGACATCTTCTAAGAACGCCACATGGCATTTTAAACGGATGATACATCATCAAAATACATACAATAAACCGTTTTTGAAAGTTTGATGCATTAAATACACCTCCCGTAAATATGATACATACAATAGACATTTGAGACAAGTTGAATGCATTCCCAGATACTTATCCCTATTATTAATATGTAAAAATATGTAACAAGTGGTACAATCCAATCTCAAACAGAACACAAATAATAAACATGCTAGGAAAAGTATAAATTTGTTATGACACACACAACTTATGAGATATTTTATGGCAATAATGATGCATCTTCAAAGCTTGACAACTGTTGATGCTTTTGGACACCCCAAACACTGAAGTAAGTTTGAACACTACTAAGAAAGAGACCCACAAGTCCAACTAAAAGAGCTACAAATGCCCATGGAGTCTTGATATATTCACGCTTCAGTTGGCTCACCCATGTATTCCTTTTGCTCATATAATGATTTTGAATCGCTTTGTTTTCCATATAATGTGTCATATTATTGGGCACAAGACCTGTCCCTATTTGATTGAATAGTTGTGCAACTTCATGATCGCTACCAAGGTTGTTGAAAATAATCCCTGCTTTTAGAAGGACTTTAACGTCTTCAGGGTGATCGATCAGAGAATCGAGAAGGCAAATGTATGAGGTGACCCAAGAAAGTTGTACGTCATTAGAAGACATTTCATGTGCTACCAAATTCAACAACATCGACCTTGTGGAATCATCTACAATGATGGGAGAAAGTCCTACATTTGCACAAAATCCGTGTTTTGTGAACTCAATATGAGCTAAGGAACTAGTTCCACTTGGTATGAAACGAATCCCGACTTCAAGAAGCTCAATTACATTACGAAAAGTATACGTGTGGCTCTCGTGGCTGTCGTCGGTAGTATCACGACACCAAGTTTTGACTTTTGTAAGCCTATTATGTAAAAGCTCAAGAAGGTGATTTGTGTTATCTGGGATTGTATCGGGTGACACATGTTTATAAGTATGATGTCTTATTCTTTTGCGCCTTACTGGTGCTAGAATATTGCCATCGGTGAACCGTTTAATCCAAAAATCCCAATTCTCATCTGGGACAAACTTCATCACTTCAACCAGAACTCGGTATGGGATTTGGTTCTCTAACAAGAACATATCTTGTTCAACAAACTTCATCTGGTGGCTTTTCATCAGTAGAATACTTGTTGCACTTTTGAACAGGCTATATTTTATGAAGTATAAAGTGAAATAACCGTCAAGCAACATCATCCTAGTGAATTCATCGTCTGCAAAGCGACTATCTTCATCTTCATAACACCCTCGCAACATATGTACCACTTTAGCAAGATTGTTATACAAACCCTGAATCGACTCCTGGTTCCCTTTCATAAGATTGTTTGTAAAAAGAAGCTTGAAGTCTTGGATCGATTCAAGCTGCGCATTACCATAATGGTATGGACCAAGAGAGACTACTTTTGGCACATAATACTTGCCATGATCCTGGTGCTCTTTCAATATCATCGGAACTTTCGGAATTTGCGTCATACCAGTAAGTGGCGAATTGGGATTCAATATAATTTGCGTCATACCAGTAAGTGGCGAATTGGGATTCAATATCGAATGTAGCCATTCTTCATGTGTGCTGACATCAGTAGCTTCAATGCTTCGAATACCCTCAATAACCTCCGTCATTTGTCGATATCTTCAACTGTACGTGTTATTAATATGATTTTGGGATTATAAACAAGTAGTTACATTGCCTTTATATCTTTTTAATAATAACTGAAGATACTTGACTTCATCCATGACTTAAGCATGGAATAAATGTCTGGAAAAAAGAACGTAGGTGTAGTACCAAGACAGGACTTCTTTTCTATTTGCAGGAACATTTGCTTCATGTGGAGGTTATCAGATTTATCAACATGTGCTCTATATCTGCAGACTAAAAATTTTACAAAGGCTACCATATTTCTTTTTGCAAAAGTGAGGACATGAGATATTGAATGTGTGCATCAAACCTTTATGCCGACTGTAAGCTTGTAATATACTTATCTGGAGAATGACCAAATTCATCAACTGATAGCGTTAAACTAAAAACTCAGCTTGGAATCCATGGACTACGAAAAAAAGCATGCTTAAAGACCAAGATCAACTAACTAACTACATAGAGTGACTTAAGCTCACACATTATTCAACAAACAGACTACTCCTAGAAAGTTTACAAGAATGAAATTATTCAGTACAACTGTAGATCACTAGCATACAAACACACAAAGTTCCTGGTTAATACCATACCGAATGGAACAAATTCACCAAATACAACGGTAGGTAACATGCAGTCCAGTTATTTCACCGTTGTAAGTGACTTCAACCACCTGACCCTTCTCCAGTCCGTAATATTGTGCGATGGCATCCTTTTCTGACATTCTTGGAAGCTAGAAATGTATAAAATTAGTTTTATTAGACGTAGAAGATTCCATAAAATTAACAATAGCTGGCTTAGTTTAAGCTACTATATGAGTGGCTAAAATACCATTCAACCATGAAAATTGACAAGGAAGTTTCTGGACAAAAATCAATATCATCATTAACTTTTAATGATAACAATGTGGCAAAATGGGTGGGTCGGACAAGTCGGGTAGGGGGTCAAACACAAGCAACTCTCACCTGCTGGTTGCAATAGGTTGGGTCGAACCACAAACACTTGACTTTTCTTCTTTATTTTTTCCTTCTTCATAAATAACTGATTTTAATATGATCACAAAAACAAACTAACACTTTCAATAAAACGATTTAAGAGGTTTCATGCATTTTTACACTTCTTACAACTTTCAAGTTTCAACCGATATTACCCGTTCAACCCTATCTTTATTAGTTAAATCATTTAGCTTAATTCATTTCTTCCATTATAGATGGCGCAAGACCTGAATTCACAAGTAAATAGCTTGAACTTGCCACCACTAATGAGATCAGTTTGGCATATATGTAACTTCAACTTGTAAAATTGCCAAAATTGGAAACATAAACTGTTACTGCTTTAATAGTACGAGGAGAGTAGCAAAAAGGGCAGCTCGGTCAGGTTGGGTAACGGGTCAGGTCAGGTTGACCTGTGAACACTATATTTTCTTGTCATCTCTTATTTCTATCAATATTTAGTGAGCTAAATATGATTAAATAAACTATATTATTACAATAAGATTATGATCATCTAATTTCCGAAATAAAACGATTTAAGAGGTTTTATGCATTTTGAGTACACTTTGGGTGACTTTCGACCGATTTGACCCTTTGATAGATATGCATTATACAACAATCGTAGGGGACACAGAGCCATGGGATGGGCTCAAGTCATGATGTAAACAGTCTATTTGCAGATACTTAGGTAAAACATTTAGCACCGTGGATGAAAGTTTTTAGAACCTATGTGGCAAAAACATTTGTCAATCTTTTTCGGGTATCTAGGGAAATCCACCCGAATAAACTTTGTTGACCTAGCAGGCAAACGTGAGGCTCCACGTATACCCTGTGGAACCGAATATTCAAGAACTGAAACACTGCATTATATAATTAAAGTAAATTAAGCATTTAGGCATTCGTTATACATAAATGCTAACCTGTTTCTCATTCAAATTGAACTTCTTCAAGAGTTTTTCTTTCTCTTGATCTGTTATTACCCTATGCTTCGGTTTCAACACATGCTTCGTAATGTTTACAAGCAAATCAGTTATCTGCAAATAGAACAACCAAGCATAGATTGTGAGACACATAATACATTTATACTTCTACTGTTTGACTAAAAACTATACTGTTAGAATTATTTATATAGTGTTATCCAAATGAAACGACTTAAGAGGTTGTAACTTGTAGACATTTAGTTTCAACCCATTTGTGATCCGTTTCCTTTATACAAGTTTGTTCTATTTACCAGTTTAGACTAGTTATAAAAATAATCATAAACGACTAAAATAAGATAATGTAACACTTACTTGGAAAATTTCAACTTTAAATGAGAAAAGCTCCACAGATTTCATAGCCTGGTTAGTAATGTGACTTTGCACTACAATTATCAGACGGCTTAAACTCTCTTTGTTCATTATCTGCGTTGTAATCCAACGGATAACATTCACTTTAACCGGACCAGGACCACAGAAGACGGCTAGAATCTGTAAATAAGAAAACCAATGAAGAAAGTTTCAAACTTTAAAGCTGAAATGTAAATTATGAACAAAGAGTATTCAATAACAGAGTTTCTCTTGCATTTGGCAAATAGGCCATCTCCTTTACGGGGTTCTGCATGTGTGTTTTCAAAAAGATCATTGCAACTTGATAAATCAAAATCAGATGAGCATATAAACAAGGTACACTACAGTAATTTTCACAACTGCTTCTCCAAGTATGATTATTTTAACATTAATTATTAACTCCAAATTCAGCATAAGTTCTGGTGAAACATTCAGTATTGTTAGTTTGTTACACCCCCTTACTCAATTAAACCAAAAATGTCCTGTTACAGATAACAGTTATTCATCAACCAAATATCACACAAAACTACCAACTTTCCCAAATTCCACATATCCTAGAAACAACCAACCCCAACCCATATGCAATCTTCACAAATTCAATATCAAAAACCGATAATTTCCCAAAAATGAACCAAATAAAATTTTCCCACAAATCAAACATTCAAATCCCCAAAATGCAAAAAGATTCCAACTTTATCATCAAACGACAAACCCCAATTCACATTTCATATAAATTTCCCACAAAACATAAAATCAAAACCCCAAATTACAAAAGATCCTAAATTTATCATCATACATAAAACCCCAATTCACATTTCATACAAAATTACCACAAAACGAAAAATCAAACCCCCAAATTGCAAAAAGATCCTAACTTTCTCATCAAACAGCAAACCCCACTTCACATTTCACATAAAATTCAAAACCAAATTAAAATAAATAAATAAAAGACCTTATTTTCAGAATCGGAAACATGGGAAGCACTGATACGAAGACGGTCAACGTCAACATCTTGACCATGGAGTTCACGAAACTGTTTAAGAGTGAGGTTGATTTCAGAATCAGAGATATCATAACCTCTATCTTTAAGCATCTCCAAAAGTGTTCTACGAGAAAGATAGTATCTGTGACTCTCAATGCTACCATCATCAACAAAAGTGCTTAAACATTTGTTGACCGTTGACCCACTCATCTCTGTATCCATTACATCTTCAACCCCATTTTCATCCATTTTTTATTTTGTGTGTGTGTTTTGATGGTGAGAATCTAGGTGTGTTTGTGTTTCAGAATTTGTGCAGGGTTTGCTTTTTGTCAGTGTGTAGTGAGAGAGTTTTGGTTGGGAGTTTAACTTTAAGGAGGGGTTGTGTTTGTGAGAAGCATTTTATTTATTTTATTTAATGGTGAAATTGTGACTTTAATGAATTATTAAATTTTATTAAATTTGTAATACTATTTTTAAATATTGGTAACCAAATACTCCTTCGTATAAGATTTCTTCGTAATATTACAATTTCATTCTAGCTAATTTTGTTTACAGACTTGAGTTCAATTAAGTATGCGAAATCAAATAAGTACATAGGAATGCATATCAGCTGTCAAATTCTATCAAGTGTGGAGGGGTATTTTTGTCCTTTAACAATTTATAATCTAATTAAATAACTGAATAAATAAATACAGCAAATTAAAACAGAAAAACTGAACAAGTTGTACATGCGCTAGGGTTTGTGAAGTTCTCATCATCGATCTTCACAAAATCACCAAATCGAAGGTGTGACTTTCATTAATTCGGATCAATTGCGTAAACTATAAACTACAGACGATCGATTTCTACTGAATTCTACTGATTTCAACTTATTCGGTATTTTTTCATATACGTAAACTACAAAATACAAAACGTGAAATTGATACAAGTTTTCACGTTTTTTATGATTTCATATCTATTTTGTGATTCATAATCACACGTTCTACTGATTTCTATTAATTCTACAACTAATTTCAAGTGATTTGAGAAGTAAAAAAAAACTAATTTCAATTTTATCTCATTGATTCTAGCTAATTTTCTTCTCATATTGTTCTTTTTGAAATTTATCAAGTACATATGCTTAGTGGTTCTTCTTAAATTTTTCTATGATTCAAATTCTATTTTGTAGTTGGATTAAAATGATTTGTTAATTTGGTAATAATTTTGAATTGATTTTTGTTATTGATTAGAATGGTTTCATGGAATGCATAGCACATGTTTGATGAAATGCGTAAAAGAGACTGTTTGAAAAATTGAAGTTTATACTCATTTTTGTTATTAGTCATCAATATTGAGGTTATGGTATGTTTGGAATCTACATGTATGAATAAAATATGAGTTCTTTAAGTTAGTACTTATTAAATTTACATACAGATTGGTGATTGTCCAACTTAACTGGACTCGACCCATGACCTGTTACCACTGATATAGTTGTCCATCTGATGCAACTATAGAATGCGTTATACTGTCTGGTTTTTGAAAATTCATTTGTTAAGTAAGAAAAGGAAAATGCGATGACTATTCAACCCAACCGGAATCGCAGAGTCACCCATTATCTACTGATGTTACCTCTGTACAGGTTAGTTTCAAGTTGTTCAAAAATAAATATTTTTTTAAATATTCATTAAATTGATTCACATGTGAAAGTATTTTTTTAATAACGAATTGTCATACAAATGGTTGAAATTGAAGGATTTGAACAAGTTGTGCAAAGCCAACTACAGCAAAAGCTACAGGTATGAAATTAGTGAAATCGAGTAATACCACATGTGGTAATATATAGTATGACATTTTCATATGAAATTCGATGAAAACTGAATGGTACCATATGTGGTAATAGCTACTTACACATGTCGTAACCATTCTCATATAAAATTAGAGAAACTTATTTGTACCACATGTGGTAGGAGCTTGTGGTAACCGTTATCATACAAATTTATTGAAACTGAATTGTACCACATGTGGTGGTAGTAAAATATCATATGTGCTAATCAGTATCATGACATGAAATTAAAAAGAGATGATTGATTAAAATTACAAATAAATAAAATTGTATTACATGTAATCTTGTGATTTAGAGTAATAAAAACGTCATCATATGTGACAATGTTAATTGTCGACTGTGATATATGGTACAACCACATGTGGTAGTATCCGCTGTCACATGTGGTATTGTACACTACCACATGTGGTAGTATCCGATATCACATGTGGTACTGTACTCTATCACTATCACAAGTTATAGTTAATAGTATCTCATGTGATATCATCTACTATTATATGTGATACAATGTAGTATCACATATGTTACTATCTACTACCACATGTGTTGTTATCTACTACCACATGTGATATAAGCTTTTATGTTCTCTGACTAGTTTAATTGTTTCTTTTATTTTACACGAGTGAAGGTGATTTACAGGATGTTACAGTGGAATGAAGTTGTAAGATGACTAGTTTAATTGTTTCTTTTATTTTACACGAGTGAAGGTGATTTACAGGATGTTACAGTGGAATGAAGTTGTAAGAAGATTGTTCGCCGTGGATTCTTGTGTTACATGAGTGAAGATGATTGAATAGTTCGAAAGAGAATGCAATAGGAAATAGGATAAAGAAGCAAGCAGAGGCTAAAAAAATAGCTGAATAGAGAGAAAATGGAAAAGAAGAAGCACAACAAGCACGACAAAAATAACAATTGAAGAGTTTGGATTTTTTTTATATCGGTGAAAAATACTTTTAAGAATCGAATGTTATTACATTGAAAAGATAATTTTATTTACTATGCTTATTTATTTTTTAGTAACTCTTTCTTTTACAACTATAATATGTGGTATTTGTTTATAGCACATAGTATTTCCCACAATCAAAGATGCTGCTTAATACCACGTGTGATACTAGTTGCTACCACATGTGATAGTTTTCGCAACCACATGTGATACTATGAAACATACCACATGCGGTACTTATAAAAATAAAAGTATACTTTACAAAAAATCAAGTTACTAGCTGCACCTACATTCGATACTTACTGCTAGTACATAATATGTGAAATGTGAGACTTTATTTACTAATATCATAAGTTTGAACCTAAAGATAATGGTTGATACCACATGTGATACTATGAGGTACCACATGTGATAGTATATATAAATATTTTTACAAGTAGGTTAAGAAAAGTAAAAACAAAAAAATATTGACAAAAATATTTAAAAAACTGAAGGAAAAAATAAACATAAAAATATAAGTACATTAAATTCAAATTGATTTAACAGATTGTACTTGAACATTAGATTCAAAAATACCAACAAACACATTCAAATAATACCAAGATACATTCAAAATATACCAAAAGGCATTAACAAACTAGTCTTCTGCAATAGGTTCGGTATTGTTTTCTTCAACATCTCCTGATGAAAATTTTCCACCGTTGTATTCATTTAGGCGGTTTCTAATGGCATACTTAATTTGCTACTTGATCAATTCTCGCTGGTAGTTAAGTATAAACTCAGCAATAGTATCACATGCGGAAGCAACACCTTTTGTGAAACCCGCCTTAGAAGGTGACTGAGTGGTGGTGTTCGATTCATTATTTTACTACTTTCAGATACTGTAGCTTTACGAGATTTTATCGCCTCTATCCGCTTCTCATTTATAAACTCAACAATAGTAAGGTCATATGAAGTACCCTCTTTCACTGCAAAAAATAAAACACAAAAAACATGTATGAAAATAAAAAAATGATAATGGAACACAAACATAATCCATAAAACATAATGATGAATAAAATTAGTATAGTCCCAAAAAAAAAGAAGATAACAATACAGTATCACATGTGTTATTTTTTTTTGAACAACAACTTTTATTAACAAGCTAGCAAGAAGCTAGAGAACATTACAAGGAAATCAAATTAGAATTTTTCATCCAGCTCTTTCAAGAAAAATAACTATTACATCTACTAGAACACCAAGTAAAGGAATGCGAAACTATGTCATCAAAGAGCATCGAACGTCTCGGAGGAGACGTTGCAAAAATAGATTGGTTCCTAATCTTCCAGAGATGCCACCAAGCAACATAAAACACACCTTCCAAAATAAGCTTGAGCCTAGATGATAATCGAATAGCAGAGAACCAGATATTCCAATTTGAAAAAGACAATAAATCATGTCAATCTAGATCCCACCATCGACAAATCCTACGATAAATAAGCATAGACGTATCACACCGAAACAAGACATGCTGAATATCCTCAGGGACCAAGCCACACAAAGGACATAAATAAGAATCTAAAACAACTCCTCTACTAGCAAGATTGCTTGTAGCAAATTAAATGTAAACCATAGATAGTTTATTGTCTTCTTCTTTTATCTTTCTTATCAAAAATATAATTTAAGTTAGAATCTAAACCTTAGTTTTATTCAAGTAATCATCAACAGTATTTTTCTAAATTTCAAGACTTTAAAGGTTTATAATTAGAAAGTCTTTTAAAGTTTTAAGAACTGTAGATGGTACTCCACAAATAATTTTATTTGGATGTAGTGATGGGTTTGGTGTACAACTCAACAACTGTACATGAATTCATGATACATCTAGTCAATAATCTGGGCCAAGTAATTGAGGTTAGGGGTGGCAATTCGGGTCGGGTTGATTTATTGGGTTCGGGTTGGTGGGTTAACGGGTCAGAAATGATCAACCCGAACCCGACCTGATTTTATAATCGGGTTGAAGATTACAACCCAACCCAAAACCCGATAACCCGGACCCAACCCGAGTAACCCTATTTTTATTTAACTAAATAGGTTTTTGGGTTACTTTCGGGTCAAATGGGTCGGTTTTCGGGTTACTTTTGGGTCAAATGTGTCGGTTTTGGGTCAAATGGGTCGGTTTTGGGTCAAATGGGTCGTACGGGTCAAATGTCTCAAAAATAATAGGTAACCATTAATAAGCATAAAAATGGTTAATAATCATAACTAAAGTCTCAAGTTATAAAGATAATTATGCTCCATCATATATAGCATGTATCTCTAACATTAAAAATGTCATTTAAGTAACACAATCAATTTATATATACAATACATATGTAGAGGTTAAAAACTACGTAAGAGAAGGATAATGTTAGCTTAAAGTAAGTAAAATGATTCTGTAATGAACATTTTGAAAACAAATTATCAAATTTTAACTATTTAACTATAGGTGTTATTATATATTTGAAAATTTTATCACTCCTCACTCCCATATATATAGGGTTTATTATTTCGTTATGTATTAAACTTTACACTTTTTACTATTATAGTAAAAATTACGAGTTGTGGGAGTTTGGGCAAATAGAGGTTCATATGTTCTATATATTACCTCAAATATAAAAAATTTAAAAATTTAATTTATATCTTTAGGTTTTGGGTCATCGGGTTGACCTGATGACCCATCTGGTTGACCCGAACTCGACCTGAAAAAAAATCAGGTTGTCGGGTTTCGGGTTGGTGAGTCAATGGGTCAAAAAATCCTGACCCAACCTGAATTTTTTCGAGTCGGTCTCAGGTCGTATTTCGGGTCGTGTCGGAAATTGTCAGCCCTAATTGAGGCCTTGTATGCTATTCAAGCCCAAAAATAACAATATGGAAAAGCCCATATGCTTATAACGCGACCAGCGGTCCCCCAATTTTACTAAAGCCCACTTTCTTCTACCATTTTCAAGTTAATTATTGGAGTTGATAGATACAATAAACAAATTAATTCCTACATCAAATTATACAATCCTTAAAGCATACAGTACAAATAGATTAAAGTATAAGTTGGTTGTATGAATATAATATTTTGGTGTATTAATAACTCCCCTTAAGTATCTACTTATGCAATAATGTAGAATCCTTACGCATGCATTATCAAAGTATACAGTTATATCAACTAAGAACTATTTGTTACACAAGAGAAATATCTTTGAGTAACGCTGCACATGGTTTGAAGTTAAAGTTAGTTCATCAAATATCGAACATCTACATCTAAGATATATGCACTACGAGTTTTTTTGGTCATTTAACCATTCGCAAGAACTCCAATCCAATCGCGCACATGTTACATACAACGTCTAAACAACATCACCAACAAACTTATCGCCATTATACATTAGATGGACCACTCCAACATGTGTCGTTGCAAATATTTTGGTCGACGATAGTCTAAATCCCACCATCTTCTAGTGCCAAAATTCTAAGCACATTTATTTCAAATTACAATGAAATATTATCACATTCAAATAGCATTGAACTCGATATAGAAAATTTGTGAAAAAATCTTCTTGAAAAACCTATGTATACATTATGATGATTTTAGCTAGAATTCCAAAATTTTGTATTGCGAGTTTGTGACATTGCTCTTTACATTTTACTTTTTATTTTCTTAAACAAGACTAACACAAAGGTCTAATAAGTCAACATAGACAGATGATCTCGAACTCTTTATACATACAAAAACCATCATGAATCCTATGATAATCAAATATTTTGTGTTGTATTCTATGTTTGTTTGTTGTCATGGAAATCTAAGTTTTTGAATTGACCGATCAAAGAAAGTCAATGGGATTGTGGGTTTGATTGGGAAATTGCACCTAAAACATGTTGTAATTAATTATAATAAATTGGACCCCATTGTTGTCTTGTCGTGTAGTGTAGTCGTAAGTTGAAACCCATTCCTTTCATGATAGATATTTCAATTTATCATCTTTATCTTACAAAATAATGAATTAAATACAATTTAATTAATTATAGTAATGAAAAGAATTATACAAAAGACTTTAGGTGAAAAGTAAATGTTATTGGTAGCGTGTTATAAATAAACTAATAAGTATTAACGTGAGACAGATTTGCATCAAGAAACATTAATGTATAGTAATGCAACTTTTGATTTTGTAAGAAAACTAAATATCTAGGTGGGTATGTTTGGCACGCGAACTTGAAAGTTTAAAATTATTTAATCTATAAGGTTAAGCATCTATGTTTGTTTGATATATATACTAAAGTTTAAAAGCTTATTGAAGAAATAAGCTATGTAAAATGACAAAAATATTTTTTATAAATGAAGTTGTAATTGAAGTACTTTAAATTAAACTTCAAGCTTATGAAATAAAAAATTACATAAATAACCTTTAGATTGTTATATAATATTTATTCCTTATCTTTTATGTTAATTTACATCTTTAAATTAGAGTTATTTTTATTAAAACCTTACTAAAATTAAGTTATAGCGTCTAGATTGAAATATTAGCTTCGGTTATAGATTTACGACTCCAACTATTATGCGTATGTTTGGCAAAGGAGATTATGGGAGCTTAAGCCTGTTTTCTCTATAAGCTTCAGCTTCCAGCTTTGTTTGGTAGACAAAATTATAAGATCTTATTAAAAAAAATAAGCTCTTAAAAAAGAAGTTAGTAGAAGTAGATTTTAAAAATAAGCTAGGATCTTATGAAATAAGAAATTACATATATACCCTTTATATAATTATCTATGATATGTTTATTTGTCATTTTATATCAATTCACATATTTTAAGCTCCAGCTTCATCTAATTTTATCCAAACGCTTCTAAATATTATAAGTTTCAGCTTCTAGCTTTAAATATAAGTTCTAGCTACCAGTTCCAGCTATAACCGTTCAACTATTTTTTTACCAAACACACTCTATAGCTTGAAATACTAGCTTCTTTATAAGCTTATGGATCTAATTACCATCTGGTTTTGAAAAGCGCATCAATGTCACATAAATTTTGAATGGGAACATGAATCTAGAAGATAGGTTTTATAATTTTAGCAAAAAAAAAATTAATATACAACTATACCACATGACATATGGCCAATATAATTAATATCAACAAATACAACATATACCCCACACACTCTGTCAAGCTTTATAGAATATAATATGATCGGTAGGAAGTATACATATCAGGCTGATAATGGTTCAAGTTGCAGTAAATTGGACCGATTTTTGGTTTGTCGAGATTTCATGAATGAATGGCCTACGGCTAAGGCGGTTGTTCTTTCTTCTGTTGGATCTAATCATTATCCTATTCTATTATCTCTGGTAGACACAGATTTTGGGCCAATTCCAACCAAAATGTTCAACTCATGGTTAGAATTTCCGGGGCTCTTGAAATATATTGATTTTC
The DNA here is from genome assembly GCA_963422505.1 of Pseudognaphalium luteoalbum. NCBI lineage: Eukaryota > Viridiplantae > Streptophyta > Magnoliopsida > Asterales > Asteraceae > Pseudognaphalium > Pseudognaphalium luteoalbum. The sequence goes on from OY730198.1 coordinate 96,519,423, forward strand.
ATAGTCGACGTTTCAGATTCCAAGGGGAGGCGGATATAGCTTTGGCCATGAAACTAAAATGGTTAAAGTCAAAGATTCGTGTTTGGGTTTCGAATTATAAGAGATCCAAAATGGGTTTATATCCGGATAAATTTAACAGATTGGAGGATTTAAATTTATTAGCTGAAGAAAGGGCACTGACTTTTGAAGAGTTAGCTGAAAGGGAGGGGTGTAAGAAGGTTGTCCAAGATTTTGAGCACCAACAAGCTATGGATATTAAACAGAAATCTAAGGTCAGATGGGCTTGTGATGGAGACGAAAATACTTCATTTTTTCATGGTGTTGTGAATGCTAATATTACAAATAATCGGCTACAAGGAATCATGGTGGATAATGTGTGGGTAACTAATCCGTCCATAATAAAAAATATGGCAGTTGAATTCTTCTTGGAGAAATTTTTTAGAACCGGTTACATCAAGACCGACATTGATCTGTCCAAATTTGGAACAGTTATCGCAGGCGGATGGGAATGCTCTGCTAGTCAATTTTACTCTGAATGAAATTAAAGAAGCGGTGTAGGCTTGTGCAGGTGATCGGGCTCCGGGTCCAGATGGTTTTAACTTTCACTTTATAAAGCAAAATTGGGATTGGTTGAAACAAGATTTGGTGCTTGTGTTCGAGAAATTTTATGCATCTAAGGCTATCCATCCAGCATGCTGATCTTTTTTTATTTCGCTGATTCCTAAGATTTCTGATCCACAAACTTTCGACGACTACTGACCCATTAGCCTAATTGGATGTATAAATAAGATTATATCAAAAGTTCTTTCGAATCGACTGAAAGACGTTGTAGCTGGTTTAGTTGCCGAAGAACAGACGGCTTTTGTTGCTAATTGTAGTATTACTTATGGCCCTTTGGTGCTCAATGAGGTAATTGGATGGCTGAAAAAATGCAAAAAAGATGGTTTTTTGTTCAAAGTAGATATTAAAAAGGCGTATGATTCTGTGAATTGGGATTTTCTCGATTCTGTAATGGCACAAATGGGTTTCCGGTAAATAGAGGAGATGGGTACGGGCTATTATTTCTTCTGGACAGGCATCAGTTCTTATTAATGGTTCCCCAACCGCGGAGTTTCAATGTCGAAAGGGCTTGAGGCAGGGAGATCCTTTATCTCCTTTTCTATTTTTATTAGCTATGGAGCCGTTATCTCAGATTATCAAGAGAGCATGCGAAAGCGGGATACTTCAGGGTCTCAAGTGTTCACAGTCCGAGTTAATTCTGTCTCATTTAATGTATGCGGATGACGTGGTGTTCTTGGGTGAGTGGTCCCCGGCTAGTTTGATCAACCTAAAGAGATTGCTAAGGTGTTTTTTTTCTAACATCAGGGTTAGGTATTAATTTGAATAAGAGTTTTCTCTATGGAATCGGTGTGGACGCCTCAGAAGTGCAATCACTAGCGGAGGTTCTTTTGTGTAAACTGGGCAGTTTACCGTTTAAACATTTGGGTTTGATTGTTGGGGGAAATATGAATTTGGCTCGTAATTGGAAACCGGTGATTGAAGTTTTCAAGAACCGGCTCTCATCTTGGAAGGCAAAAAAATTGTCGATTGGAGGTCGTATTACACTGATTAATTCAGTGCTAAATGCCTTGCCAACGTATTACTTTTCGTTGTTTAAAGCTCCGGTGGGGGTCATTGAGATTCTTGAGCGTGTTAGGAGGGAGTTTTTATGGGGAAATGACGATAATTCGAGAAAGATAAATTGGGTTTCTTGGTCTAAGGTGATTTCCACTAAAGAAAATGGAGGGATTGGTCTTGGGTCTCTCGCAGAGATGAATTTGACATTATTATCTAAGTGGTGGTGGAGATTCAAAACAGAGCCGAACAAGTTATGGAGAAAGGTCATTTGGTGCTTTCATAACACATCAAGGTCCTGGAACTTTGTTCCCAGAAGGATGTCTATTTCGGGCCCATGGAAACAGATATGTAAGATTTCTGATTTTTTTGATGCTGTTGGTTTTGATTTGCTTGCATCATTTCATGTGGTTCCAGGTATAAAGTCCAATCTTTTATTTTGGTATGACTCATGGGTTATGGATGTGCCATTGCGGACCCGGTTTCCTAGTTTGTTTCAATTAGAGGCTGTGAAAAGGTGCGGTTGAAGGATATGGTTCGTATTGGTAACAGAGGTCAATCGTTGCATTTTCATTGGGTTCGCCAACTCAATCAGGTAGAGCACGATGAGGTAGTTTCAATGGTTGACTTAATAGCATCTGTATCGTGGGCAGGGGATTGGGATGTTTGGAGGAATGATGCTTGTGATTCGGGTAGGTTTTAGGTAAAGACTATTAGGACCAAAATTCGGGAGTTACGTGAAGTACAGGTGGAAAATAGATTCGTATGGATCAAATGGATACCGATCAAAGTTAACTTTCTGATGTGACGGGTGTGGTTGGATAGATTGCCAACAAAAGATAACTTGGTTAGGCGAAATGTGCATATTATCTCAAAGGAGTGTAGGGTTTGTGGTTTGACGGATGAGTCTCTGGAACATATTTTTGGTGCATGTGAACTTGCTGTACATGTATGGGAGTTTGTATCACATTGGTGTCAGATATCATCTTTTTTCTTTTTATCGGTAAGAGACTTACCAACATTTGCGTTACAATTGAGAGGGAATGGGGGTTGGAAACAATGGGTTCATTTGATCATTGCCACTACGATTTGGTGTTTATGGAGGAACATAAATAATGTTGTCTTCAATTTAAAAACTGGTTCGGTGAGATCAATTATAGAAGAAATACTATCTTTATCGTTCACTTGGGTCAAGAGTCGTTCGAGATACAAAGCTTTGACATGGGAAAATTGGTGCGATTTTAACTTTCATTGTTTTAGATAGTTTGAGATATTCACGGTGTTTCCTTTATAGGTTTGGTGTATGTAACAGACACTTTTTTGGGTGCTCAACGTTTTGTTGCTTCACCCTATAATGGTAATTGATTTGGTTGGTCGTTTAAAAAAAAATAGTGTTCACACTACGAGTGTTATTTTTGTTTTTCCTAAAACAAATCCAATAAATTACTATGAAAAATCATGAACTTTCGGATACACTTTCATTTATTACTTTTAATGTAACGTTTCTTAAATATTTAAAAGCAGTTATCTTGAATATAAGGTTAAAAACGTCATTTGTTGACTCTATATTAAATTGATTTTTTTTGTTCATATACATTTTTTTAAAAACGGAGAAAATATTAGTTATTCCTTTTGAATTTTAAGTAGTAAGTGTTTGACTTAGTTTATTACAATCAGTTTAACCTTTTTAACTTAATAGCTTATAAGTTTAGAAACCTAAAATTGAAAATCTTCGTTACATTGGCTTCACGAAAATGAACTTTTTAGCTTATTAAGCTAAAAGGTCAAAAAAGTGTTTCGCTACTCATATTAGCTTATTGCATTTTTATAGTATTACGTAATAAACTAAAAAACCTTTTAAAAAAGCTAATCCAAATACCGTTTAAATATTTATTTAGGGTTTACTACTTATTTCAAATTAACTATAAATGGAATATTTCAACTCTAAATATAGAAAACATATTTACAAATATCATCTTGCACGACGTATTGTTTTCACTTTCATAACATACGTCCAAATGCCCTATATCATGACACCAAGGTCTATCATCTTGGACCACGTTATATAACAAATTTAAAAGAGAGAATTTTAAAAGCAATAATATTATATTCTTCTTATATACTCCGTAAATGATATGAAAAATGATGTAAATTTCTTCGGTTTTTTTTATACAAATATCCTTTATAGAAAAGTTCGAGTAACATAAGGCGTTCCCAACCATTGTGCCACGTCAGCGTTTCACTAACCGATTCAAAATTGATTCACAACCTATTACCCAGTGCCATCAATTATTAGCTACTTTATTTTTCTAGGTCTCACATTTACCAATATACCACCACTAAATAAAAAAAATCATGTGGGCCCCCACTTTTTTTAACCGATTACAAATCAGTTAACCGATTGGAGTCCCAACCGATTTGGAAGTAATTACACGGATGACACCAAAATACCAATCAGTTGGCAAATCGGTTGACCGTTGGGACTGCCCTAAGTTTTAAATAATGAACTATACTCTATTATATATTTCTCGGGACATTGTTTTTCTAAATATGATTAAGTTAATTAGACAATGTGCTTGGAATACATGCGAGTATGTAAAATAAACTTCTTATTTTTACTGTAAGAAAAAAAAGTGTTACGCCTTTACTTAGACGTAAAGGTAGCAATAATATGAATACTTTGTGATTTAAAGTTGTATTTTAAAATATCGAGTAAGAATTTTGCATAATATAATTGACATAATGGATGCGAAAAAAAAGGAGTCAAAATCAAGTATTTTAATGTCTTAACGTGTTCAATTATTGGAATTAGAAGTATATAATTTTCCAAAATTTGGAAACTATTGCACGACACACTCGATTTTTAATACGTGTTACGAAACAAAAAGTTATTAAAAATGTTATTTAATTGTGTTGGAATATATTTTAAACGGAAAAATTATGTAGGTGATAAATTTGTTATTGACAAAAATAAATCACAAGTGTTGTAAATTGTATATTTTTCAAAGATTTTTCTAAAAACAATCCTTAGGACTATCGTTAACGCTCATAAAACTATTGTACGTGGAAGTTAAATATTAGTTTCAGAGAGCGGTTAACTTTATTGTACACCATATTTAAGCGCGTTAAAAATAGCGTTAAGGGATATTTTTAGAAAAAAATGTTTTTTAAATGACGATTTAACCGTTTTAAACCGTCAATGTTTTGCCAACTACTCCGTCTATGATTTCCTTGTATATTTATTTATTGATGATTAATTAAAAAGGTGGGATCAACCTAGTATGATATGAATTGAATGATTAGAGGAAATTAAGGAACTACTACTTGGTTAGTAGCTTTAAATAATGCTATATAATTGACATATAATGTTATACTAATAATTCAACCAAATACAGAAATACGGCTTGTGAACCGCAAACTAATTAGCTTTAATTTTATATTTTACAGAAAGACAACATACTTATACTTATACTACTTATCACAGACATTATATTCATAATAATATTAATACGGGCACACTCTTTACATATCATATGACTAATTCAAAGGTCATTTGATTGAATAAAGTCAATAAACTCTATTTACAAATGAAACATTGGATAGATTTTAAGATACTCAGCAATTAATTATGTGATAGAGATTTATGACAAAAAGTTTGTCTCAACATTGTTAATAATGTGATTTGTCTCACCTAAACCCAATGTTGTGTCACTTTCCATATCAAAGCTTGTATCAATTTTTGAATTTTTTGTTTCACATCAAACATTAAATTATGTAGTCTACGTCTCTCTTTGCTATGTTATTTCTTTATATTTTTCTAACAAATTAGTCTTCTTGATGTTCAAAAAATTCATGTATGGATGTTACAATAGCCTTAGCAATCATATTTAGGGATGTGCATTTTATAGGAAGAACCGAAAATACTCAAGAACCGAGGAGGAACCGGACCGTAACTGAAATACCTGAGGATATATGGTACGGTCCATGGTCCATAGTTTTGTAGATATTTGGGACTCGGTTCGGTCATGGACCAATCCCGAGAAAAATGGGAAATGGACCGAACCGAATATCCGTATACATTCATCAGATATAGCATATAACTTCATATAACTTCCTTATGTATCGTCAAAAAATAACTGTTCATCTAAATTCCTTGTTACCTATGTGGGACTCGGTTGGCTATTTAAATCATGTGTATATATATTTATACACTTTCATGACTTCCTATTTTGCTCCCCTATAAATTTTACATCTAAGTTATATAATGGTCAACATAACCATCATCAAGGTGTTCTATTGGTTGATATCTTGATTCCCGATTATAAGATGTCTCGGGTTCAAACTTCTATAGCTGTACATCTTAGGGTATAAAAGTGTTAGATTGTTTATTTAACGAAGGTGTTCTATTGTTTATTTTCTTTAAACCTTTATACTTGGATTTGTCACTTACTCCAAAATATATAGTTCATTTATTTAATCATTATCTTCCAAACTTTAACCCTTAGAGTGTCATCAATTTAGATTGTCTTACAACTGAAAAAATGAGATATGAAAATGTTTATTTTTTTCTTTTTTTTTTGTACCCCTTGAACCTCATTCACAAATTACAATCATACACGTGATATATGGCTTTAAAAGTAGGCCCCAAATACATGAATTTAGCAAATAATTCTCATGTAAACTGGTGATTAAATATTTCCCACGTCAACGGTTACTAAACATCGGCTAAACACAAAATGACAATGACATCACACATAACCAATCGGGTCGGTCTTTTGGACTGAACTGAGCAGGACCGTTTTAAAACCGAACCGAACCAAACCGATGACATATGGTCCGGTCCTCGGTCTAAGAATCTGCTACAAATCGGGTCTCGAAACCGAACCGAACCGAAATAGTTTGGTTTGGTTCCGGACCATGCACACCCCTAATCATATTAAGTGCTAAAATTGATTAACTCTAATCAAACAAGCAAGTTGTAATAAATTTAAAAGAGACCTATTAACATGTTAGCTCTATCATTGCTTATCTAATCAAGATCAAGACAATCAATTGACATCCTAGCATAAAACAAGTAGACACGGTACACATGATTTGTAGAGTAGACCAATCACAATTTATTTCTTTATACTTTGAACCCTTCAAGATTATCACAATTTACATATTTTCTCCTTTTTTTAAAACCACACTGTACAATCGTCACTTGGTGTGTATTGCACGAACAATTTTCCCTACATTCTAATGGATTGAGTTTTAGCAAAACATTTTTTTCTAAATCAACAAAGAATATAACCTTATTGAGCTATTGACTCCAACGGAATTGAGCTTATTAAAAGATTTTTTTTCTCAAATAAACCCCCAAAGAACCTCTTGTTGGAGATGCCTGGAGTTCAACTTTTTCCTAATTTCCTCATAGCAACTCCAATGATAGCTTTTTATAAAGCTTTTTAGTGTAAAAAAGCTACATAAAAGTTTTTTATCATTGGAAGAAAAACTTTTCAATAAAATTTTTTTCTAATCAAAAGGTTAAGAAATCTCAAGCTTTTGGTGCAAAGTTTTTTAGCCTAAATATTTACATATACACCCTCTCTTTTGGTATAAAAAAGCTATTAAAAAACTTTTTCACTTTGTAACTAAAGCTCTTTTATAAAAGCTTTTTTGAAAAGAAATGATGTAGCACACAAAGGGCCTATGGCCAAGCGGTTTCTGAAGAATCTATCAATCTAGTGATTGGGGGTTCAAGCCTTATGAGTGATAATTTGTATATATTCGTGAAAATTGTATATATAATTTGTGGGATATGTAATGTAGGGTTGTCTTTCTGAAAAAAAAAACCCTTTTAAATAGGGGTATTCATAGTTCGGATATAACCGGATTATCCAAATGGTCTAATTGGATTGGACCATTTGGATTGGACAATTTGATTTTTTGGATCGGATCGGGCAAAAACCAAAATAGTAATTTGGTTTTTGGATTGGTTTTTGCTACGATTATTAGAACTGAATTATCTAAATAAACCAAATAGTAATAACTGTATAAGCTCATATGTAATACGCTTGTTTATTTATCATAGTGAATGTAAAATATATGTTTGATTATTTTTTATACATGAAACCTTATTATATTATTGGTATTGTTAATATACATATCATTGAATATAAGTATATAATTTAAAATCTTAAGTTCGGATATAAAACACTAACTCCACATTTATATAAACCATCAACGCAACATGACAATAGGTAACCGTTGATATCGCTTATGACATTACCTTTTCACGAGTCAAAACGATACACTCATGCAGTTCGCGAAAAATCAAACAGTTAAAATCGATCCATCCAAATAGTAATTTGGTTCGGTTGAGTTCGGATTCGATATTTATTTGGATGGATCGGATTCACATTTTTAAAACCAAAATCCAAATAGATTTTATAACATTCTATATAAACTTAAAGTTTCACACGGAACATGAAACGTGTAGTTTTTTTCCACGTTTATAAGCGTTTGATTTAATATTGACGCTTAAAAGCGTTGCACACGGTTAAAAGCGTTAAAAATGAAAGGAAAGTACACATATTAATCCGTGGGGTTTGTTTTGTGAAAAGAACCACAGAAAAAATAGATAAATATTGGGGGTTTTATGTTAAAGTAAAAACGAAAAATATACTTATAATGACCCAAAAAATACTGTGTTCATCACAAAATTACTCTCTTGATCACAAAATCGCTAAATTAGGGCTAGATATATTTTTCAAATAGGTTTGAAAAGGATATCGTTTGTCAATTCATTCGTGATCGATTTGGAGCAGATATCGTTCGTCAATCCGTTCGTGATCGATTTGAAGTAGATATCGCCAGACAATTCGTTCATTCAGATGTTTCGTTCAAAATTAAAATTGATGCGACTAGGTAAATTTATCATTTTGTTCTTAAGATTCGGTTGATTATATGCTTGATTTAGTCTCAATTCGCTCAGTTAATATAAATCGTTAGGGTTTCAATGTTAATCGTTGTTCTTAGTCGCTTGGCTAGTTCTTTAATTGTTCCATTTCTTCCACTTAAATGTCTATTGACCAATAATTAGGGTTTAATTCTTCTTCATTTTCTTACATGGAGCTCATAGTGATGCCTGCAATAGGTTCATGTGTTTATTTACTTACTTATTAAGTATAGTTATCGATCAGTTTGTTAGTCACATGATTTATAATTGTTATCCTTATATAAATTTTTGAAGTTAACTCACTTATTGATGAACTGATGATCAGTGATTCAGTGTGTATGAATTGAGGATAAATGGACAAAAATATCATCGATATATGAGGTATGCTCATTTTTCTTATGTTATTGATCACTGTAATTCATCAATGCAAGGGATAAGTAGATAATTTTGTCTCTTCATTATATTGGAACTTCTTAGGTGTATCTTCAGCTCTTGATATCTGAAATTGCTACGCTTATCTTCATGTGGATGAGCAAATTCTTGCCCATGAATTTAATAAATCAACATATAATCACTTTGACTGATTGTAAGGTAAATGTAAATAGCAAGTTATACACAACTCTACCTTTCCAAGCAAGTTATACACAACTCTACCTTTCCAAGCCTGTACGAAATCCTAACTTCAGGATTCGGAGATCTCATCTTTTTCTTTGCCTTCAAGCGATAAAACCTTAATTCATTGAGTTTAGCTTTTTTAGAGACTATATTCCGTCTTTTCTTTTCTCTTTCAGTCAAACCATCAGGTCTTTTGAGCAGTTTATTGACACAAAACCTGACAACATCTCTATCCGTTGTCATCTCAATAGCAGAACTGCCCATCAATCGAACATTTGACCTTGATAAGAACTGAAAGTTACAAAGCACAAATGCAGGTTTCTGGCTTATCTGGTTTTCCAACGAGAAGCACATAAATGGACGAGCAAGACTAGCCTTTGGGTCTATATATCTTATTATATCCAGGCACTGATTCCGATTTATCAAACACCTGCATTTAGCAACAATAGCATGAACAGGGTTTTTAACATCTAAAATACATAACTTATAATCAACGACTAATGATTCACGACGTTTGACTAACATCATCCAATTAAAACCACAATTTCTGCAAAATTAGATATACAAGTTAATCGAAATAAGGCTTAAGACATTTGTCTATTTCTTAACCATAGAATTTCAAAAATATCTCAAATTTGGGAACCACCTATTAGTTCTCTTTAACTTTTATAGAAATATTTATTTATTTATTTATTCAAGTAATATTATAATTTAACGGAACTTACATAATACGAAGCTGTTAATGAGTAGAAAAATCTATATTTGAAATGATGTGTGCTTTTATCTACCCTAGAAACATAGATTATAAATACACGGTAGCAATAGTTAAACCCTATAAACAGAAATTGCATGAATAAGATAGCTGAAAGGAGTCAAATTAACTTGACATGGGGTAGAATGGATGTTTTACGTATGAATTAAGGTTTTATCAAATAGGATGGCAAAAATATTATTCCAAAAAAAGCTAAACTCAATGAATTAAGGTTTTATCGCTTGAAGGCAAAGAAAAAGATGAGATCTCCGAATCCTGAAATTAGGATTTTGTACAGGCTTGGAAAGGTAGAGTTGTGTATAACTTGCTATTTACATTTACATTACGATCAGTCAAATATAGACTCTGTTTCAGGATAGTTGGTACATTATCGTTTAGTTTCAGTAGAGGAACGACTATCTACATCTTACCTCCCCCATACCCCGTAGATACGGGATTGGGTATTGTTGTTGTTTCAGTCAACTGAACTAATTCTGATTCCATATAGCACTTGCATCGATAAAAGGTGGATGTGGCAAATTGGGCGGGTTAAGTGAGTTGGGGTAATGGGTCAAAACTCAAAATGAGTAATTTTTGGGGGCTGGTGAGATGGTCCGGGTTCTCCTAACAAAATGTGTTCATTTGAAGAAAATCATAAATAATTAGCGTTTCAAATAGGATGACAAAAGTATTATTCCAATAATAAGGGTGCTTTTATCGACCCATACGCCTCCTAGGCTAAGAACAATTCTACCACCCTTAAAAATTAAAATTAGAATTAAATTAAAATTAGGATACTACAATTCTACCACCCTTATAAATAATTTTGTTATCGAAATTAATTCAAGTAACATCTCATAGTAGATAACTTCCCTAATGAATTATAGGAATACAGTAACAAGGATTTCGAAATATTAAGAAGTTCAACATATGAAACTTTAAGTTTATATAGGATGTTATAGATTTATATAAATGGATCGGATTTGATCCAATCCATCCAAATGAACACCCTACTTTTAAATGATTTTTGTCAATGTAGATGCTCTGAGTTATGTTTGTGCCAATTTTTGGAAGAAGGAAACTTGAGGGTTAAAACATAAAACTCTACAACTTTAGGGTTCATGGTGACATTTACCTGAGAAACACATAACCACATCATCATCAGCCACCGACTTCCGTCGTAGCGCCACCGGCTGAAGTTATGTCGATCAACTTTCTTCGTCGAGATATCCCCAATTTCATACGTAAAACATCCATTCTACCCCATGTCAGGTTAATTTGACTCCTTTCAGCTATCTTATTCATGCAATTTCTGTTTATAGGGTTTAACTATTGCTACCGTGTATTTATAATCTATGTTTCTAGGGTAGATAAAAGCACACATCATTTCAAATATAGATTTTTCTCCTCATTAACAGCTTCGTATTATGTAAGTTCTGTTAAATTATAATATTACTTGAATAAATAAATAAATAAATATTTCTATAAAATTTGAAGAGAACTAATAGGTGGTTCCCAAATTTGAGATATTTTTGAAATTCTATGGTTAAGAAATAGACAAATGTCTTAAGGCTTATTTTGATTAACTTGTATAATTTTGCAGAAATTGTGGTTTTAATTGGATGATGTTAGTCAAACGTCGTGAATCATTAGTCGTTGATTATAAGTTATGTATTTTAGATGTTAAAAACCCTGTTCATGCTATTGTTGCTAAATTCAGGTGTTCGATAAATCAAAATCAATGCATGGATATAATAAGATATATAGACCCAAAGGCTAGTCTTGCTCGTCAATTTACGTGTTTCTCGTTGGAAAACCAGATAAGCCAGAAACCTGCATATGTGCTTTGTAACTTTCAGTTCTTATCAAGGTCAAATGTTCGATTGATGGGCAGTTCTGCTATTGAGATGACAACGGATAAAGATGTTGTCAGGTTTTGTGTCAATAAACAGCTCAAAAGACCTGATGGTTTGTCTGAAAGAGAAAAGCAAAAACGGAATATAGTCTCTAAAAAAGCTAAACTCAATGAATTAAGGTTTTATCGCTTGAAGGCAAAGAAAAAGATGAGATCTCCGAATCCTGAAGTTAGGATTTCGTACAGGCTTGGAAAGGTAGAGTTGTATATAACTTGCTATTTACATTTACCTTACGATCAGTCAAATATAGACTCTGTTTCAGGATAGTTAATACATTATCGTTTAGTTTCAGTAGAGAAACGACTTCTCTACTGTCTACATCTTACCTCCCGTAGATACGGGATTGGGTATTGTTGTTGTTGTTGTTTCAGTCAAGTGAACTAATTCTGATTCCATATAGCACTTGCATTGATAAAAAGTGGATGTGGCAAATTGGGCGGGTCAAGTGAGTTGGGGTAATGGGTCACAACTCAAAATGAGTAATTTTTGGGGGCTGGTGAGATGGTCCGGGTTCTCCCAACAAAATGTGTTCATTTGATGAAAATCATAAATAATTAGCGTTTCAAATAGGATGGCAAAAGTATTATTCCAATAATAATAATGCTATTTCATTTTTGAGAAAATAATTTAAGAGTTTTATGCTCATGATAATACACTTTACGTGAAATTTGATCTGTTTGAACCGTTTGACTCGTTTCCTTTTAAGCTGTTAGTTACACATGTGACCCGTAAGAGACAAGATATAACCGGATACGTAAGTCGAATATTCCACCTCAATGAAAACAATTTGAACTGTTTATTGTATATGTGTGGATTATATTCTTTATTAGTCCCTTCATGAATGTTAACCCATGTTTTCAATGTAAAGTAATATAAACTTTATGGATTTAATTTAAAGGATTCTTCCAAATTTGACCTGAAATCGTTATAATTTAGTATAAAGATAATAATAGAACAAATAGTGGTGTTGAAATTGGAATGATGTCCCTATCATTTTGGGTTAATTAAGGATTTGGTTGGTTCTCAATAGTCAGACCATATACCTCTTTCATGTAACAAAAGTGAAATTGTCATTATATTTACTCATATATCAGTTACAATATTTTTTCTTTCCAGGCCAAAAGAAAGGAAGAATGGTTGATTGAAAAGCTAAGGAAATTTGAGGTACGAAAAGCCGCAGCTGAAGTATATGATCCGGAAATATTAACAGAGGAAGAAAAGTTTTACCTAAAGCGAACTGGTGAGAAAAAGAAACATTACGTTCCAGTTGGGAGACGTGGAGTATTTGGAGGAGTTGTTCTTAATATGCACCTTCATTGGAAGAACCATGAGACTGTTAAGGTTGTTTGCAAACCTTGTAAACCTGGACAAATTCAAGAATATGCTGACGAGCTTACTCGATTAAGTAAAGGAATTGTAATTGACATAAAACCTAATAATGTCATCATATTTTTTCGTGGAAAAAATTATGTGCAACCGGAGATTATGTCACCTCCAGAAACGCTGTCGAAAGCAAAGGTACTCTTATACTATTTGTGTTGAAAATCCATGTTTTTTTTGTGTTAAATTGCTTTATTATGGGGCTAACTGCATGAAAAGATAACAGACTTTGGTATGACTTTTGTTTTAATTGACCAACTCATTTAGGCCAGAAACAGATCATCAAAGTTTCACAAATGTTGATTTAAGCTAATTGGTATGATAACCCGTATTCAGGCACCGTTGGAAAAAGTCACCAATGTCAAACAGTACCAACATGTCAGCTGCCAGCCTGCCGTGTTATCATTTTGACTAGTTAGTAGGGAAAATTACCTTTAATCAAACATTTGTGAAATATCTTTTCTCTTGAATTCTGAACGGTGTGTATAGCCTAATAAAGTTAATTAAATTAACTAGAAATTGGATCAAAGTTGGTTTACCTTTTTATCCTGTAACCCCTCTGTTTATAATGTAAAGTTCTTGATCATAGTTCAATGGAAATATTCTAGAGTGATCATTCTTGAGAAACATTGTATTTTTGCAGGCCTTAGAAAAATATAAACTTGAACAGTCCCTTGAGCACACAAGTGAGTTCATTGAAAAGCTCGAGAACGAGCTGGAAGAGTATTACAAGCATAAAGCGCGGTTCACCAAAGAGAAGGAAAGTTCACCCAAAGTCTTAAATGGATGACGATGATAACATCGCATGGTTCATCTTAATGCATATGGAATGAACCACGGAAAATGGATCGAATTTGGTACCAAGTACCAACCAACGCAGCCTGTGAATCTGGAAGCAGACATAAAAGTGGGGTTGGGATCCTGGCGGAAGTACCAAGTAGTTGAGTTAACTGAAAATGAAGAGAACTGATAAGTTAAGCGAAACTCAGTGTTTGTAACACAATTCAGGAAGGCCCGCTAAAGATCATGGATAACCTATGTGCTATACTCAAATCATGGTCATTACTCGGTTTCCTACATTAATGTACAAGGGCAATCATCATCATCATAGAAATATAATATGTAATCACATGGATTATGTTTACAGCCTAAGGAAATGGTGGTGAATCATACATTATCGTATTTTAAACCGTAAAAGCTCATTTTTGTTGTAAGACTTATTTCATGGATTTCTTTACATCAAAGTCTTCGTTTTTGAAAAAAAACGAAACAAACGCAAAAAGATCATTACAAACGGACGTGTAACGAAAGAGATACGAAGCAAAACGTAAGACAAACAAACAGAACTGGGCCGATTTAAACCGTGTGACCTGAGTTTATTCTTTTGTTTGGCCCTAAAAACTGACCCAAACCCCTCCCTTGTGAGCCCATTTGGCCAGCTCACAAGACAAGCCCAAACCCATTTCCAAAACCTTAGGACTTGGGCTCCAAGAAGGTCCATACATATAAATAAGAATCTAAATCAAACCTTAACCCTTTTTTGATTAAAAACCTGCGATTCATCCCTGTGTTTTCTGCTGCCCATCGTTGAAAAAAAAAAGAGAAGGAAGAAGCTTCCCAAAAAATCGAATTCAAGTATTGCTTACGTGTGTTTCTTGTTCGTGTATACGTATTGGTATAATCATAAACCCTAATCTATAGATTTTCTTTACATCTTTCTGGAATATAAATACTATTTGGTTGATTTATATGTCTGGGGTATGGATGTGTTGGGTATAATGTTATTTCTAAACCGAAAGTTATATAATCGAAGATGTGTTGGGGTATGGATGTGTTGATTTTCAGTCATGATCAGTGGTCGATTTGACCTGATTACGTACGTTTTCAGGATTCGGTCAAAACTACAAAGTTGTAGATCTCGATGTTTTACATAGACATGTGAGGTTTCAGCCTCTGAAACGCACTGGATTATTTTATAAAAATTATTTCGTAAACTGCTGTTATGGGTGATGAATTTTCAGAAAACGTTGGAAAACTTAAATCGGTTTGATCGAAATATTTTCTAGTTATTTTGGGGTGGTTAAAATATGTTTAATGCTGGAGTTTCTGTAAACAAAATACATTTTTGAAATTGTAAGATTTAATTTATTTAATAGGGTGTGCTTTGTAATGGGGATATAAATTTGAGATAGAAGCAAACATATAGGAACTTTTGTTTCGAGTCGTGAATATAAACATGTTGACACATAACTCATAATTATTTAGACACATAACTAATAAACAAAAACATTATATACTATGGGACATTCATAGTTCCCTGCGACCTTTGGTATGATACGTGCTTGCTTTAAACTACTAATCAAGGTAGTTTCGTGGCCCCCTTTTCATTTATATTTTTAATATTTTGGGGGAAAAGAATGCTCAGATATTTTAAACTGTTTTATAGCTGTGAAAACAATCTTTGAACTTTCTTTTGATCATGAGTTGCTATGAATACATGTATAGTTTAATGTGTATTATTTGATTGTGTGGAACGATAAGGTGAATAGAGCATAGCATTTGTGTGTAACGAGGATAGAAACGTTGTAATCTTACACATGTGGATGTTTCCACCGCTGAGGTAAGGTTATCTTGGAATGTAGAAACGTAGGAACGATGGAACGTAGAAACGTAGGAACGATGGAACGTAGAAACGTAGGAGCGTAGAAACGTATGGTGTTACAGAACGTTGTTGTGATTACTTGAAACGTTGAGCGTGTATCTTACTTGAATGTTGAAACGTGTAACTTATTTGTAATGTGGATAACGTATGATTACTTGAACGTTGTATTATTATACATAGTATACTTTGCACTCATGTGTTTAAAACGATACGAATTTGATTTGATAAAATGTTTACTTAAAAACCTACGAACTCACCAACCATGTGTTGACGTTTTTAAGCATTTCTTTTCAGGTGAAGCTAGTAATTCAAGGACTGAGACTAAGGTGGCTTAGCAAGACTGTTAGAGTGCATTTTTAATTTGTTACTGTGAACGATGGTATTTGTGACGTTGTGAAGCGGTTTCATGACATTTTGTTGAATTTCATTTAGTGAATTTCTTTTATATCAATGTGTTATGATCTAGTCATGTGTGGCATTCCGTTGTTTCCGCTTTAGACGGGGTGTGACAGATTGGTATCAGAGCCATTGGTTATAGAGAATTAGGTGGATTGACCTAGACTATAACCTAGGACACTTCATATAGATGCTATGCTAGGAACTACGTGTGCATGAAACGAAGTGGAATTATTTGAAACGATATGTTCTTACTTGCAACGATGTGTACTTATTGAAACGATTTGTATTCATTTGAAACGATATGTACTTATTCGAAATGATGCGTATTTAGTTTAAAACGATGTGTGCTATTCAAAACGATGTGTGCTTATTTGAAACATGTCATTATTTGCTACGGTGCATACTTGTACGAAACAATGTGAACTAAATTGTCATGAGATGTACTTATCTGCTAGGATATATACTAATTTGCTACATAGACGATGTGTACCCACTCGTATTTCGATTCTTGAGAAAGTTATGCTCCGTTGGTGGTTCCGCACGTGCCCGCGTACCCGAGAGGATTATGTATGCTTAATGGCGCGAGATCATTAATGTCATCTATCGGTGCTATATCAATCATAGTACTATTCCCTTAAAGGTTCGTGCCACTCTTAGATTTAAATATGTAGGAACAAGGTTGAACATTGTGATATAGGATCTGGTAATAAGTACATATATGAAAGGATACCTTAACAATTATGGTGGCCGACGTAATTGCGAAGGTATCACAACATATATGTGTTTATATGACCATATTCGAGTGTCTAACGGGTCGCCTTCAAAGTCGCGTGAGGATGTAAATCTCAACTCTATTTGTTCCGAACTCATGATCCTTGGCGCATACATGTAACACTATCCAAACTGCTCATCTATTCTAAACTCATATGTACTCGAAATCGTAGTAAACATGCCGTCAAGACGTTCTACTCGAAATGCTAAACGTGAAATGTGACGGTAGCGAAATTTGATAACTTTGATAGTGTAAATATTGTAGTAAGTAAACGTCATTCTAAGACATGGAATACGTATCGTAAGACTAATAAACGTAGATAATAATTCACTAATGAATAGCCATGCAAAACTCTAATAAATTAACACTCACCGGAACCAAAGTAGGGCATAATTATATCTTAATTTTCCTTGGAAACTTCTAATGACAACCACGTATCACGCGATAGTCTTTCCCTTTCTAGTCAATGATGCATTCACTTACTTGGCCACTTTTACCTTCTCGCAACTAAATTTTCTAATCCCTATTTGCAAGTTAGTCCAAGATCTTAATATCTTTTAGTCATGCATTCAACTATCCGTATTGCTTGACAACTTCACCTCTATATGATAAAGGCCCAAATCCCTCATGCTACATTACAAATGTAACTGAATAAGACCATTCTTAACAAGTATTCTAATATCAGTTTTTAAACTAGTTGTCTACAACTTCTGTAAGAATTTAAGTCAACCTAAAACGTACCTACACTATATTCTATGTTAATATAACGATTGCAACCCGGATCGATCAAACCTTTTCCTAAGGGTCCTATTATGAACACCATTAGTTGATGTATTGGTAAATCCAAAAACTTTGTAATATCTTGTGTCGCTATTGCGACATAAGCTCTATGTTGCATGAACAGTATATCGTGTATATTTTCTATTTCACTATTCGTTTTCAGACTCGCATATACACACTAATCACTTTACATACTCAGATTAATTGACTTTGACAAGTACAAACGTTGACCAACTGACTGACACACAAAATGCACCAACAAAAAGCGTTAAAAATGATAGGAAAGTACACATATAAAACCGTGGGGTTTGTTTTGCGAAAAGAACCACAGAAAAAGTAGATAAATATTGGGGGTTTTATGTTAAAGTAGAAACGAAAAATATACTCCTTATAATGACCCAAAAAATACTGTGTTCATCACAAATTACTATCTCGATCACAAAATCGCTAAATTAGGGCTAAATATGTTTTTCAAATAGGTTTGAAAAGGATATCGTTTGTCAATTCATTCGTGATCGATTTGGAGCAGATATCGTTCGTCAATCCGTTCGTGATCGATTTGAAGTAGATATCGCCAGACAATTCGTTCATTCAATTCAAATTCAAAATTGATGCGACTAGGTAAATTTATCATTTTGTTCTTAAGATTCGGTTGATTATATGCTTGATTTAGTCTCAATTCACTCAGTTAATACAAATCGTTAGGATTTCAATGTTAATCGTTGTTCTTAGTCGCTTAGCTAGTTCTTTAATTGTTCCATTTCTTCCACTTAAATGTCTATTGACCAATAATTAGGGTTTAATTCTTCTTCATTTTCTTACATGGAGCTTTTAGTGATGCCTGCAATAGGTTCATGTGTTTATTTACTTACTTATTAAGTATAGTTATCGATCAGTTTGTTAGTCACATGATTTATAATTGTTATCCTTATATAAATTTTTGAAGTTAACTCACTTATTGATGAATTGATGATCTGTGATTCAGTGTGTATGAATTGAGGATAAATGGACAAAAATATCATCGATATATGAGGTATGCTCATTTTTCTTATGTTATTGATCAATGTAATTCATCAATGCGAGGGATAAGTAGATAATTTCGTCTCTTCATTATATAGGAACTTCTTAGGTGTATCTTCAACTCTCGATATCTGAAATTGCTACGCTTATCTTCTTGTGGATGAGCAAATTCTTGCCCATGAATTTAATAAATCAACATATAATCACTTTGACCGATCGTAAGATAAATGTAAATAGCAAGTTATACACAACTCTACCTTTCCAAGCAAGTTATACACAACTCTACGTTTCCAAGCCTGTACAAAATCCTAACTTCAGGATTCGGAGATCTCATTTTTTTCTTTGCCTTCAAGCGATAAAACCTTAATTCATTGAGTTTAGCTTTTTTAGAGACTATATTCCATCTTTTCTTTTCTCTTTCAGTCAAACCATCAGGTATTTTGAGCTGTTTATTGACACAAAACCTAACAACATCTCTATCCGTTGTCATCTCAATAGCAGAACTGCCCATCAATCGAACATCCGATCTTGATAAGAACTGTCAGTTACAAAGCACAAATGCAGGTTTCTGGCTTATCTGGTTTTCCAACGAGAAGCACATAAATGGACGAGCAAGACTAGCATTTGGGTCTATATATCTTATTATATCCAGGCATTGATTCTGATTTATCGAACACTTGCATTTAGCAACAATAGCATCAACAGGGTTTTTAACATCTAAAATACATAACTTATTATCAACGACTAATGATTCATGACGTTTGACTAACATCATCCAGTTAAAACCACAATTTCTGCAAAATTAGATATACAAGTTAATCGAAATAAGGCTTAAGACATTTGTCTATTTCTTAACCGTAGAATTTTAAAAATATCTCAAATTTGAGAACCACCTATTAGTTCTCTTTAAATTTTATAGAAATATTTATTTATTTATTTATTCAAGTAATATTATAATTTAACAGAACTTACATAAAACGAAATTGTTAATGAGGAGAAAAATCTATATTTGAAATGATGTGTCTTTTATCTACCCTAGAAACATAGATTATAAATACACGGTAGCAATAGTTAAACCCTATAAACAGAAATTGCATGAATAAGATAGTTGAAAGGAGTCAAATTAACCTGACATGGGGTAGAATGGATGTTTTACGTATGTAATTGGGAATATTTCGAAGAAGAAAGCTGATCGACATAACTTCAGCTAGTGACGCTACGACGGAAGTATGTGGCTGACGATGATGTGGATATGTGTTTCTCAGGTAAATGGCACCATGAACCATGAAGTTGTAGAGTTTTATGTTTTAACCCTAAATTTCCTTCTTCCAAAAATTGGCACAAACATAACTCAGAGCATCTACAGTGACAAAAATCATTGAAAAGTAGGATTTTGTACAGGCTTGGAAAGGTAGAGTTGTGTATAACTTTCTATTTACATTTACCTTACGATCAGTCAAATATAGACTTTGTTTCAGGATAGTTGGTACATTATCGTTTAGTTTCAGTAGAGGAACGACTGTCTACATCTTACCTCCCCCATACCCCGTAGATACGGGATTGGGTATTGTTGTTGTTGTTGTTGTGACACCCCTCAAAATACAGCATATTCCGTACACTTTAGTCATGCATGTCTTAGGCTAATTCCCTATTAAATGATAATTAAACTATTTTATGAGCTAAGTCTAGCAAGCTCCACTATTATTACGAGTTTTGTATTTATTTATAATTAGACGCAAAATAATCGGAACGAGTCCGACAAAAATATATGTACGTTGGTGATACGAAAATTTATAAATAACGTAAAACTATTTTAATAGTAGTTATTTAATTGAGAATATTATGCGAAACAATAAAGCATAACGATTTAGCGAAAACAATTATACGTTTAGCTTAAAACGTAACGTACGCATTGAAAACGCGCAAAACGAACCTGACAACCAAACGAGTCAAAAATTATATTTTTTTAAAACTCAAAATAAAGTATTAATACTTCAAAATATATTAGCTTATATGTACCGTTTACGAATTAAACGAAACTATCATGTATTAACGTACGAATAACGAATAACCGACAACCGGGCGTAACACAGAATTGAGGAACGAAACATCTTGAACCCAAGACCTATTGGGTCAGCCCAGACTCGGCCCCCAGGCCCAAGAGTCGGTCCAGCCCAAAAACCCACCAAAAACCTATGTATATAAAGGTTTAACCTTTGTTTCCTTTCATTTCCTAACCACAAAACACACACTTCAACCTTATTTACAGTTTCTCCTCTCCTCTCTGATGGTTCCAGTCGAAAATCCACCACCAACATCATCATCCACGTTATCCTTGAATCACCAAACAAAGCCATCATGATCTAGCGTCATCTAGTACTCGGTTTAGCAAGGATAAGGCGAAGAGGTCAGCAGCAGCACACTCTAACGTTTTCCAGCTCTAGATTCGTTTTCTTCAGGTAGATCTACCCTTTTTTTCTTTAGATCTACTTGCTTTAAGTATATAAACATGTTTGTGGTTCACTCGTGACGTTTATTGACCAAAACTATACCCGGAAACTCATCCGAAACACGATTAACCGTTGGGTAAAGGCTTTACCCACTGTACAATAACTAAACCGAACTTTGAAACGCGATATCTAACTTGATACTTAACGAAATCAAGTGATTCGTGAGCCAAAAATCAAGTTTAGGAAGTCACCTTTCGTTTGCACTAGGCCCTGTACTTTATAGAGGTCAAAAACTTGGTCAAAACGATTTTACCAACTGATGTGTACTTTCTGACCTGAAAGTCAGATTCTTAGTCAAACTTTGGAAATGAATATCTCGATGTGTGGGCAACAAAAACGAATGAAACTAACTGGAAAACTTTGGTAATTTAGTTATCTCCAACTTCTATTTAGACATAATGTTCTGGAAATACACCAAAATTGAGTTATGAACCAATATGTGCGCGTGTATACTGAAATAGAGCTGCTGGATAGGTTGTTCTTTGCGAATTTATTCCACGAGTTTTACTTAGCTATAAATTACATAAAAAAATGTTTTGGAAACCTAAGACATAAGAGAATAATGCGTATTTTTCTCATATTTTATTTCAGATGTAAACTTAGTAAAAACGAGCTCGGAAAAAAGGCGTAAAACGTGTTATACTTACTTTGAGGACTGACTTTGTATCATTATATTTTGACACTTTCGGGTTAACCACGAAACATAAAACTTACATTTTTATAAGTTATAAAACATAATTAAGGCTTGTGTCAATGTTTCGGGTCAAACCGAGCACGTATGATTTAGTTCCCAAAAACGAAAACACTAATCAGCCGATCCTGCTAACCGAGCTCAATCTCAGTTCGCACACCAAGCTGCGAGTTGAGACCCGCGAGCTGACCCTCTGACTTGCGAGATGAACGTGATGTGCGAGTTGAACTGCGAGACGAGTATCCTGCGAATTGAGTTTTGCTAATTGAGTTTTGCTAACTGAGTAGCCTGCCCGCAACCTAAGTTCATTAACCAAGGGTCAAATCCGCGTGATGACGAATAAACTATACACCATACTACTCGTACACGCAAAATATATATATATATATATATATATATATATATATATATATACTATTACAAAGTATACAACGATACAAACATAATAATAATATCATTTTGAATTATTATTACGAAAACATCACCAACGAATCGTACGTACTTTTAACACAAACGGTCTTTCGAAACGAGTGAACAACGAACATAGTTTGGCATTGAGCCGACTACTCTTACAAACCGTCTCTTGCGTTTAGGGGGTTAAGAGGCACAATTGGACAAACCACTTGCTAGCTCTCATATACTTTAGCTCATGAGGTGAGTTCACAGCCCTTCTTTTTACTGATTTTATAATAGGGGTGAAAAACATAGCAATTGTTTTACTACTATATGCAATTATTTATATAAATGTTTTTATGCTTTTATACGAAATGTTTATGAATGTACTCATACTATACTTAGGAATAACATTCCCTATGACTTGTGTGCTGGAGAACGTACCAGCAAATATTGATTAAACCGGAGAACGTACCGGTAATGTTTTGATACACTGGAGAACGACCAGTAATGTATCCTTGTTTTAATGATTAAACCGGATAATGTACCAGTAATGTTTTGATACACTGGAGAACGACCAGTAATGTATCCTTGTTATATTGATTAAACTGGAGAACGTACCAGTAATGCATTTTCGGTAACATCCCAACGAAATTGGATTTTTGGGTAACATCCCAATGAAACTGTATTTTGGGTAACATCCCAACAAAACTATATTTTTGGGATGACATTCCAACAAAACGAAACTTATTTGACTTTTACGTCAACGACTTGCAAAAGAACTTGGTATAACAAACCACATTTATAAAAACCTATGAATTCACTCAACAATTTTGTTGACATTTTTACTATGTTTTTCAGGGAATTAGCCACTCAAGTAAGACTGCATGCATCTTGGAACTAAGCTACCCATGACGAATTAGGATACCACTTTTGGGACAAATGGATTTCTTTTGTATAACTACAACTTTAGTCATATTTAGGAAATCCACTTTTGAACATTGTATTTACTATAACATTTGTTGTTTCGACAACGCTACTACTACTACTATGACTTGATAAGTCGTAGCTTTTGTAATAAATATTACTCTTGGCATCTTAATACTATTTGTTCTGCGATAATCATGTGCTCTGTGAATGTATGATCCGATATGACGTCACGACCCCCACTCTGTACACACAAATGCTTCCGCTGACTAACGTTGACCGAATTTGGGAGTGTGACAGTTGTTGTTGTTGTTTCAGTCAAGTGAACTAATTATGATTCCATATAGCACTTGCATTGATAAAAGGTGGATGTGGCAAATTGGGCGGGTCAAATGAGTTGGGTAATGGGTCAAGACTCAAAATGAGTAATTTTTGGGGGCTGGTGAGATGGTCCGGGTTCTCCCAACAAAATATGTTCATTTGAAGAAAATCATAAATAATTAGCATTTCAAATAGGATGGCAAAAGTATTATTCCTAAAAAAGCTAAACTCAATGAATTAAGTTTTTATCACTTGAAGGAAAATAAAAAGATGAGATCTCTGAATCTTAAAGTTAGGATTTTGTACAGGCTTGGAAAGGTAGAGTTGTGTATAACTTGCTATTTACATTTACCTTACGATCAGTCAAATATAGACTCTGTTTCAGGATAGTTGGTACATTATCGTTTGGTTTCAGTAGAGAAACGACTGTCTACATGTTACCTCCCCCATACCCCGTAGATACGAGATTGGGTATTGTTGTTGTTGTTGTTGTTGTTGTTTCAGTCAAGTGAACTAATTCTGATTCCATATAGCACTTGCATTGATAAAAAGTGGATGTGGCAAATTGGGCAGGTCAAGTGAGTTGGGTAATGGGTCAAAACTCTAAATGAGTAATTTTTGGGGGCTAGTGAGATGGTCCGGGTTCTCCAAATAAAATGTGTTCATTTGAAGAAAATCATAAATAATTAGGGTTTCAAATAGGATGGAAAAAGTATTATTTCCAATAATAAGGGTGCTTTTATCGACCCATACGCCTCCTAGGCTTACAACGCAAAGAGCATTATTTTATCTATATATTAGAATTAAATTAAAATTAGGATACTACAATTCTACCACCCTTAAAAATAATTTCGTTCTCGAAATTAGTTCAAGTAACATGTCATAGTAGATAACTTCCCTAATGAATTATAGGAATACACTAACAAGGATTTCGAAATATTAAGAAGTTCAACATATGAAACTTTAAGTTTATATAGGATGTTATTGATTTATATAAATGGATCGGATTTGATCCAATTCATCCAAACGAACACCCTATTTTTAAATGATTTTTGTCACTATAGATGCTCTGAGTTATGTTTGTGCCAATTTTTGGAAGAAGGAAACTTGAGGGTTAAAACATAAAACTCTACAACTTTAAGGTTCATGGTGCCATTTACCTGAGAAACATAATCACATCATCGTCAGCCACCGACTTCCGTCGTAGCGCCACCAGCTGAAGTTATGTCGATCAGCTTTCTTCGTCGAATATCCCCAATTTCATACGTAAAACATCTATTCTACCCCATGTCAGGTTAATTTGACTCCTTTCAGCTATCTTATTCATGCAATTTCTATTTATAGGGTTTAACTATTGCTACTGTGTATTTATAATCTATGTTTCTACGGTAGATAAAAGCACACATCATTTCAAATATAGATTTTTCTCCTCATTAACAGCTTCGTATTATGTAAGTTCTATTAAATTATAATATTACTTGAATAAATAAATAAATAAATATTTCTATAAAATTTAAAGAGAACTAATAGGTGGTTCCCAAATTTGAAATATTTTTGAAATTTTATGGTTAAGAAATAGACAGATGTCTTAAGGCTTATTTCGATTAACTTGTATATCTAATTTTGCAGAAATTGTGGTTTTAATTGGATGATGTTAGTCAAACGTCGTGAATCATTAGTCGTTGATTATAAGTTATGTATTTTAGATGTTAAAAACCCTGTTCATGCTATTGTTGCTAAATTCAGGTGTTCGATAAATCAGAATCAACGCCTGGATATAATAAGATATATAGACCCAAAGGCTAGTCGTGCTCGTCCATTTACGTGCTTCTCGTTGGAAAACCAGGTAAGCCAGAAACCTAAATTTGTGCTTTGTAACTTTCAGTTCTTATCGAGGTCAAATGTTCGATTGATGGGCAGTTCTGCTATTGAGATGACAACGGATAAAGATGTTGTCAGGTTTTGTGTCAATAAACAGCTCAAAAGACCTGATGGTTTGACCGAAAGAGAAAAGAAAAGACGGAATATAGTCTCTAAAAAGCTAAACTCAATGAATTAAGGTTTTATCGCTTGAAGGCAAAGAAAAAGATGAGATCTCCGAATCCTGAAGTTAGGATTTTGTATAGGCTTGGAAAGGTAGAGTTGTGTATAACTTGCTATTTACATTTACCTTACGATCAGTCAAATATAGACTCTGTTTCAGGATAGTTGGTACATTATCGTTTAGTTTCAGTAGAGGAACGATTGTCTACATCTTACCTTCCCCATACCCCGTAGATACGGGATTGCGTATTTTTGTTGTTTCAGTCAACTGAACTAATTCTGATTCCATATAGCACTTGCATTGATAAAAGGTGGATGTGGCAAATTGGGAGGGTCAAGTGAGTTGGGGTAATAGGTCAAAACTCAAAATGAGTAATTTTTGGGAGCTGGTGAGATGGTCCGGGTTCTCCCAACAAAATGTGTTCATTTGAAGAAAATCATAAATAATTAGCGTTTCAAATAGGATGGCAAAAGTATTATTCCAATAATAATAATGCTATTTCATTTTTGAGAAAATAATTTAAGAGTTTTATGCTTTGATAATACACTTTACGTGACATTTGATCTGTTTGAACCGTTTGACTCATTTCCTTTTAAGTTGTTTGTTACACATGTGACCCGTAAGAGACAAGATATAACTGGATACGTAAGTCGAATATTCCACCTCAATAAAAATAATTTGAACTGTTTATTGTATATGTGTGGATTATATTCTTTATTAGTCCCTTCATGAATGTTAACCCATGTTTTCAATGTAAAGTAATATAAACTTTATGGATTTGATTGACGAATGAGCCTTGTTTTCGAATTCATAGTTCTTCTTTTGCTCATCATTCATCCGGTTATAAGAAATGACCACAGTTACATTTTCAACTGTCTGAGTAGGTGCAGTGTATCCATTTTTTATGCATTCCCATATCATTTAGTCATAGAATCTACAGTAAGATTCGAACCTATCATTCCATCCATAATAATCATCAAGTCTGAGCAACTTAGGTGGAACATTAGACTTTCCAATCTCGTGGTCCATCTCAATCATTCTACTTAGATCAGACATTTTGCATAACTCAGTTCGCAAAAATCACAGAAAGTCAGTTCGCAAAATCTCACTTCGCAGAACTCAACTCGGTTCGCAAATCTTAGCTCGGTTCACAAACTCAGTTCGGTTTGCAAATCTCAGTTCGGATCGCAAAATCTCAGATCGCAAGTGAAAATTCAGATCGTAAATCTCAGTTCGGTTCGCAGTTCAAGTGGAAAATCTCAGTTCGTGAAATCAGCTTAAACCCTAATCTCAGTTCGCGATTACGGCTGAAAACCCCAAAAACGAAAATTCTAAATCTTTAAACGTTTAAACCCTAAGATTTCGAACGTAAACAAACTTAAAAACCTCCAGAGACTAATTTTGATCGTAAATATGCACTTAACGCACGTAAAAACAACCCTAATTTTTCCGTTACTTATCGCAATAACCTCGAAACCACAATGTATGAGCCGAAAGCTTTGATACCAATTGTAAGGTCCCCTTGGTCTGGATCGATAACAAGGTTATCTAAGGTATAAAGGCGCGTAATTCCTCAATACGTGTTATATGATATATAACGGTTTAATCGCGTTTAGATCATGATTATATTAACTAATATGCTTTGTTTTGATTATAACGAGTGTTAATCTATCAAAACCGAGCCGTTGGTCGATTTTATTCTCTCTGGAACGTATAACAATTTCGTATGGGTATTGTGGCAAAAGTGTTAGGTTTTCTAAACCTAAATTCATATTTATTACGTTTCGGGTCGCAAGTCGTCGGGCTCTGCGAACTGACTCGGTTTGCAGCCCACTTAGGCCCTGACTCAGTTCGCTGTCCACCTTGCGAACTCAATCTCAACTCGCATCGCAATGCCTTGCAAGTTGAGATCTCAATTCGCGTCGCATATCTATTAGCAATCCACATTTGTCGAATACTTTAACGTATTAATATAATTAACACAAATGTTTATCACAAACTAATATCTTTATTACAATTCAAAACCAATGTACAAACTTGATTATAATATCAAAAATACTATTACAAGCTAGATTTATTGTCACAAAACATGTTCCAACATTTTGTTTTGTGTTTCTATGTTCCTCCACCATGTTGACATTAGATGGACCAGCAATTTCCTTGCCATTTCCCTTGTCATTTTCTTGCACCCTTAGACCTTCCTCTATACGCAAATGACTACCCAATTGAACCAGACTCAATTCTTCCTTCATATGCTTCAAGTCATGCTTGAAGTCTTTCCATGAAGGGGGCAATTTATCGATTATACATGAAACCTGGATTGATTCATCCATTTTCATATCATATTGTGAAAATTGTCCAAGAATTCGTAGGCACTCATGGTATTGTTCCATAACAGAACGATTATCAACCATCTTGTAATTGTTAAAATTACTGACAAGAAACTTCTTTGAAGAAGCATCTTCTGCCATGTACTTGGACTCCAAAGAATTCCAGAGATCCCTTGCAGATTCGATATTCTGGTATATGTCAAAGAGTGAATCAGACATACCATTCAAGATGTGACCACGGCATATGAAGTCATTGATGCGCCACAAACGGTCGGTTCAGGAATCGCTTCCTGTCGTTACGGACCGGCAGCTTGCGGCGGCATCAGGGGTAATTTTAAATTTATAATTGTCGGGACCTAAACCTTCCGAACAACGTACTGATACTAGGTACGAGTACCTGATATTAGTAAGTGGCAAGGATGATCCAGGGTCGTTCCTCACGATGGTAGAATTGAAACAGAGCTCGTTCGGATAACTTAGTAATTAAGCTGGGTTTTGGATAGTTGGATAGGTTTTGTGTTTGATTTTCTAATTTCTTAAACTAAAGCATAAAATAAAAAGGAAGCTAGCATTTATGTAACACTTTAGGGATGACGGAGACGTGGTTCACCATGATTTGGGGATAGTTCATTACTGGGATGATGTTCATTATGGGGACACATTTAGGTAACAGACAAGTAAACTATAGGTGTAAACACTAGGACCCTACTTCCTTAGATAGGTTCTAAATTAGAATGTCACTGAGTACCTAGGCTATCGTGATTCTGATCAGAACAGCCTGCTCAACCCCCTCACACTGTCCGATTAGGACCAGTGACCCATTAAGGGTGCAGGAATAAGGTAACAGACTGCCCTTGGGTTATTCTGACCTTTCTTAACACCTAAGTCTAAATGTTATTATCTAATCGTGTACTGATTATTAACTTTGTATTCTAAACTATCAGTTTTGTAGAGTCTAGGGGTTTAAGAATCTTGAACCACTGTTGGGCTTGACTTTCATTTCTAGACTCATTCTATTCTGTTTTTAAAGCACAAATACTTCTGTCATGATCTAGACTCTCCTTTGCGATCAGTCATTCATCCCTAGGTACATAGCGATGTACAGTGCATTTACATAATTCCACAGCTTGCTAACCCTAGGTACTTTTACGGTGTACAGTACTCTAACCGTTTCCACAGTCTTTCTTAACCAGAGGTAGGTTCACGGTTTACTACAGCTGTTGCATAGCTTACTAACCCTAGGTATAATTGCGGTGTATAGTGCTATAAGCATTTCCACAGCTTTTATAACTAGAGGTAGGTTTACGATGTACTATAGCATTTCCACGGTTTACTAACCCTAGGTACAATTACGGTGTACTTGGGTAAAGGTATTTCCACAACTTTGTAGGTAGACATATGGTGTACTGTAGCATTTCCACAGCTCTACGGTTCCTAGACCATATTCTAGGTTTTCTAGGTAGTTCACAATGTCGGTATAGACGGCTTTTTCCGGGGCTTCAACGTTGTACTACACCAGTGGTGTTTCCACCGCTATACCCAGTACTTCAGCCGAATTACAGTAACAAACATTGCTTCGTACTATAACACAGATAAATATCTACCGTAACTTAGGCCTACAGCTAAGGTGATAGTCACGTGAAGGACTGGAAAGGGTGATCCATAAACTAAGTCTAGATGCATGATAAGTTTAGACAGATACAAGGTTTAACAATTCCATTAATCATACCTAATTACAACTATCTAAATCATGGCAAACATACAAGCAACTACTCACAAAACATGGCAATAAACATTTCCAACATTAATAAATCACAAACATCAGACAAGAACATTATGACAAATTAATATAAGAAAGAATAGATATTACCCGAAAATAATTGCGAGCAGAATAACACTTGTATTTCGTTGAATAATATCCCAAGTATTACAATTGCTAGCTTCTACGAACTAAATTACATAGCTACTCTAAAAGCGACGGATTCTCTCCCTAATCTTCCCACTAGTTTCTAGAGAGAGAAACTAGAGAGAGAACCTAGAGAGAGAAACTAAAACTAAAAATGAAAAACCTAAATTTAGAGAGAGAGTAGTAACAGAGTGGATTGAGTTGGAGTGTGAGAATGTGTTGAAAATGAATGGAGAGGGCTTGTATTTATAGAGAACGCTCAACCGTATTCTTCAACCGTATTTGGACCTTCAAATGCTCAACCGTATTGCACAGTCGTATAAAAATCTAATTTTGTATGCCTGAACGCATGATACGGTTGGTTTTGGCCGTATACGGGCAAGCTGGAGCAAATGCGGGTGAACACCAACCGTATACGATTGGTTTCAGCCATATACGGCTGAACACAGGCCATATACGGTCTGGGCCAGCCGTATACGGTCTGGTTCAGCCGTCTTCGGTCCTTCGGTTCTTCGTTTAAGCGTAACTTCTTCATCGTTTATCCGTTTTGAGCGATTCTTGCGTCCACGAATTCGTAATTTCCTAGCGAAGAAAATCACATAGGTTAGAGGTCATAATTCCAAGTATAGCTCAAAAAACATCGAAATGCGTGAACGATAGATTCATTGATCGTTTGTGCTCTATTTTACTCGTTTTAGGCCATTTTAGTTGATTCTTGAAGTACCGTCTATATTTTAGTCTTCATGATGAAATTTAGTAGATAATTGCATATTTCAAATGTTTTCATCAATAATCGGGCTAAAAAGGTGAGATAATAACACATAAAAACTTGACTTTTTGCGTGTTATCGGTCATCATTCTCCCACTTGCATCGCCTGCGTGTATGATCCAAAATCTCCTCTTCATGTGCCTCTGGACATGGTGTACTCAAAACATACACAACTTTCAGTGTTGTCAACAAGAATTTCATCTTCTTCTGCCATCTCCTAAAATCGATCCCATCAAACTTATCCAGTTTCGCAAATTTGGAAGTCATATCCTTCACAGATTCAGCCATCAAAATCAACAGAAAATATCTCTTTTGATTGTTGGATAAGTTTTGTAACAGGGTTATGATTTCGACCGGATATTCTCTGTGAGTCGTGTGATCACTTTCCAAAAGAGATATTTCAACCCTAACGTGCCTGGGTTTACGAAATTCGTTTTGGGATAAAACCAGAGAATCGATTTGTTTTTGGCACAAAATCAAATTGCAGTATGTTAATGTGTGTGTATGTGTATGTTCATATGCAGATATGCTCCAAAAAATGAAAGTTAGAGATAGTTTTTTCCAAACTGTTTTGCTGGGTTCATTGTATATGGTCACAATTCCGGGACCGCAGCCAGGGGCTCTGCTCCTTGGACCTCGCTAGGGGCGTTGTCCCTAGGACCCCACAAGGGGGCGCGACCCCTTTGAACCCCGCAATTTTGGTTGAGTCCGGTAATTAGTAACTTAGTCGGGTATGCACTCCGCATCACCTACCCCATGTCCACTAATCCGTCAATGCACTAAAATATACAACATTGTATTTACAGAAGAGTGCTTGCTCTTGATGTTATATGAAGTTACTAGTGTTGTGATTGACATGGCCAAAAGCTTCTTGTTCTAATCAATTACCTATCTTCTTGAAAAAGTTTTTTTAATGCATGTATCATGTGAGTGGAGTCTTTTAATTTGGGTGAAGTTAAGAAATTTCTTTTAGAAAGCAATTCTATGACAAGTTATACTAAAAGATGATTCTAAGAAAAGTGATATTATTAATATGTAAAAATATGTAACAAGTGGTACAATCCAATCTCAAACAGAACACAAATAATAAACGGGTATTCTAAACATACCCCCAGTTTTACTATTGTCTTTTTCAAATTGTCATGCAGTCCTAAGATCAGTCAGTCCTTTTTCAAATAATAAACGAGGTATTCTAAACATCCGTGTTTTGTGAACTCAATATGAGCTAAGGAACTAGTTCCACTTGGTATGAAACGAATCCCAACTTCAAGAAGCTCAATTACATTGCGAAAAGTATACGCGTGGCTGTCGTTGGTAGTACTATTACACCAAGTTTTGACTTTTGTAAGCCTATTATGTAAAAGCTCAAGAAGATGATTTGTGTTATCTGGGATTGTATCGGGTGACACATGTTTATAAGTATGATGTCTTATTTTTTTGCACCTTATGGGTGCTAGAATATTGCCATCGGTGAACTGTTTAATCCAAAAATCCCAATTCTCATCTGGGACAAACTTCATCACTTCAACCAGAACTCGGTATGGGATTTGGTTCTCTAACAAGAACATATCTTGTTCAACAAACTTCATCTGGTGGCTTTTCATCAGTAGAATACTTGTTGCATTGTTGAACAGGCTATGTTTAATGAAGTATAAAATGAAACAACCGTCAAGCAACATCATCCTAGTGAATTCATCATCTGAAAAGCGACTATCTTCATCTTCATAACACCCTCGCAACATATGAACCACTTTAGCAAGATTGTTATACAAACCCTGAATCGACTCCTGGTTCCCTTTCTTAAGATTGTTTGTAAAAAGAAGTTTGAAGTCTTGGATATTCAAGCTTCGCATTACCATAATGGTATGGACCAAGAGATCGAGACTACTTTTGGCACATAATACTTACCATGATCCTGGTGCACTTTCAATATCATCGGAACTTTCAGAATTTGCGTAATACCAGTAAGTGGCGAATTGGGATTCAATATCGAACGTAGCCATTCTTCATGTGTGCTTACATCAGTAGCTTCAAGCCTTCAATGCTTCGAATACCCTCAATAACCTCCGTCATTTGTCGATATCTTCAACTGTATGTGTTATTAATATGATTTGGGATTATAAACAAGTGTGATCAAGAACCTTGTAAACTTCGTTGCAGCAATGTCACGCGGGTGATTTAAACCACTGGCTGTTTGGATTTCTGTTATAGAGCTTTTAGTGTGTCAGGTAAGGTCAGACACTCAGACCAGAGGAAGCTGTTAAAGGTACTTTATCTAAGTTGCTTGATGTGGTGGTTGACACGGTTGGAGTTATGGTCTTGCGATCTGAAGATTCAATTGCAGAAAAGAGGATGAAGCTGGAGTTCATAGAATGCTAGAAGAATTTCAAGGTTTTTATAAATCTTAGTCAAAATGTCAAATCATTCAAAACTCTTTTTTTGTTAGCCTATAGCTTCTCACATAATGATGAAGTTACTGTACTATATTGCCCTTTTAAGTTTTAATTGACTTTGATTGTGGCCTTTTCAGGGATTAAATTATAACAACCGGGGATGGATGTGTTTAGATAAGAGCTATGTGCCTTTATCATCATATATGAACATCGATTGTATCTTCTTCGATCTCTATGTAATTTTCTAGGGAAATTAACGAAAATACCTTATTTTTCGAACATATTTTTCGTTTTGCCCCTACCAAAAAAAAGTTGCCGTTTTACCCTACCCGGGCGCAGGTCGCATCATGCGACCTGCGACCCGTAACTTGCGACCTGCGACTCAATGGATTACCGAGTAAAAGACAACTTTTTGGACCAAATACTCCGGTCGCAAGTCGCACCATGCGACTTGCGACCTGCGACCTGCGCCCGAACACGTTGTAGCCCGAGTAAAATATAACCCCTCGGCCCCCATTGTTTTGCGTAGCCGACCCACACCACCCACCCCTGCGACTCAAACCCCCACCCACTGTTCGGCCAACCACCCGTCACCCTACCCCTGCGACCCCTCGATCGGCCAAGAATCACCACCCTACCCACCGTAAACCACCCCCTACGCCCAACACCGCCACCACCCGCGCATCTCCACCGCGCATCTCCGCCGCCACCACCCGCGCATCTCCACCGCGCATCTCCGCCACCATCGTTGTACAATGTAATTAAAAATTGAAGGTTGTTTGACTCCAAACATGGCTCCTAAGCAGGTATATCAACTTTTATACTCGATTTAAATGTTTTACTTTTGAAATTTCGTTTAGGCATTTTATCGAGCACTTGGTGTGCGTGCGAATTTTACATATTTAGGTAGGAATTGCTTTGTTTTGGTGATATTATACATTGTTTATGCGTTTGTTAGGTTTGGTTAATGGATTATTTCGTTTATGCGAGATTTATATTTTTTTTTATGAATTCTCTTTGGGGCATTTCATCGAGCACTTGGTATGCGTACGATAGATAGATATTTGGCCCCTTGGTTTTGCGATTTTTAGTTGGTATTATTTTGTTACGGATGTGTTTGATAGCTTATACGTAACGGTCAACTAGGTTATACGTATATATGTGTATGTATTATTATACATGTATATGATGGGATTGCTATACATGTATATGTATTACTATACATGTATATGATGGGATTGCGTATATATATATTATTAGTATATATATATTTTGATCGTTATATTATTGATAGTTTGAAAAGAAGGTCGGATGTGTATTTATTATTAGTGTATATATATATATATATATGATTATTATATATATACGTTATATATTTTGATCGTCATATATATATATATATATATTAGTATATATATATTTTGATCGTTATATATTTTGTATATATATATATATATATGTTTTATAGCTTATCGTTATATATTTTGTATTAGTATATATATATATTTTGTATATATTAGTATATATATATGTTTGATAGCTTATCGTTATATATTTTGATCGTTATATATATATGATTGTCATCAATTGGTTGAAGATTTTGATAGTTTGAAAAGAATGTCGGATGTATATTATTATTAGTGTATATATATATATATATATATATGATTATTATATATATACGTTATTTTTTTTATCGTTATATATTTTGTATATATATATATTTATGATTATTATATATATATGTATATGAGCATTAGTATAATATACATATTACACTATGTATGTATCATATGTTCCTTAATATGTATGTATATATTTATAATATATGTGTAATATGTATAATATATGTATAATATATGTGTAATATGTATATGAGCATTAGTATAATATACATATTACACTATGTATGTATCATATGTTCCTTAATATGTATGTATATATTTATAATATATGTGTAATATGTTCCTTTTATTTTAGACTAATATTGATTGGTTGATGATTTTTCCACAGTTTACTCATGCGAAGTTGACATTGAAGAGCCAGCTTAGTGTCATTATTGATTTTACGCGTGTTCTTACAACCGAGCAAGAAAAGATATTCCGAGAACATTGTTTAGGTCATTGGTTGGATTTGAAGACAATAGATAATGACCCCGGCTATGTACATCATATGCTTCAATTGCGCTGCACTCGACCTAATCTGGAGCATCCTAGGGAGGAGGATGATGAGTTGTGGTTTAAGATCACCCAGGAACATTATATACGATTTGGTAGGAGGGAGTTTTGTCTAGTGACTGGACTTCGGTTCGGTCACAACGTTGATATTGCGCATCACATTAGCTCGGATGTTCTTAAGAGGAGCCCTGCATTTAAAGAACGTGTATTTCCGGAGTTAGATAAGGTGAAAGTAAAAAATCTTCAGGAAAAGGTTTGGGATCGAAACACATTCGTAGGGTCGAGTAAACTTAGCGATGAGGATTGTGTTCGATTGTGTATGCTACTTTTAATAAACATTGGTTTTATGGGGAAGCAGCCGACGTATGTTGTCGAGGATTATTATATGCACCTAGTTGAGGATTTTGGTGTGTTTGACAGGTAACATTTAGTTAATTTTGTTCTTCGATTAGAAAACTTTCAATGTGGCCAATTTTTGACATATAGTAATATATCTCTTCATTTTTTTGTTTGTCAGGTACCCGTGGGGTAATGTTGTGTGGAGTCGAACTTATGCGCAGCTGAATAAGGGGTTGGAGAACCGGGTGGCTAAGGATGGAATGAAATACACATTGAGTGGTTTTGGATGGGGGTTTAAGGTAGCTACATGTTAATTATTATTGTTTAACATAGTTTTCTATATAATATACTATTATGCTAATTCGAAGTTTGCTTATATTTTATTAGAGTTGGATTTGGGATGCTTTTTCCCATCAATTAAAAGATGTTGTAGTCAAGAAGTCAAAGCAAGTTCCCCGGGGTGTCCATTTGGAGCGCAAAGTTAGGATTGGCGAATCTCAAAAATTTGACACATACTTAGAAGTGCCGGTAAGCGACTTACTTTGTTATATTTCCTTTTGTGTTATCTACTTTGAAGTTATTTATAAACTTACGTTGATACACTGTTGCTGAAAATGTGAAGACTTGTAAGCTAAAACATTAGCTGGTTTATTACTTTTATAAAAAGGACATTTCCAATTTTTGTGTATATATTTTTTTTAATTGTAGGATTGTACCACTCCTGACATGCTTCCGAAGATGACGTTGAGGCCGACTAAAACTGAGAAGGAGTGCGATTGGTGGAAGGGCTCCCGCAATTGCAGTCGGAATTTCTGATGTATTTCCAGAGGCATTTCATGCCCTCTGTTGTCGTCATTTATTGATGAACCTGAGAAGCAATTCTTCAAAAGTCAAGCACTTTGAATGGCATTATTGGAAAATGTGTAAGGCTTACAGAAAATCGGATTTCGATGAACATTTTGGTGTCATTTCTAGACATTTACCAACTTCAGCCACGGTTCTTACAGACGTGGGGAAAGAAAGATGGTCAAGGCATCATTCAACAAAAACACGATATGCCTACCTCACAACTAACAGTGCAGAGTCCATTAATGCCATGACCAAGCATGCCAGGAAACTACCAGTCACAATGTTATTGGAGTTTTTTAGGTCTTCAGTACAACAATAGTATTTCAAACATCGAAACACTGCCGCGACTGTTAAAACACCACTAACACCATATGCCGAACACAAGATTGGTAAGAGGGTTTGCAAATCGCTTAGCTGGACGGTCAACCCATCCACAAACATGATATGTGAGGTGGTGGATCGAAGAAAGAATGGTACAGTCAACTTGGAAGCAAGAACATGCACTTGCAAGCAATGGCAATTGTCTGGTTTACCTTGCGGACATGTAGCGGCAGTAACTCGTTACTTTAAAATGGACAATGTGACCTGCTTTGCGGAGAGGTATTTCACCACGGAAACGTATCGGGCAGCCTATAGTGAAGCTATACATCCAACGCCTCATCCTTCAGAATGGGACGATCCAGGTAATCTGCAGATTTGCTTACCGCCTATATTGGTGAAGAGGCAATCTGGTCGCCCACCAGGCCGTGCTCGTATTCCTTCAAAGGGAGAGGAGAAACGGGAATACAAAAATCAATGTAGTCGTTGCAAGGAACATGGTCATAGTCGAGTTAATTGTACAGCTCCGTACGATAGAACAGATGAGCCAAGCCGATCAAGAACCACCGCAAGATCCAACTCAAGGTCAAAATCTAGATCAAAATCAAGAACGAAGAAAGTAAGTTGTTACTTTAATTCATAAAAAAATAAATATTTACATTGTATTGTTAAGTTCCTATTTTTAATGCACTCGTCATTATTTTGACTTGCAGAAAACGTCCACAAAAGTACAGTCAAGCAAATTCGAGGAGGAAGGAGAACCGTCCCAGGCAACTCAGACTTTTTCAAGTGTCCATTTGAGTCAGCCTTGAGCCACACTTGAAATTGTTGTGATGACAAAAATTATGTTATGTACTTGTTAAGAATTTATGTACGTTTGCATTATCGTGGTTTATTGTATTCAATAACTTTGCTTGAACGTTACTAAAAATATCATTACATAAGGATTAGAAATAATAAAAGTAGATTCACAATACAACGTACATAATTGGCAAACTATCCAATTTATTAAAAGAAAAATACGAATTACAAGATTTAACCAATAACTAATCGAATAAACGCCTGGCACTTGAAGAGCCGGTAATAATTTTAGATATTGGTAACGGCATTAAAGTATCCGAATTCGAGAAATGTGACAGATCAGCGCGTGTAACATACAACTTAATTTCTCTATGTATTTTTGCATAGTCGGTAATCTGCTTGAGTTGATCGACATCATCTGTTATCAATTGTAAACCATTATCTAGGTCTTCATCATGCTCTTTAAAGTAAAAATACCACCTCTCCGGAGGCCAGTAACCTAGCTCGTTCAAAGCCGTTTCCAAAAGTTTAGTTGAAAATTCATCGGCCTCAACACAATCAATAAACGTCAACAAACCTTGAACGTACATTCTTTTTGCGCCCTGAAAATGTCCAGCGTGCCGGAAAGCAACACTAAACATCCAAGGAACTTCGGCGTATATTTTCTCAGTTAATGGTTCTTCATTTGGAGAACGGAAATACCAAAAATGATCATTCTCAACCATTTTCCAAAGATTAAAGACAAACAAATGTGAAATCAGGAAAATCTTGGTAATTCTATCTTACAGTTACACTATTTATATATAAACATGTATGGAAATCAGGAAATTCGCGGAAAATCCTATCCAAAAAGATAAGATATTTTATCTCAAAAATATAATAAGATATCTTATCCGGAAATTCCAGAAAATCACATCCATATTATCTTTTCGAAGAAGATAAGATATTTATCTCAAAGGTCTTGAAAAAAAAAGGAAAGAAAACAAAAAAAGAAAAAAGGAATAAAGGAATAAATAAAACATATAAAAAAATGTAACAAAAAATAAGTACTCAAAAAAAAAAGTAAACCCATAAAACATTAGTAGGTCTCGGTGAAAGGGTCGCAAAATTAAGTTAAAAAATTAGTAAAGTACTCAAAAAAGTAAATAAAACATATAATAAAAAATAAGATAAAAACTACGTAAAAAAAATAAAAAATTTCGCCCGGGCCGGTGAACGGGTCGCATGATCGGTGAACGGGGCACATGGCTCAGGTCGCAGGTCACCGGTCGCAGGTCGCATGGTGCGACTTGCGACCGGAGTATTGGTCCAAAAGGATGTCTTTTACTCGGTAATCGAATTGGGTCGCAGGTCGCGAGTTACGGGTCGCAGGTCGCATGATGCGACCTGCGCCCGGGTAGGGTAAAACGGCAACTTTATTTTGGTAGGGGCAAAACGAAAAATATGTTCGAAAAATAAGGTATTTTCGTTAATTTCCCAATTTTCTATTTATCTATTTCTTTTCTCAATATGTTGTTTGTTACTGTTGAATGGTGAATTCATTGATCTTTTAACGATACGTGTCTTTCGGTGTATAAATTATAAGATACCGTTTTTTACTTTCAGGTTCATGTTAATGTTGGTAGATCTTTCGATCCATATCATAATTATGGGTCAATCTATGTTATTTTGTAGGAACGTGTCAATAGATAGACATCAGTAACTTGGCATCAATTCGTATTTCACATTGACTAGGCTACAGCTTGTTATTTTAATATAATCCATGTAGAGGTGGAAAAATGGGCGGGTTGGGTAACGAGTCAAACGAGTAATCTCTAATACGGGTCCATCAGGTTGGCTGGGTTGGAGTGACCTATTAACAATCTTTTGTCCATTTCGTTTAGTGTCATAGAGTAATAACAGATTTATTGATGATTTGTAAATGTATGTTAAAGTAAAATGTATTCGATTATATTTTGATTAAGTTTGGAGTATTAATTATTTGGAAATACTGTGGGAGACTTTTTGACCCAAAATCCTTTTTTTATTTTAGGCGAAGTTCTAAAATTGGCGTTTTGGACCCGTTGGAGATCGAATACGAACAATATTGACCCTTTTTTAGACAAGTGAGTCAAAATTTACATCTGTGCAATCCTTTTCTTGATCCCGGAATGTTCTTTTTTTAGCAGATGCGGGACATAACGAGACACTGTTTGGAAGCTCTGGATTACTTAAAAGAGCCGAGAATAATTTATTGTGATCTAAAGCCCGTAAATATTCGTTTAAATAAGTTATCACAGATGCGAGATCACGATTATTGCTCTTGGAAGCAGTTGCTTTCAAAAATGGCATAGTCTTACTATATGTAGATCTCGATCTTATAGGGCTCCCGAAGTCATCGAATTCGCTGTTTTCTGTCTCGAACGAGTTCCGAGTCGAGTCGAATCGTTACGATTCTGTTTTATTTTGCGAGTCAGGATCCGAGTCAAATGAGATTGCGAGTCAAAAACCGAGTCGTCTCGTTTTAGGTGCAAACTGAATCGACTCGTACGAGTCGACTCGTGACTCGTACGAGTCTAACAACATTCGGTCCCGTTGTTGTATTTTAGTCGAACTATCTTCTGAAGTATGTGAGCATGTCCATTAAAAAGCTTAACGTTGTTGTATTCAATATGCCTTTGATCGCTAAACATTGTGAGTTATTATGTTATACCTTATGAGTTATACAAAGGTAAAAATATTTATTTGTTATTTGATTTTTTGGATAATTCGGTTCGTAATCTACTAACCAAAAACAATCAGTGATCCAAAATAATAAGTTTGGTTTTGATCCGAGCCGATTCAGAAATTCAATTATCCAAACTACGGGTTTTGTTATGTTTCAGTCTTTGCGTATTCATGTTTGGATAATTGTTTGTAGGCCTGTAAACGAACCAAACGAACACGAACGGAGTCTGTTCGTGTTCGTTCATTACAATTATATTTATTTATTATAATTTTTTTAGAATTAAAGAATTAAAATTTGTTTTTATAATTTTTTTTTCATATTATCACTTTGTACTGCATTTTATTACAATTGTACTGTATTTTATTATTTTTATTGCATTTTGTATATATATATATATATATATTGTTCATTCTTTTATTGCATTTTTGTATTTTTACTGCATTTTTTCAGTTGCATTTTTATATTTTTACTGCATTTATCCAGTTGAATTTTTATTGCACTTTATAATGCATTTTTATTGCATTTTCATTGGTCACTTTTACTGAATTTTTTCAGTTGCATTTTTACTGCATTTTCATTGTTCGATTTTACTGCATTTTATATTATACATAATCTATTTGTAGTGCATTTTGTTATTTTTACTAATGCAGTATAAAAAGGAATACTATATCTAATAAAAAAATTTCGGGAAAAAAATTATGAAAACAAATTTTTTTTGGCAAAAAATTTTTTTGAAGGTATCCACCAGTATTTGATGTCTTTTTATTGTTCTACAGCCATGGAGGTTCTTTAATTCTTTGTATTTTCTCTCGATCTAAGGAACCATAATTTCAATTATTCTTTGTTCATATTATAGTAATCCACTATGTGGTACTAAGGTGTTTCAGAAAATGTCTTGGTGAAGTATTCGTTATCATTCAATATGATCATTGGTGTTCATAACTTCATATATTTAAGGATGATTTAGTCTATGTATTATACTTTTTTTTTGTGAAATTTGTTTATTATCTAATTATTTATCATTTCGAACATTGTGTTGCAGGTGATTCTAGTGAAATGCTGATCATGTACTGACCACTATAAGATCAGTATTTACAAGGTAAAACATCCATGGCAAAGTAAACGTTTCTGTGTGGTGAGTTAGACCAGGGAGAATTCCAGTTAGGATAGCTCTAGATCAAATGGGTATAGATTTATACTCGATCTTATGTCCATGTTGTCAAGAAGATATTGAAACGAGAGACCATTTTTTGATTAAATGTAAGTAGGCAGCAAGTGCCAAGTGGATGGACAAATACATTTAAATGTAACTTGCAATTCAACATTACTTCCATTGTGAAGTGTGCACCACGTCATTTTCTACTTTTTCTTAATGTCAGTCTGTATAAGTAATTTTCTTATATGTTCAACTATATATTTCATTCTCAATTCGTCATATACAAGTAAATATGACAACATTTTATCTGGTATTTCGTTAAATATATCTTATATTTGTTTCATTAAGTATAACTTTATATAATTATAAATACATGACTGACTTGTCTATGTCTTACTTATGTACCTTATTGTTATATACTATTATGTTACCGAAAATGCATAAACTTTACGATAATAGTGTTCTTTTATGGTAGTCATTTAGTGTAACACCCATTTTGTGATCTGAGGGTAATTAGGTAATTTCCTTTACTTTCATATTATTATTTGTTATATTTACATATATTGTGTTTTATATGTTTTGGATTATAACTTAGAAAGTTTGGTTAAAAGATTTATTGTGACTAGTAAAATATTAACTGTTTTAAATAGTTATGGGTCACAGTAAAATAAAATACTTTTCTCGCAATTGGTATTTAGGTTCCAGACAATAGAGTTAGAACGGGTATATAATTATACTATGATATAGTAATGAAAGTGGGTATAACCCGACTTCATCTTCTTTCCTGTAACCTTCAGTTCCTTTCTAAAATCTTGAAGTATTATGTGATATTAACCTTCAAATCAAACTAGTAATCTCTTAATAATCATAAGCTGTGAAATTTGAAACTTGCAGCACCTCATATCATCATCTTCTTCCTTGCAATTTGTAAGTGTTTGAATGCTTTAATTATACATATAAAGCTTGAATTAAGTTAAGTTAGGGTATTGTATAAATTGCTATAAACCTAGAAATTGAAGTTGTTCTTGTTGAAGTGTTAATGTTATATGACTTAATTATAGTAGTAAAATGGTTAAAAACTTAAGTTTGAAGCTGTGTTAGTAAGAATTTCGAGTTAGGGCTCGTGCAGGAAATAGAAACAAGCTTGTGCAGGTTCTGTGTTTAAGCTTCATAGCCGATCGGCTATACTTGATGAGCCGATCGGGTATGATCAATGAGCCGAACGGGTAACTTAAAACGAACGGCTAGTTTAGTGTAAAATGGTTACAGAACTTGAAGTTAGGACAAAACTTGTGAAAAGCTACTATATAGCCGATCGGCTATAACAAGTGAGCCGATCGGTTAAGACTTGTTTAGCAGTTCGGGTAAACTTAGCCGTACGGTTGAATTAGAACAAAACTTAAACAGAACTTGATGTTTGAACGAAGGTCTCGAAATTTAGTTGAGCTAGCCGATCGGGTCAAGGTGAGCCGATCGGGTAAAAGTCTTTAGCCGAACGGCTAAGGTATTGAGCCAATCGGGTATGGTACTAAAACTGTGACAAAATCAATGTGAATATTGTTGTGCTTTTGTATGTATGCATAAATATATATGTACTTGTATTTAGTGAGTAGATAAGTTGAATTGAGTTATTAACTTAAGTGTTTTATTGTATTGACAGATAACTCGAAGACTCAGTGATTTAGTCAGCTGAGTGGTTGGAGCAAAGTTAACAGGTGAATTAACTTGGGACTTCAGTGTGATTTGGTTGTGACGTATTAGTTACAACAGATTAAGCATAGTAGTGTTTAATGTTGATTGCTTTGTGATATATGTATACACTACTGTGAGTAAGTTGGGGTATCGGAGGTCAACAATTGTTGGACTGGGATGCTACAGGTTAACCAACATAGGAATTGTGAACATGTGTTGTGAATGGAACTTATGTTGGTTAAAGGTAGCAAACAGTTATCGGTAAATCACTGTAATGGCCTGCAGTGATTATAAGTGTTGCTTGGTGGGCCACCGCGGTCTGAGGGCGCCACAAGGACCACCGATCCTCTTGGTGATGTTGAGTCTATGTGTTAATTGTTGATAATTAATTATGTCGAGCTAAGTCAAACTGGTTGAAACAGGTTTATTCACTTAGCTTCGTGCTAATCCCGTTGTTTACTCCTTGCAGGTTTTGACTAGAATGGGACTGGGCAAGGAGTGCTTGGAAGTGGTTGACCATAGCTACTCTGATATTATTTTGATATATATATTGTCCCGATACATTTTACTAGTTTGTAAATTATCATCTAATACTTATGAATTTGTATAATGATTTTTTGTAGATGACTTTATGTCATCTATTGTATATAATAAATATGTTTGCGCTTCCGATTTATAAAAAAAAAAAAATGTGGTGCGTTACATTTAGCTGGGCAAGGCCGGGTTAGATACTAGTTCTACAACTAATTTCAAGTGATTTGAGAAGTAAAAAAAAACTAATTTCAATTTTATCTCATTGATTCTAGCTAATTTTCTTCTCATATTGTTCTTTTTGAAATTTATCAAGTACATATGCTTAGTGGTTCTTCTTAAATTTTTCTATGATTCTAATTCTATTTTGTAGTTGGATTAAAATGATTTGTTAATTTGGAGATAATTTTGAATTGATTTTTGTTATTGATTAGAATGGTTTCATGGAATGCATAGCACATGTTCGATGAAATGCTTAAAAAAGGTTGTTTGAAAAATTGAACTTTATACTCATTTTTGTTATTAGTCATCAATATTAAGGTTATGGTATGTTTGGAATCTACATGTATGAATAAAATATGGGTTCTTTAAGTTAGTACTTATTAAATTTACATACAGATTGGTGATTGTCCAACTTAACTGGACTCGACCCATGACCTGTTAACACTGATATAGTTGTCCATCTGATGCAACTATAGAATGCGTTATACTGTCTGGTTTTTGAAAATTCATTTGTCAAGTAAGAAAAGGAAAATGCGGTGACTATTCAACCCAACCGGAATCGCAGAGTCACCCATTATCTACTGATGTTACCGCTGTACGGGTTAATTTCAGGTTGTTCAAAAATAAATATTTTTTTAAATATTCATTAAATTGATTCACATGTGAAA
Source organism: Pseudognaphalium luteoalbum (assembly GCA_963422505.1). Lineage (NCBI taxonomy): Eukaryota > Viridiplantae > Streptophyta > Magnoliopsida > Asterales > Asteraceae > Pseudognaphalium > Pseudognaphalium luteoalbum. The sequence goes on from OY730198.1 coordinate 96,564,016, forward strand.
GTATTTTTATTTAATAACGAATTGTCATACAAATGGTTGAAACTGAAGGATTTGAACAAAAGCTGTGCAAAGCCAACTACAGCAAAAGCTACAGGTATGAAATTAGTGAAACCGAGTAATACCACATGTGGTAATATATAGTATGACATTTGCATATGAAATTCGATGAAAACTGAATGGTACCATATGTGGTAATAGCTACTTACACATGTCGTAACCATTCTCATATAAAATTAGAGAAACTTACTTGTACCACATGTGGTAGGAGCTTGTGGTAACCGTTATCATACAAATTTATTGAAACTGAATTGTACCACATGTGGTGGTAGTAAAATATCATATGTGCTAATCAGTATCATGACATGAAATTAAAAAGGAGATGATTGATTAATATTACAAATAAATAAAATTGTATTACATGTAATCTTGTGATTTAGAGTAATAAAAACGTCATCATATGTGACAATGTTAATTGTTGACTGTGATATATGGTACTACCACATGTGGTAGTATCCGCTGTCACATGTGGTATTGTACACTGCCACATGTGGTAGTATCCGATACCACATGTGGTACTGTACACTACCACATGTGGTAGTATTCGATAGCACATGTGGTACTGTACTCTACCACTATCACAAGTTATAGTTAATAGTATCTCATGTGATATCATCTACTACCACATGTGATACAATGTAGTATCACATATGTTACTATCTACTACCACATGTGTTGTTATCTACTACCACATGTAATATAAGCTTTTATGTTCTCTGACTAGTTTAATTGTTTCTTTTGTTTTACACGAGTGAAGGTGATTTACAGGATAGAAGATGTTACAATCGAATGAAGCTGTAAGAAGATTGTTCGCCGTGGATTCTTGTGTTACATGAGTGAAGATGATTGAATAGTTCGAAAGAGAAGGCAATAAGAAATAGGATAAAGAAGCAAGCAGAGGCTAAAAAATAGCTGAATAAAGAGAAAATGGAAAAGAAGAAGCACGACAAAAATAACAATTGAAGAGTTTGGATTTTTTTATATTGGTGAAAAATACTTATCGAATGTTATTACATTGAAAAGATATTTTTTTTACTATGCTTATTTATTTTTTAGTAACATCTTTCTTTTACAACTATAATAATGTGGTATTTGTTTATAGCACATAGTGTTTCCCACAATCAAAGATGCTGCTTAATACCACGTGTGATACTAGTTGCTACCACATGTGAGAGTTTCCGCAACCACATGTGATACTATGAAACATACCACATGCGGTACTTGTATATAAAAATAAAAGTATACTTTACAAAAAATCAAGTTACTAGCTGCAACTACATTCGATACTTACTGCTAGTACATAATATGTGAAATGTGAGACTTTATTTACTAATATCATAAGTTTGAACCTAAAGATAATGGTTGATACCACATGTGATACTATGAGGTACCACATGTGATAGTATATATAAATATTTTTACAAGTAGGTTAAGAAAAGTAAAAACAAAAAAATATTGACAAAAATATTTAAAAAACTGAAGGAAAAAATAAACATAAAAATATAAGTACATTAAATTCAAATTGATTTAACAGATTGTACTTGAACATTAGATTCAAAAATACCAACAAACACATTCAAATAATACCAAGATACATTCAAAATATACCAAAAGGCATTAACAAACTAGTCTTCTGCAATAGGTTCGGTATTGTTTTCTTCAACATCTCCTGATGAAAATTTTTCACTATTGTCTTCATTTAGGCGGTTTCTAATGGCATACTTAATTTGCTACTTGATCAATTCTCGTTGGTAGTTAAGTATAAACTCGGCAATAGAATCACATGCGGAAGCAGCACATTTTGTGAAACCTACCTTAGAAGGTGACTGAGTGGCGGTGTTCGATTCATTATTTTACTACTTTCAGATACTGTAGCTTTACGAGATTTTATCGCCTCTATCCGCTTCTCATTTATAAACTCAGCAATAGTAAGGTCATATGAAGTACCACCTTTCACTGCAAAAAATAAAACACAAAAAACATGTATGAAAATAAAAAAATGATAATGGAACACAAACATAATCCACAAAAAATAATGATGAATAAAAATTTAGTATAGTCCCAAAAAAGAAGAAGATAACAATACAGTATTGTATGTGTTATTTTTTTTTAACAACTTTTATTAACAAGCTAACAAGAAGCTAGAAAGAACATTACAAGGAAATCAAATTAAAAAATTTTCATCCAGCTCTCCCAAGAAAAAGAACTATTACATCTACTAGAACACCAAGTAAAGGAACGTGAAACTATGTCATCAAAGAGCACCGAACATCTCGGAGGAGACGTTGCAAAAATAGATTGGTTCCTAATCTTCCAGAGATGCCACCAAGCAACATAAAACACACCTTCCAAAATAAGCTTGAGCCTAGATGGTAACCTAGCAGAGAACCAGATATTCCAATCTAAAAAAGACAATAAATCATGCCAATCTAGATCCCACCATGGACAAATCCTATGATAAATAAGCATAGACGTATCACACCAGAACAAGACATGCTGAATATCCTTAGGGACCAAGCCACACAAAGGACATAAATAAGAATCTAAAACAACTCCTCTACTAGCAAGATTGCTTGTAGCAAATTAAATATAAACCATAGATAGTTTATTGTCTTCTTCTTTTATCTTTCTTATCAAAAATATAATTTAAGTTAGAATCTAAACCTTAGTTTTATTCGAGTAATCATCAACAGTATTTTTCTAAATTTCAAGACTTTAAAGGTTTTTAATTAGAAAGTCTTTTAAAGTTTTAAGAACTGTAGATAGTACTCCACAAATAATTTTATATGGATGTACTGGTGGGTTTGGTGTACAACTCAACAACTGTACATGAATACATGATACATCTAGTCAATAATCTGGGCCAAGTAATTGAGGCCTTGTATGTTATTCAAGCCCAAAAATAACAATATGGAAAAGCCCATATGCTTACAAAGCGACCAGCGGACCCCCAATTTTACTAAAGCCCACTTTCTTCTATCATTTTCAAGTTAATTATTGAAGTTGATAGATACAATAAACAAAATAATTCCTACATCAAATTGTACAATCCTTAAAGCATACAAAACAAATAGATTGAAGTATAAGTTCGTTGTATGAATCTAATATTTTGGTGTATTAATTATTATAATGTTAATTTTCTCTGTCTTCAATATTCTCCCTACACCAATATATATAGATACATAAATGGGCTCCTACAATGAGCCATGTAAATTGACTAAAACTATACATATAATCATATGGACCATGTACAAATATATATACACTAACATCCCCTTGCAGTTTTATTGGGAGGAGCAATCCGAACGTTCAAACTGGATCTAAATTCGGAGAAGAGAGATGTTGGAAGCCCTTTGGTGAAGATATTTGCGTACTGGGAACGTGAGGGAACGTGTAAAACCCGAATGTGGCCCAAAGCCACTTGGTCACGAACAAAATGAATATCAATCTCAATGTGCTTAGTCCGCTGATGTTGAACCGGGTTAGAAGTCATGTACACAGAGCTGATGTTATCACAATAGACAATGGTAGCCTTGGTTGGGGAAGTGTGAAGCTCTCTAAGAAGATTACGTAGCCAACATGTTTCAGCAACAGCGTTGGCGATACCTCGATATTCAGCCTCTGCACTAGATCTGGATATAACTTGTTGGCGCTTTGATGACCATGAAAGAAGGTTATCCCCAAGGAAGACATAGTAACCAGACATAGACCTGCGTGTGGTTGGGCACCCACCCTAGTCGGCATCAGAATATGCAGATGAGGCATGAATCTGAAGACCATGATCAATGGTGCCACATATGTAGCGCAAGATGTGCTTAAGCGCGAGAAAGTATGACTCACGAGGGTCGTGCATAAATAAGCATATCTGCTGAACAACATAAGAGATATCAGGCTGGGTGAATGTGAGGTATTGAAGCACACCTGCAAGGCTCCTATACAATGTAGGATCAGTGACCGGAGGACCAGTGGCGTCCAACTTAGACTGTGTCTCAGCTGGAGTACGGCATGGATTACACTGCATCATATTAGCACGCTTCAATATATCCGTAGCGTACTTTTGCTGAGATAAGAACATGCCGGTAGAGCTACTTGTGGCATATATGCCCAGAAAATAGTTAAGTGCTCCCAGGTCAGTCATGGAGAATTCCCGACTTAGCTTACCGATAATAGTGTGAAGAAGTGATGCAGATGATGCCGTGAGAATGATGTCATCCACATACAAAAGCAGGTAAGCCATGCTAGTCCCATGATAGTAAATAAACAGGGATGAGTCAGATCGGTTGCGCTGAAAACCCTGCGTTTGAACAAAATCAGCAAATCGCTGATACCAAGCGTGTGGGGCCTATTTAAGGTCGTATAAAGAGCGCTGGAGATGACATACATAGTCAGGGAATTGAGAGCCGCGATATCCTGGTGGCTGATGCATGTAAACAGTCTCATGTAAATCACCGTGGAGAAATGCGTTCTTCACATCAAGCTGATGGATGGGCCAGTGACGTGAGACAGCTAGACTCAAGACGGTGCGGATGGTAGCCGGTTTGACAACCGGACTAAATGTCTCATCGCAGTCAATGCCAATCTGCTGACTCTTACCGTTAGCAACAAGTCTGGCTTTATAGCGAGCCAGTGAACCATCAACATTAAACTTCTGCTTAAATAACCACATAGAACGAACCACATTCGCCCCGGGAGGGCGTGGTACCAGTTCCCAAGTAGCATTAGAAATAAGAGCATGATATTCCTCATCCATGGCTTTATGCCAGTGAGGATCCTGAAGAGCCTGTAAGTATGACCGGGGCACGGGTGAGGGCGTAGATGTAGTGTGTAAGTTAAGGCGAGTAACAGGTTTAGTAATCCCGTGTTTACCATGAGTCATCATAGGGTGTGTGGGCGGTGGTGGCGGTGGTAGTGTTGGTGTGGGGGAGGATGGTTTTATGGTTGAGGAGGCAGTGGGTGGGTTAGGTGTGGATGAAGTGGTCGGGGATGAGTGGTCAACGTCCGAGGACAACACTGGGGAGACAGGCTGAAATGCGGGACGAAATAATGGGGACGGGGAGTCAAGGAAATCATAGGACGGAGGTTGTGTTGGAGTAACCAAGCCAAAGGGGAAGACAAATTCATCAAACACGACATGACGAGATATGATGATCTTTTGAGTGGAAAGATCTAGGCAACGGAATTCACGGTGGTCCGATGGATAGCCAAGGAAGATGCATGGTGTGGAATGATGTGCTAGTTTGTGAGGGGTGGTGATATTAGGGAAGCAAAGACAGCCAAAGACACGCAAATGAGTATAGGTCAGGTGTTGTTTGAAGAGGCGAAAGTGAGGAGTGTCGTTTTGAATGGCTGAGGAGGGTAGTATGTTAAGAAGGTGAGTGGACATAAAAAGTGCTTCTGCCCAATATGTGGGAGGAAGACGAGCATGGAATAGAAGGGTGCGAATAGTGTTATTAATGGTGCGAAGCATACATTCAGATTTACCATTTTGTTAGGATGTGTGTGGGCATGAGAAGTGAAAACGAATGCCATTTTTGGCAAAGAAGTCATGAAAGGCGGTATTATCGTATTCGCCACCATTGTCGCATTGAAAAGATTTTATTGTACATTTAAATTGGTTTTGAACATAAGCAATAAAGTGTAAGAATTTTTGGAAAACATCAGATTTATGACGAAATGGACCACAAATAATGCGTAAAATGGTCAAGGAAAATAACATAATACTTTAAACCACTCATGCTAGCAATATGTGAAGTCCAAACATCGGAATGTATAATATCAAAAGGTGAACTCACAATAGATTCAGAAGTACTAAATGGAAGTCGGATGTGTTTGCCAAGTTGACAAGGTTGACACAGAACATGTGATTTTTCCTTATTACAAGAAATAAATTGACGAGAAATTAAATGTTGAAGAGCATGGTCACCGGGGTGACCAAGTCGTTGATGCCAGAGAGATGAGCTGGAAGCAGTGTAGACTTGAGGAGTGTATGGAGTCACGGGGTATAGCAGGCCAGTGCTGTCACATCGGATTAAAGGTTGACGAGTACGATAATCTTTCACTGTAAACCCAAAAGCATCAAAGTCAATGGAACATTGATTATCAGTTGTAAATTGACGAACATATATAAGGTTCTTAATAATCTTAGGAGTGATAAGTACATTATTTAGGTGAAGTGGGCGATATGGATTTGGGAGTTCAGTGTGTCCGGTGGTCATAACAGGTATTGAGGAACCATCACCAACAAAAATAGAATGTATATCATGATTATTAGAAATGGACTTGAGTATACCTGCATTTGAATGAACATGATCGGTAGCACCCGTATCCATGATCCAATTAGCATTATGTAGAAGAGTATTAGGATGTCCATTAGTATATGAAGAAGCATGGTGAGCCGGTTGTTCCTGAGATGAATGTCCAGCGAAGAAAACAGAATTATTTAGGCCTATAACATGGGCCTGAGTAGCTAGACTTATGAGATTAAAATTGGTAGCAACTGGGCTATTTTGGAATAGACCAAGAAGCCCATTAGGTGAAGCATTGGCCCACGTATTTGGTCCTTGATTGTACACAACCTGTAAGGAACGATTGTTTTGAAAATGTGGCGGCGTTGGTGGGATGTAAACCCAACCGTACTGCCCGGCGGGTGATTGGCGGCGTTTATTCCAGTCACCACTACAGCGATCCGTATGACGCCCGACTCCTCGGTTATCGGTGGTCATTATCGGTGGTGGTATTGAACAGAAATAGTGTTGGTGTTGGAGCAAGAGAGGTGATCAGAAAAGTGGAAGGGAGGGTGGCCGGTGGTAGTGAGATATTAGCCAATGATTAGGCTCCAATAAATTGGGAAAGTCAAACCCAAAAAATAGGAAAGTTGGGTGATTGACGGAAGAAACGAATAGGAGGATTCAACCCTCTGATACCATATTATAATGTTAATTTTCCATGTCTTCAACATTCTCATTACACCAATATATATAGATACATAAATGGGCTCCTACAATGGGCCATGTAAACTGACTAAAACTATACATATAATCATATGGACTATGTACAAATATATATACACTAACATTAATAACTCCCCTTAAGTATCTACTTATGCAAAAATGTAGAATCCTTACGCATGCATTATCAAAGTATACAGTTATATCAACTAAGAACTATTTGTTACACAAGACAAATATCTTGGAGTAACGCTGCACATGGTTTGAAGTTAAAGTTAGTTCATCAAATATCGAACATCTACATCTAAGATATATGCACTACGAGTTTTTTTGGTCATTTAACCATTCGCAAGAACTCCAATCCAATCGTGCACATGTTACATACAACGTCTAAACAACATCACCAACAAACTTATCACCATTATACATTAGATGGACCACTCCAACATGTGTCGTTACAAATATTTTGGTCGACGATAATCTAAATCCCACCATCTTCTAGTGCCAAAATCACAAGCACATTTATTTCATATTACAATGAAATATTATCACATTCAAATGGCATTGAACTCGATATAGAAAATTCGTGAAAGAAACTTCTTAAGAAACCTATGAATACATTATGATGATTTTAGCTAGAATTCTGAAATTTTGTATTGTGAGTTTGTGACATTGCTCTTTACATTTAACTTTTTATTTTCTTAAAAAGTACTAACACGAAGGTCTAATAAATCGACATAGACAGATGAATTCGAACTCTATACACATTCAGAAATCATCATGAATCCTATGATAATCAGATATTTTGTGTTGTATTCTATGTTTGTTTGTTGTCATGGAAATCTAAGTTTTTGAATTGACCGATCAAAGAAAGTCAATGAGATTGTGGGTTTGATTGGGAAATTGCACCTAAAAGGCTAAAACATGTTGTAATCAATTACTCCGTATAATAAATTGGACCCCATTGTTGTCTTGTCGTGTAGTGTAGTCGTAAGTTGAAACCCATTCATTTCATGATAAATATTTCAATTTATTATCTTATCTTACAAAATACTCTCTCCGTCCCAAAATTATAGTTCACCTTTTCTTTTTGGGACGTCTCAAAATAATCGTTCACTTCTCATTTCAACCAATAGGAAGAGATTATAGTTGGTGCAGATTTTATTTGAGTGGTTGAAAACTGTTATGGTCCCACTTTTATTAAACTGTGTGTTTTTTGTTAGTGGACAATAATTTTGGGACGGAGGGAGTAACAATTTATATACAATTAATTATAGTAATAGAAAGAATTATACAAAAGACTTTAAGGTGAAAAGTAAATGTTATTGGTAGCGTGTTATAACTAAACTAGTATTAAGTATTAACGTGAGACTGATTTGCATAAATAAACATTGATGTATAGTAATGCTACGTTTGATTTTTTAAGCAAACTAAATATCTAGGTGGTTATGCTTGGCACGTGAATTTGAAAGCTTAAAATCATTTAATCTATAAGTAGTGACGGATTCAGGATTCTGAGTAACCCGTAGCAATAGCATTTTAATTTTCTAAACCTATATCATAAATAATAAATGCAACTAAAAAGTATTACTCCATTTTTCATTAGAAATTACACTGCGCATTGGTAATGAATCCGTATCAAATGATATACCTACCTTTTACATGGATCCACCCCTGTCTCTAAGGTCTATGCTTGTTTGATATATTAAATTTTAAAAGCTTATTAAAGAAATAAGCTATGTGGAATAACAAAAATAATTTTTATAAATGAAGTACGTTAAATGAAACTTCAAGCTTATGAAATAATAATTTTCACAAATAACCTGTATATCGTTATATATACATAATAATATGTATTCCTTGTTTTTATGTTAATTTACATTTTTGAATTAGAGTTATTTTTTATTAAAGCCTTACTAAAGTTATACTGTCTATATTGAAATATCAGCTTTGGTTATAGATTTACGACTCCAGCTATTATGGTATGTTTGGCAAAAGAGCTTATGGTAGCTTTTGGGAGCTTAAGCCTATTTTTTCTATAAGTTTTAGCTTCTAGCTTTGTTTGGTAGATAGAATTATAATTGAAAAACAAGCTTTTATAAAAGAAACTAGTGGAAGTGGCTTTTAAAATAAGCTAGAAACTTATCAAATGAGTAATTACATAAATAACTTTTATATAATTATCTATCAATTCACATATTTTTTACTTCAACTCCAGTTAGTTTTATCTAAATGCTTATAAAATTGACAAGCTTCGACTTCTATCTTTAAATATAAGCTCAAACTACTAGTTAGTTTTACCGAATACATCCACGTAGCTTGAAATACTAGCTTCTTTATAAGCTTCCGGATCTAAATACCATATAGTTTTGAAAAACGCATCAATGTCACATAAATTTTGAATGGGAACAGGAATCTAGAAGATAAGTTTTATATTTTTAGCAATTTTTTTTCTAATATATAAGTATACCACATGATAAATGGCCAATATAAATATCAACAAATAAACATATACCCCACACGCTTTAATTAGCGATAGATAGAGTCTTGCCAATCTTTGAACATGCATCACCGCACAAAATACATTTCTTTATCGTTTCTTGTCATTGATGTCCGTTTTAATTATAACAACTGTTTAATAAGTTTGTGTAAAATTAAAAAGTAGCAAATATAGTCAAGCTTTATAGGATTTATTATTTAAGTGCTCACATTACGAGTGTTATTTTTGTTTTTCCTAAAACAAATCCAATAAATTACTATGAAAAATCATAAACTTTCAGATACACTTTCATCTATTACTTTTAATAATACATTTCATAAAATTTTAAAAGCATTTACCTTGAATACAAGGTTTAAAACGTCATTTATTTATTTTATATTAAATTGATTTCTTTTGTTCATAGACATTTTTTTTAAGACAGAGAAAATATTAGTTATATCTTTCGAATTTTAAGTAACAAGTGTTTGACTTAGCTTATTACAATCAAGTTTACCTTTTTTAGCTCTCTTAATGATGTGTGGCAAGGTAAAATAATTTCTTCGGGCAACAAGTGGGTTGATATAGCTTTTCATGACACTTGTTATGTTTTATTGTGGGCGATTTGAAAATGGCAGAATAAAATCGTCCATGCTTCATTTGAGGAAGGAATTAAGATCAGAGATGAAGATATTTATCCGGAGGTGCAGCAATGCTCTCTTCTTTGGCTTGCTAGTAGATGTTCTAAAAAAGATCTGAATTGGCGTCAATGGGTGATGAATCCAAATAGTTTAGCTGATACTTAAGGTTGTCTTTTTACTTCCAAAAGGGTAGTTGTTTGTCTCGATGTAATTTCCCTGTTTCTATTTCTTTTTGGGTTCTCCATCTTGGAGATTCGTGAAGTTTCTTCCTTGTGTAACTTTCAAGTTCTAATATAATGCATTGCTTTCCAAAAAAAAAAAAAACTTATAAATTTAAAAAAGTCAAATTGAAAAGCTCCATTACATTGACTTCACGAAAATGAACTCTTTAACTAAAAAGGCAAAAGTGTTTCGCTACTCATATTAGCTTATTGCATTTTTTATAGTATAACCTAATAAACTAAAAAAGCCTTTTAGAAAAGCTAATCCAAATATCGTTTAAATATTTATTTACTACTTATTTCAAATTAACTATAAAAAGAATATTCTCTAAATATAGATATCATACTTACAAATATCATCCTGCACGACGTATTGTTTTCACTTTCATAATATACGTCCAAATAAATGCCCTATAAGTCTATAACATGACACCAAGGTCTATCTTCTTGGACTACGTTATATTATATAACAAATTTAAAAGATAGTATTTTAAAAGCAATAATATTCTTCTTTATAAATGATATAAATAAATATAGAAAACGATGGTGTAAATTTCTTCGTTTTTTTTAATACAAATATCCATCATAGAGAAGTTCGAGTAACATAAGCTTTAAATAATGAATATACTCTATTATATATTTTTCGGGACATTATTTATCTAAATATGATTAAGTTAATTAGACAATGTGCTTGGAATACATGCGAGTATGTAAAATAAACTTCTTCTTTTTTACTGTATAAGTAAAACAAAAAAAGGTGTTACGCCTTTACTTAGACGTAAACGTAGCAATACTACGAATACATTGTGATTTAAAGTTGTATTTTAGTATATCGAGTAAGAATTTTGCATTATATAATTGACATAATGGATGGAAAAAAGTCAAAATCAAATATTTGAATGCGTTAACGTGTTCAATTATTGGAATTAGAAGTATATTAATCTCCAAAATTTGGAAACTATTGCACGACACACTCGATTTTTAATACATGTTACGAAACAAAAAATTATTAAAAAGGTTATTTAATTTTGTGGGAATATATATTAAACGGAAAACTTATGTAGGTGATAAATTTGATTTTGACAAAAATAAATCATAAGTGTTGTAAATATATTATATTTTTCAAGGATTTTTCTAAAAACAGTCGTTAAAGTTATCGTTAACGTGCATAAAACTATAGTGCGTGAAAGTGAGTAATTATTGGGGGTGATGAAAACCCAAATTTTTAAGTAGTAATTGGGGGTGATGAAAACCCAAATTTTTACGTAATTATATTCACAAAATGAGTTGTATTAATGAAATGCGGTAAAAGAAATATGACAGAGAAAAAAGAAAATTATGTGATTGATAGAACTCACTTGCCACCTCATTTTATGAAACTTTGTTTGTAAAATTTATGTGAGTCTAACAATTCTCTTTAAAGGGCGGTTATTTTTATTGTACAATATATTTAAGCGCGTTAAAAATAGCCAATATTTAGAAAAATTCATTTTTCAAATGACGATTTAGCGGTTTCAAGCCGTCAATGTTTTGCCAACTACTCCGTGTATGATTTCCTTTTATATTTATTTATTAATTTATTAATTAATTAATTAAAAAGGTGGGATCTTTAAAATGGTGTAACGACCTGGTATGATAGCAAATAATTAGAGGAAATTAAGGAACTACTAATTGATTAGTAGCTTTAAATAATGTTATATGATTGACATATATAATGTTATACTAATAATAATAATTCAACCAAATACAGAAATACGGCTTGTGAACTGCCAACTAATTAACTTTAATATTATTTTTTACCGAAAGACAATATACTAATACTAGTATACTACTTATCATGACATTATATACATATACATAATATTAAATTAATATGGGTACACTCTTTACATATCATATGACTAGTTCAAAAGTCATTTGATTGAATGAACTCTATTTACAAATAAAACATTCGATAGATTTAAAAATACTCGCAATTATTATGGGATAGAGATTTATCACAAAAGTTTGTCTCAACGTTGTTAATAATGTGATTTGTCTCCCCTAAACCCAATGTTGTGTCACTTTCCATATCAAAGCTTGTATCAAACTTTGAATTCTTGTTTCACATCAAACATTAAATTATCTACATCTACATTATATAAAACATCTTCACCATTCCATTATTCCTTACTTTGGTACTCAACACTAGGAAAATACTATACTACCCTTGACTTATTTATAACATTTACTTTAATACCCATATCCCATTATCTATTATCTATTACTATTTATTCTCCACTAACACCAATTCCATTAATACCCCTATCTCATTATCAATTATTTTTTAATTACTACTTATTCTTCACTAACTACATTTTTCATCTATCAAATATTAAATCTACACACTCAGTCTTTTTTTTAGTGGTTAAAATTCAAAGTTGACACTTATAATGAGACATCCCAAAATAGTAATGTGGACATTTTAAATAGGACGTAGGAAGTACTATATATTTTTATTTTAAAACATTTACTCGCACCTCCATGCACTATCACCATTTTTACCGCTGCATTGCGCGGGTATTGTACTAGTGTAGTCTACATCTCTCTTTGCTATGTTGTTTCTTTATAAATTTATAATAAATTAGTCTTCTTGATGTTCAAAAAATTCATGTATGGATGTTACAATAGTCTTAGCAATCATAATAAGTGCTAAAATTGATTATCTCTAATCAAACAAGCAAGTTGTAATAAATTTAAAAGAGACCTATTAACATGTTTGCTCTATCATTGCTTATCTCATCAAGATCAAAAATCAATTGACATCCTAGCATTTTATAAAACAAAAGTCTTTCAAGCGTTATAATAAACCATGTCTACTTCACATCCACTCGATTTGATTCTTTATTTTGTTCATACATGATTTTCTTAAAATAAATATACAAAATGCAAGCTCTAAAAACACATATAACAATTTTTTTTTTTTTTTTTTTTTGTGTGTGTATATTGTTGTGTCCATAATTCTCGTAAATCTAGAAAAAAGATATCGCTCAATATCAATCAAACAAATTTCTCTTCGTCATATCATCTTTCAAACAAGTCTCGTTTTAGGAGAAAAATTAAGTGAACACACTCACACTGCCACGACACTCTAATCCAAGTCTCGTTAAAGTTAACCTTATAAGTCCCTTAACACGAAGCCAAGTTGATCATCTATGATCTATCTGTTAGCCGAGCGGTTACAAAGGACCAATATGGAACAGTAACAAACTTGAGTGGAGCAAATTGAAAGTTTTCCATCAGTCTAATTTAAGTAAATTTCCCTAAGTGCAGGCTTACACTGAAATAGAGAAATAGTCTTCTTTTTATCATTTTCCCTTTCACACTCTTCTTCCTCCACTAGCCTCATCACCAACTAAAACAAATCTTTTCCCAAAAAAACTAAACTTTCTTAACATTACACTTTGACCCTAATTTCATTTTATCAATCCATTTCACATTATTATAAGTTATTGTTTTATTTAATTAATCATTTTGTTAACCCAAAGAATCTATCAATCTGTCACTATCTTATGTTAGCCGTCCAGTTCAAACCGGCCTGGCTGGATTTTTATACTTTGATTACCACAATTATCATAATATCATCCTCTCTGTTCTGTTCTGTTTTCGACAACCCATCAACTAAATATTATTTAGTCATTTCCATCAAATTTGCTGTTCTTGACCTGTCAGGTGTTCTTTTTTCTCTCTATTCTTTTATGGGTATTCAATAATTTTATAGATCTTTTATTGCTACTGATCTGAGCTCAATAAACCAATAGCTCAAATATTTTCTATATTTCTGAAATACCCAGTTGAAATCTCTTATGGGTTTTCAGTAATTCAACTTTTTTGTTACTGATCTGTGCTCAATAACCCTAAAGTTCATAACTTTGTTGTTTTTTAGGAAAACTCATTTTAGGTTTCTCCTTATTGCTATTGATTTAAGCTCAAGAACCCTAAAGTTAAACGCCATTTGAAATCTTGATTGGGTAATCATTTATTCAATCTTAGATCTGAGCTCAAGAGTACATAGCTTTATTTGATTATTTGTTAAACCCATTAGAAATCTTGGTGTATTTATGATGGGTTTTAGGGGAATTAAGTCAATGTGCATCTGGGTTATGTTCTCGGTATTTTTATCATCATCATTATTTTGTTATGCCCAATTTGATCCTGCTGATAAATACTCAATAGATTGTGGATCTCCAAGCAATACAACAATTGGTAATAGAGTCTTTTTATCTGATAGCTTAGCTTCAGGCTATCTTTCAACCCCACAAACTGTTTTGGTTGATACATCTGCAAATTCAATTCCATCATCAGAATACTCACAACTTTATAAAACAGCAAGAATCTTTTCACAAACCTCTACATACACTTTCAAAATCAATCAAGCAGGTCGTCACTGGATCCGACTTTATTTCTTTCCTTTTTCGGCAAGTAATTATGTTTTGACCACAGCAGTTTTCTCTGTTTCAACTCGTGATCATTCCCTGTTAAGTGATTTCACTACTACTAATGGCACAATCAAGGAATATTCTGTTAATGTTACATCTGGTGATCTTGAAATTACTTTTACACCCACTGGGAGTTCATTCGCTTTCTTGAACGGATTAGAAGTTGTGTCAGTCCCCGATCCGTTGATCGCGGATGACGCAAGTACTATTACCCCTCCCACAAATTTCAAAGGCCTGTTGACCCAGGCCCTGGAAACTGTGGCCAGGGTTAACATGGGCGGGCCCATGGTTACATCAAGAAATGATTCATTGTGGAGGACTTGGTTTCCTGATTCTAGTTTTTTGAAAAGCGTGAATCTTGCATCGAATGTGTCAAATCTTAACGCTGTTCTGTATCCAAATGGTGGTGCTACACAGGAAGATGCTCCACGTAGCGTTTATGGTACTGCAGCGAGAATGGCGTCCGAAAAAGACCCGAAAAGTAACTTTAATGTGACTTGGGAGTTTCCAGTGGAACGGGGATTTCAGTACCTCATTAGGCTTCATTTTTGTGATATTGTGAGTACGGCCGCAAATGAGCTTTACTTCAATGTTTACATTCAAGATTTGAGTGTTCTATCAGATTTCGATCTATCTACTAAAGTTGGCGGGAATTTAGCGACTGCTTATTATACGGATTTTGTGACATCGTCAATTAACAGCAACCAGATTCGTATTAGCATTGGGCCGGCTGTTGTACGAGATGCTTACCCGAATGCTATTTTGAATGGCGTCGAGATTATGAAGATAAATAACTCAGACGGGAGTCTTTCTGGGAAGAATGGGCCAGATTCAAGCAAAAGCTCGAAAAGCAAATTAGGTGTGATCATTGGAGTGGTAGTTGGTGTGATAGTCGCTTTGTTACTGGTTCTTGTTTTCGTTTGTGTGTATAAACGTCGAAAACAAGAACGACTTAATCAATCAAAGATCTGGATTCCATTATCGACAAATGGACTTTCACAAACAATGGGAAGCAAATGTTCTAATGGAACAACAATCAGTGCAGGTTCAAATTTCAATTACCGTTGTCCATTTGCAGCTATTCAAGAAGCCACAAATAACTTCGATGAAAGTTGGGTGATCGGAATTGGTGGTTTTGGTAAAGTTTATAAAGGTGTCTTAAGCGATGGTACAAAAGTGGCTGTTAAGAGAGGTAACCCGAAATCCCAACAAGGTTTAGCTGAGTTTCAAACTGAAATTGAGATGCTTTCACAGTTTCGTCATCGTCATTTAGTGTCACTGATTGGTTATTGTGACGAAAAGAGTGAAATGATTTTGATATACGAGTACATGGAAAACGGGACATTAAAGAGTCATCTTTACGGGTCAAGTTTCCCTAGTATGAGTTGGAAGCAACGCCTTGAGATCTGTATTGGTGCAGCCCGCGGGCTACATTATCTTCACACTGGCTATTCAAAAGCAGTTATTCATCGTGATGTGAAGTCGGCTAACATATTACTTGATGAGAATCTCATGGCTAAAGTTGCAGACTTTGGGCTGTCAAAAACGGGGCCCGAGATTGACCAAACCCACGTAAGTACTGCAGTCAAGGGGAGTTTCGGGTACTTAGACCCAGAGTACTTTAGACGACAACAGTTAACTGAGAAATCAGATGTGTACTCGTTTGGGGTTGTTTTATTTGAAGTTTTATGTGCACGCCCTGTGATTGACCCATCTCTACCTCGAGAACGGGTGAATCTGGCCGAATGGGCGATGATATGGCAGAAAAAGGGGCAACTAGAGCAAATAATCGATGTCACTCTAAAGGGAAAAATCCGGCCCGATTCTCTCAGAAAGTTTGGTGAAACTGCTGAGAAATGTTTGTCCGATTTTGGGGTAGATCGGCCTTCGATGGGTGATGTATTGTGGAATCTTGAATATGTTCTCCAACTTCAAGAAGCAGTTCTACAAAACGACCCTGACGAAAACAGTACAAATGTTATCGGTGAATTGTCTCCACAGATTCATGATTTTAGCCACGATGGTGATGACAACACGAGTACAAATATTGGTCAATATGAAATGTCCAGTGGTGATGACATTTCGGGCGTTTCAATGAGCAAGGTATTCTCACAGTTGGTGAAATCAGAAGGTAGATGAACAAAGAAAGGGGAAATTTTCGCGCTTTTACTGATGAGGCTAATCGATTATTTGTTTTATTTGATATAGAGAGATTGAAGAACTTGGTGTTTTATATGTAGTGTTATAATTTTCAGTAATCGTATGCTTTGATAAGTGATGTAATGAGTAACTTATTTGATTATTTGATCCGTTGTATGCTGAGTTTTGTTAAACCATGAAAGTATGGACACATGATTTGTGTGTTTCAATTGATGAATCTCCTTTGCAAATGTTTGTGTAAAGTACTGCTGCTGTACAGTTTGTGTGCTGTAAATAGTCTTTGGTGGTTTGGTCTAATTGTCTATACAAAATCTTTTATATGGGACTTTATATTTATGATTTACCAAGATAATTTCTAGTTTTTATTTTATTTCATTCTTCTGATGAAAATCACATAGTGGCCACACTATCATGAAATCAAGACTTTTCTAACATAGTGCTTACAAGATAAATTTCTAGCATAGTTATGGTTAGCTTCAAACTTTATAACCATATTACAAGGATTATTTTACTGAATGGTTCTTGTACCTTAATTATACTTTCAACAAGACTTGAAAAATATTTTACACTAGCAATCTTTGAACAATTTGATGAAGGTGATCTTAGTTAACAGATACCGTAGAACCACAATTATTCTGTTTGCAAGGTTGACATAAAAGTTGAAGATTAAGGTTTGTTAAACAAACAAAACAGGCAAGTGTGCAAGGTCCAGAATTCCAGATGCCTGGTCTTCCAGAACATAACCCCGATGCAAGAAAATGTTAGGGTTGAGTAGACTAATCAGTTCCTGAACTCGGAAAAGGACTTGATTTGGGTTTGATGTTGCCAAATCATCAAACCCAAATCAAGGAGAAATAACAAAGACTAGTTTTTGGCAAAAGGGTGTAGGCATCTAAAACAGAACCTCAAGGAGGGGCCTATAAACTGGGCTTTGGACCAAGCTTTTCAATCAGATATCGCAAATTAAATACAACACTACAACCACCATGATCACACCTAAAGACCTCCATTAGACCCAGGACTCATCGTATTCGTGTATCTCTAGCCAGAAGCATAGGAAAGATTTTTACTTTTTCTACTTGGATGTTTTCTTTCCCTATGGATTTTGAGATTTGGAATCAAGTGATTCTTCGGCTGTGTTGAAATAGGTGTGATATAGATTGAAGAGACATTCAACAAAGTTGGCAAAATGAGAAGCGTAAAGGCGTAAACTACTTTAATTTTTCTCGACTAAATAGTAATATAGTACTAGTAAACATATTCAATAAGAACTTCTTAAGAGGAAACAGACGATAAATACTACCGTTTGGGGAAACGCTTTTCGCTGTGTAGATGCATTTACTTACTCGTGGTATAACAAAACTAATATCACTAACATAAACCAAAAGGTAAAGTTAAGCCCTTTATCCGTGTCAAAAAGCAGTTGCCCAATTCCACCTCTGCTCCATGACGCATGCCATTTTCCTTGTCGTACATCTAATTTTGCACCATGACGCGTGCCATGACTATGGTTCTCATCGTATTGCAACAAACACATCTAAAACTTGAAAGCATAAGAATTTATGACAAACACAATCGCAGATCTTGCAACCGTATATCATACTGACATCAAAGTAACACATACATCACATGGACATCAAAGTAACACACTTTTAAATATAAAGAAAACAGACTGGGATAAAACAACATTGGGCATAAATATTATCTTCTTATTACTTGAAGATCAACAAGTTTCAACTTTCATGAACTTAAATACCATTTGCACCAATTGTGCTACATCATCATCATCATAATTATAATTGTAATCATAATATTAAAACAATTACAATATAGAAACAAATTAAATATATGTACGTGTGATGGTATTCATCAAATGAATCAAGAACAAGTGGCACACCTGATCAATCCATTCTCATTGCAATTCGGGCACCTAATCGACCTCCCTTCATCTTCCTCAAAAACCTTCCTACTTCCATTGCAATTCAAGCAAGGAACAAATCGTACGTCCCCACAATTATCACAAACAAATCCAGAATCAATAACAGGAAACCCCTTCATATACTTGAACAAAATCCCATCCTCATGAAGTTGTTTAATCTCATCTGCACCACCAATATGTTTTCCCCTGATAAACACTTGGGGCAAAGTGAACCCTTTTCCTTCAAACACATTTTGTAACTCCTTTCTATAGTTCGAATCCATCGATATATCCCTCTCGTCAATAAACACACGAAACCCTTTTAAAATCATTCGAATATCGCAACAATCTTCATAAGTCTTTCTAATTCCTCTCAAACTTGTATAATACAACACAACTCTATCTTCACAACCAGATAACCAGCAACCTTTTTTTTCATCAACAATTTCACTAACAGGATTTTTCACAAGTTTCGATTTTTCGCAATGCTTAGACGACAATGCTTTATTATAACTGGAAACCACATTCGAATCCATTTTCGATAACAATGATTCCTCTGATAAATGCTTCCATAATGGCTTAGTATCCGCATACTCAACCAGTTCATACGAACCACCTAACCCGAACGAAACGTAATCTTTTTCCATCTTTTCATTCGACCCATTACTTATTTTTCGATTATACAAGTTGGGGTTCTTCAAAGTTTCAATCTTGTCATCCAACCTATCATATTCTTCCTCATCCAAACCTTCCATAAGCTCCCAAGTGTTGATAACAGAATCTGGTGAAGAAACAGGGCATTCTTCAAAATTCTTGTCGGTGGCACCGGCGCCGGTTCCAGCGCCGGCGTCGATGATGATGAGGGAACCGTAAGTAGTAGAAGTGAGAGACACAAAGTGATTTGAATCACCTTTATGAATGGGTGGGTGGTGAATCAATGGGGTGGGTAAAGACATGGTTCTTGAAACAGGGGTTTGTGAAGATGAGGAGATATAATAGTGATCTGAGAATGGAGAGTAGAAATGGTGTGGTGAAGGTGTTGAAACTGATGAAATTGACGGGGGGTTTTGGTGGTCGGCGACGGTGGTGGTGATGGTGGTGTGAAATTGTGGTGAAGAACGAGAAGCAGAGCAACCCATTTTTCTGGTAATTTAGATGAAATTGAGGCTGCTATTAGTAAAATTGAAGTTGGAATTGATGAAATGGAAGTTTATGGTAGTGTGATTTAAGGATTTTGGTTGTAGATTTTGTGTTTTTGGGAGTTAATTTTGGATGTTTCAAATTAGAAGGTAAGATGATTTTGGGGATGATGAAAATGAAGACAGAGAGAGAAAAAGAGAGGAATTGGGAATTAATTAAGGGAGGGTTGTTAGTTGGGAGAAGCAATTGACTTAAGGTTATATTTTGTGTCAATGTATATAAAAAAATTTATTAGAAAATTGAGGGAATATTTAATGAAAAGAGTAATTAAAAGTTTTAATTTATTTGTCGGTTAAGTATGTATTAATTTCAAGCATAATAATACTACTCCACATCCTTTTAGGATGGAGGAAGTAGACCTTTTAATTAAATACTTTCGTGTTTCACTTTATTTTTATTTTCATTTTATATTTTCGTTTTGACATGTTACCAAATTGTTTAGGGTTAGGTTCATGATTCAGTTCAGAAGGGCAATGATATGGGAGATGATTTACACAAGGAATATTGTACTTTTTACAAGGAAATATAAAAGTTCTTGTGAGTATAAAAGTTGGTTTTTTCCTTATAACAAGTAAAAATTACTTGTAAAAATTAGCTCCTCAATGATATATACTGTAAGGAATATGATATTTCCACCATCAATTTTGATAAATCCATCATAAATGTGTATTACAAGGTTGTGTTGTACAAGTAAATAATGCATGTTGATGGTGTATCTATAAAAAATGTAAGTGGATTTATCATCACTCATACCGTAATATAGTTATAGTTATTACTTATTATTGATTATTCATGGATTATAAAAAACTAAATGTTGAGTAGATATGTGCATGTTTTACCATTTAGTCATAACTATAAAATTTAAGATGTTGAGAAACACATATAGAAAAAGGTTTGTGGGCTAAAAATAAAAAATTATAAATCAAAATAATAATGATTGTTCTAATTAATCAGATTTGAAATGAGATACGTTCTATAAAGAATTAACGCGGTTGCGTTTATCAAGAAAATTCAAAAGATAAAGAAAAAAATACTATTTTTTCCGGATAAATAGATTGACACTTTTAAAATAATCTTAGATTTAAACATCTATTTCCCCGTACACCTTCTACACTAAAAAATGTATATAAGAAAGAGGGCAATTAAGTTATATTGATCGTATTGTATTGCCTTTTTTCTATTTATATTTATATTTATTATTATTTTATTTTTAAAATAATCGTGATCATGATTTAAATTAGAGGTGTCAAAATGAATGTGTCAGGTCGGGTCTCGGGTCTAGATAGGTTTGGGGCTAAATGGATCCGGGTATAACTGGGTCATTTAAAAGGATGAGTCTAAACGGGTTCGGTTCAAATGGGTCTCGGGTCGGGTCGGGTCATCGGGTTCATCAAATTTTTTTTTTTAATTTGAGTGAAAAATGAAATGAGGTGGAAAAAAAATTACCCGCTAGACTCATCCAAAACCGTTGGTTAATTGTTACACAGTTATATGTTATATTGAAAAACCCATTTAGACCCAACAAACTCACCCCCTCTTAAAAATTAACCAAAATTAACCCATAATTAACCAATGAGTTTAAAATTGTCACCTCTAATTTAAATAATAAATAAAAAACAATTCCCACTTACCTCTCCTGTAGTCTACACACTACACACCGTGTAGTTTCATACTAGTTAAATGTCTAATCGTAATGTACGTGATTCGTTAAAAAATATGTTGAGTCAAAATCAGTATTATTTTTCATTATTTATACGAGCATTGTAAGATATATCGTTTATAACATATAAAAACATATAAAAATAATAACGAGAAAGTAAGGTCAAGAGAAAATACAAACTTGTGGGTCGTTAATTATTAACCATGACAAATGAATGAGAGGCTATTTATACCCCATTTTTAACGTGTGTATAGCAAATATATTTGATAAAACGATGTATTTTATGCGTTGACGTCTTGAAGGTATATCATTATGGTATGCACGTTAAAAATAATTGTATAAAAACCACTCCAACAAGTGTTTCGTCACTTGTACTAGCTCAGCCGCTACATCAGCACACTCAAATCAGGTACATAACCGACACAACGATGTCGACAATGACTAATTTTTGAGCTCTACATTTATCAATATATATACATTTACATACATTAAATAAAAAAATAAAATATATTTAACTAATGTTCCGATCTGACCCACTTGTTCGTCTCCCCTTTCATTGTCAAACCGACGCATCCTCGCGAAACAAACTAACGAAGCCGTACTAACGATGTCAATTAGCCGGTGCTCGTCAGCTCTCAAACCGACTAATCCGTTAGCACTCATCTAATAGTCAAGTATGATTTGTTATTATAATAACATAATAACAATCAATTGGAGTAGTATGGACATTCACTATAGACAAAAACAAACCAAAAACACTTTATATTTAGTAATTCAAATTATGGTTCTTATTTTGTGAAAATAACAATCAATGATCATACAAAATCTTGTCAAAATATATTGCATTATTGCAGACCTCCTTTTCAACAATTATCAACACTCCTAAGAAAAACAAAGACAACTCACTTTCTTGCCAGCTTTACATGTCAATACCATCATCATTATATTTCTTGTTCAATTCCATTCAAAAGTTTACCTTTTCATTTCTACTTTAATTTTCATCCTTCTTTTTCCTAAAATTTACACGTTCCCCTTGAAGAAAAATCGTGGTTATATAATACTACGTACAAGAGTAAAACTGACATTTCATCAGCTAGTTTACATTAATTTTTATTTATTAGGAATAATTTTAGTTATTATAAGACGAAACAAGTAAATTTGGTATGCTCAACTATACGTTATATATACATAATATATCAAAGTATCAATCCATTTCACTTTTGTATTTCAAGAACTAATTAAACAGGGAGAGAAAATACTTTAAATATCAAGTGTTAAAGTTTTTATTTATGTTGATTCAACTCTTACATCTAAAATAACAACGACAAGAGTTATGATCTACACAAAATCCACTAGGATCCTCACTTGTGTCGTTGCATAAAGACGTACAGATATTGTCATTACAAAATCCCGCGTCAATGCTACGTCGAATTGTGCTGCAAAGTTTCATGACATTACGAGCTTCCATACCTAAAAATATAGAGATCGTGTTCCGTTTAGGTTAACAACAATCATACATGTTAAATATATCTACACGAAGTTAAAGATCATATCGCTCCTCATTACTATTAATAAAACCTTTGATCAAGATAGGTGAAATATAAAATTACCTGTGACCATGAGACATACAAAAAGCATGGTGACGACCAACAATTTTTGCATGTTGATTTGTTATTTACGTGTCTAGAGATGTGAACAAATTCTCAGAATGGTTTCATGGCCTTTAATTATATGTAAATTAAAATCTTAAGAGTATTTAATTACATTTAAGGGTATAAATGCACATTTAATTAATTATTAATACTTCGAAACTCTTAGAATAAATCTTGTTACTTAGTAATTATGAATAGTTGTGCACTTGTAAATTATTTATACTATAATTTAGTTACAACTCCCTACGTTTCAAAATGTTGAAATACTAAAGATGAAAATGAAATATTTCCAACTAAAAACTTTTACTATTAAACGTAACATAACATAAAAAATGAATTCGATAGTGAAACGTTAGTTAAAATTAACTTATTAATTACGAGGATTGATAAATATAACAAAATATTTGATTTATACATCAAACTTATGCTTCAATCTGTTTGTATTGTGAGCTTTATGAATTGTACAGTATGATGTAGAAATTAATTTATTTGTTGTATCTATTAACTGTCATTAATTATTTAATTATAGGCTATAAAAGAAGACATATTACTCAATACATAAAAAAAGGGCTGAAGATAATATAGAGATTTTGATCTTTTATATACGTTTAAAACTATCTTACATCTTACACTGAATATATATGACAAAACTTTTGTCCCATGTCCATGATTTTTTTTAATTAGCAACAAGACAAAACAATATAAGGTTTGGGTACCAATCTAGCCAATCACATCAACAATTTCAAATTGTGTACATTTGTTTGATTGTAAATGAAGTTATCTTCTTTTATTTGGTTTGCACATTAGGATTATTTAAATCAAACCTGCATTTTTGCTAAAAACCAAGATATCTTATGTGCATACATCTTCCATGACCTCTTTTGTGCCATAAACATCCACTACTATTTTTATATAAAAGTCCAAATAAAACTTGATTTATACATTGACTTATCCTTACAAAGTCAATTATTTGGTCTCTTTAAACTCAATATTGTTTTGATTCCTGTAAGTACTTATATAATACTAATTATTTTTTAACCTAAATAATATCAAACAAAAATAATAAAAGAAACAATACATGCTTGATTGTCATATCCATCAAAAAGCTGTCCACTTATTATGTTTTTATTTTAAATCCTTTTTGGGCTAAAGTGATTCTTTTGATAACTTCAAACCATGATGCTGACCTGGATGCCATGCACTCACATGTCACATGCTATATATCTAAAATCAGATCATAGTCAGAATTTATGTCTTTACCAAACACTCAAAATTTACAATATTAATACTTAGCAGTTAGCTGCCCAATATTGAGTTTCATTCTTCAGTCAACAAATGGTGATTTACAATTCAAGATTACTTGCAACTTCTGCATCAAAAATCAAATTGTGGTTACAATCATATTCTTTTACAAGTAATTCTTCATCCATCATTCCATCTCAATTACAAGTAAGTTTCTAATTACTATCTGTCAATTATTCAATTGCTGTGTTGTGATTATACATGTGTTATTTAAGAGCTTTAGCTTTTTTATGTTAATTTGTTAGTTGCAAATAAATTCATATCACACAGTTCATGTTAAGATCTTTAGCTTTTTTAAGTTATTTTGTTAGTGTACAAGTATGTTTTAGTAAGTGTGTTGACTTTGAAAGTCAGAGTATGTTACTTTCTGCATTCCTTAATCCTGATTAGAAGTATATTATTAATGATTTATGATTTATGTTCTGTAAGATTTGGGGTCCCAGTTTGGAATGTGCTTTTTTTAAGTGATTCTTTTGATGTTCAAGACTGAGAATTATAATCATATAGTTAGTTGTAATGAAGTGATTAAGGGATGGTTAGATAATTTTACATTAAGCAGAAAAGTCATTTGAAAATCTTGTTGATGCATCTATTAAAATTGTTATAATCTGATGGCACAAAAACTGCAAAACAGATTATTGCAATTATGTCATATTTTCGCCTAATATGACTTGTTTGATGATTACAGAATGTTGGATTTATAGGCCTGGGGAACATGGGATCCAAAATGGCAAATAATTTGATTAAAGCAGGACACCATGTAGCAGTTCATGACATGTAATTTTCTTCATTTTCATGGTTAGCCTTATTTCTTTAATTTGTATGATTTTTGGTTAAGATGTGATGTGTCATCTCGAGGCATGTATCTATATAGGTAGTAAACATTCTTAAAAGTAAAGCATACAAAACTACTTGTTAAATACTTTGATATGTATACCAAGCTTTTACATTGATTATGGTTTCATTTCATAGCAGTAATATTGATGTCATAAAGATGTTTTCGGACAAGGGAATCTCTGTGAAACGATCACCAATTGAAGTTGCAGAAACTAGCGACGTTGTAATTACCATGTTGCCCTCACCAACCCATGTAAGTTTGAAAAAGCAAAGAAGAATTATATTTTGGTCGTTGACTGTAGTTATTGGTAAGTTAGTACTACAAAATGTTAAGTTGATTCATCTTAAGAATGTCAACTTGATGGTTTATTTACAACTTGTTTGTTTAGGTACTAAATGTTTACACAGGACCGAATGGTTTACTTAAAGGTGGGAATGTAGTAAGGCCGTGGTTATTTATAGATTCATCGACAATTGATCCTCAAACAACAAGAAAGCTATCTTCAGCTGTATCTAGTTGTGCTTTGATCGAAAAGAAAGGTAAACATAAGACAAGGATTTATGGTTGAAACCAGTGATACACATTATGCGATCCGGTACCTTTTTGTGGATGCAGTTATAGTTACATAAAAAGTTACTAGCAACGAGATCAACTATTTTTGAATATCCACTTGTAAGTGATTAAAGTGTATATTGTATAGATTCGTGGGAGACACCTGTCATGCTCGATGCTCCTGTATCTGGAGGTGTAGCTGCAGCTGAAAATGGAACACTAACATTCATGGTATAAACTATAAACATATTTTCAAAATAGTTTCTGATTATGTGACACTAAATCGTTTGTCAGAACCTACTTATCCCATGATCTAATAGATTGGATATGGTTTGTCAGGTTGGTGGCCTGGAGGAAGCTTACAAGGCTGCAAAACCAATATTTTCTTCTATGGGGAAAAATACGATATATTGTGGTGGTGCAGGAGCTGGTTCGGTAAGTTCATGAAGAATTAAATTTATGTCAAAAAAATGGGATTACATAGACGAAAATAGAAGACTAGATAAGTTCTGCAGTAGCATTGTATAGGTATTGATTTCGACGTATTTAGTTATTAAATGGCTGATTTAGGTTATGTCTCTATCTTTTATGAGTCAAATGGATTAAGCTAAAGGATTGCAGTAATAAAGCAGCCGGTCAAATTGGTAAAATGGGCTGAAAGTCATGCGAGTTATTCATAAGAAACTTCCAGAATTGCTTTTCAGAAAATGTTCGAATTATATTAATAATAATCTTTTTGTCCTGCTATTGATCAATAATGCAGTTCTTGCAACCATATATAGCACAATATATTTAGAAAATTCCATTTATGGATATAAGAAGTGTTTGCAACCTGTTTCGACCCACACTTGAAAAGTACCTGTTTTGACAAGAACAGCAGTACTTAAAAAAGTTAAGAACTAGATAAATTTACGGTGTGTGTGTGTGTGTGCGCGCACGCAATTTGATCTATTACGTTTTGGTATTCAGGCAGCCAAGATCTGCAACAACTCAGCAATGGCTGTGCAGATGCTTGGTGTCTCTGAAGCCTTTGTTCTTGGCCAGTCCTTGGGGATATCTGCTAGTACTTTAACGAAAATATTCAACTCTTCAAGCGCTCGTTGTTGGAGTAGGTACTAACTCATGTTGTATATTACTGTCTTTTCTTTTTCTTTAAGCCAAATCTTGATTTGAGTGGCATCAGAGAGCTATTATACTGTCAAAGTTTAAATCCTCTAAGCTGCAATTTCTTAGAGCAACCTGCCCAACCTAATAATCCAGAATCACCGAGGCGGATGGTTTATGTGGTTCCAAGGGTTTGCGGGGCATTCATGGAGCCTCCAGTTCGCCGCACAGATCAATTAAGTTGACTCGGGTGGGATTCTATTAAAATACAATTTGACTTATTTTTTAAAAATGAAACCCAATTTGAAATGCTATGAAGCCTTGGAACCGTGGGAGGAGGGGGTGTAATGGTTCAAAATGGGTTTGGTAAGCTATAGTTCAGGTCAAAAATTCAAGCAGGTCAACTCAATCCATAAACATTTTTTACCATTGCAGGTCACTTTCGACCCATTCCAACTTTAAGAAATTTTCTAAAGTTTTCTTATTAGCATCAGAATGCTTAGTAAAAACGATTACTTGTGTTTCAATTATGTGTCTAATTTGGGATTCACCATCTGGTTCTGGCCATTTTTCCATATGAATATTTACAAATACTTATATAATCTATATACACTTGTCAGTGATACGTATAATCCTGTACCTGGTGTGATGGATGGGGTGCCATCCTCAAGAAATTATGATGGCGGATTTGCATCTGCACTAATGGTACGTGATGTTTTTATAAAAATACTTTTCTCTGTCTTTTAAAGATTTCAGCGTATGGTGTGGCAAATGGAATAAGCTTATTTTCAAGGCTTATGTGGCAAATGGAATAAGCTTATTTTCAACCCCATAAGCATAGATTGATAACCTCATAAATCATTAGTTATGAGCTTATTGGGTTTTAAAGTCGATAAGCTATGAAAATAAACTTACTCAAACACTCATTTTCAAAAATCAGAAACCGTATGTTGGTACTATGTAATCAATCGGTATGATGACTTATAACTTTTATATCTAATGCAGGCTAAAGATTTGAACCTGGCTTCGGAATCAGCTAAAGAAATGGGTCTGAAATCCCCATTGACATCAGAAGCAAAAGAGATGTATGATCACTCCCATCATTTATAACTTTATCAAGATAATGTATTGATTCATTGTCATACAATTCATACCAGAATTTGAATAACAACAACGTAATCCGATTCAAAACACTAAAAGTATAAAAATAGTAAGTTCTATAAAAATAGTAAGAAACTCAGTAAGTTTATATTGTGAATTTAAGATATCACATACTACTGCAAATATTCTGATATCATTTACCATTTATTTTGTCTTACAGATTCACAAAGCTTTGTGAAGAGGGTAAAGGAGCAAAAGACTTCTCTAGTGTTTTTCGCCATTTCTATAATGGTAAAGATGAACCGAAGGACGATCATAAATGAGTTGTCTAACCCTCTTTTGCCTACCAAGTGGCACTGTACATGTAAAGGCTATCACGCCTAGCAGGGATTGGCACTTCGAGTAACTTTTGGGTCTAGGAAGATGGAAAACATGATTATCGGTTGTCACCTAGAAGATTGTGTAGTAGGATGATAATGGTCAGAATTGCTATAGGTTAAATCTTCATCGTGTAACTACATAAAGATATCCCTTTAATGAAAAACAAAAACAGAAAACTGTTTTCAGAAGGAAGCAACAAATGCTATAAGTCATCTCATGTGAACACGAAAACTTAGTTACTAATTACAATTAAGATTTGATGAACAAGTTTTCTATATCATTTCCACATAAGATTAAGCAAAAAAGTATGTAATCAATCTTAGATACACAAGCTTCATATATATATGCTAGCAGGTTTTATAAAGAAAAAAGAAAGGTAAATTACATTTTTCGTCTTGTGGTTTTTCATTTTCTCACTCTAAGTTCTTTTACTTCGTTTATTACAGCGCCCATCCTTGTGGTTGTCAGCATTTTCACTTTTTCTCTTGTCAGTTTGGCTCATTTTTTATGCGATGTAAAAATAAGCATTTGATTTCTAATAGTTAAGCATAACTTTATGTTAGATCATTCTCAACAGACCACTGAAACTGTCTGAAACCGATGGGCCACGTCAGCGCCACATCAACGTCACGTAAGCTTTCTCAAAGTTGACTGACTAACGGACCCTGTTGCACCCCCAAATTCGGGTTGCGGAAGCGAATCGGGTCGGGGCGCGACTAATCAATATACACAGCACATAAGATATAATGAACGACCACTATATGCGTCGTTTTACATTGATATTGATAAAACCAAAGTTTACATCAAAATGTTGTTTACATTAGCCCGGTTTGAAATTGAGATATTTAAGTACATAATTAACCTATACAAAATATAATAATGCAGCTAAATCTCTGATTGTTTGCATGCTGACTCGAACTAATAGTTCTTGTTTGAGCAGTCCAACCTACTGCTGGTCACCTGTGATACATGCTAAAATTGGTCAGCGAAACGCTGGTGAGCTATCAGGTTTGTATGTCAACACATATTTGTATGAACCGCAAGATTTAATTGAATTTAAAATGCAATTAAGCAAAATAAAAGTTATACAACCATGAGCACATAGTCTGAGCTTAACTTGAGCGTCAGGTCCAATTAAGGAAACCAGACTGAGTTGCCTCCTACGAGTGCCTAATCTACACTCGTCTTCCCAAATGTTAATACGTCCGTTTGACCAGTTAGTGCGTGCTAACCCGGATGAGGATTGTCAATCCTATATGATATCATATACTAACATTCACGCTACAGATGTATTACCAAACTATGTTGTGGAGGGCTTTGAAATGATTAGTGAAAACAACTCATGTAGTATTTGATTTGTATTGTACTTGCGTTCATATTGTAAAACAAAACGAGCAATGTAATCACACCCCTGATTGAAAAGCAGTAAAATAGGGGCCATGAGACTCACCTGAGCCTTTAGTGTTTATTTAAATAAACTTGGATTGATTAGCTGCGAATCGATGTCCGAAGACTTGTAACCTGAGGGCGTCCAATACGCGCGATGGTTATTAATTGCATAGGTATCTTAAAAGACTACCTTTGTAGTTGTTTGTTCAACTAGAATGTCCAAATGATTACAACTTGGTTGATTGTCTAAGAGTTTGAAAATGTGTACGTCCCGTTGGTGATTGTTTGTAATAATAATCTTGATATTATCATATTGATTTCGAAGTATTATACTTGAAAAACATGTCTTACAATGTTGTAGGAGTCATATTGTATAAGAGTTTGAGGTTGTATAAGTTTGACACTTGGTGTAAAAAATATTTACAAGTTCCTGGATGACAGGGGTCCGGGGGCAGCGCCCCTGGTAGTGGGGTCCAAGGGGCGGCAGCCCCTGGCGGGGTCCAAGGGGCAGAGCCCCTGGCTGGGGTCAAGCTGCCAGGTCAGCTTGAAAAATTTTTTATTTCTACTAAATTGCTTTGGTGAAAAACGCATCTGGACTTGAATTTGGGTGAAATCGAGTGATAAAATTTTAGGTCTCGACACTTAGTAAAATTTGTGTTTTCTTGGTTCTGTTTCATGCGACATACGGCTTTGTGTCGCTAAGTGCGACATAATCTGTTATGTCGCAAATCATATCTGCGACATAAGGGCTTGTGTCGCTAAGGGCGACATCCGCAATTTAATACGACGTAGGGCGTTGTGTCGCTATATGCAACATCCGTAACTTCTGCGACGTAACTATTTGTGTCGCTATATGTGACATCCGTGATTAGTGCGAAATAGTGGCTTATGTTGCTATATGCGACATAAGGTCTGATTTAGCGACATAAAGGCTTATGTCGCAGGTGGCCTGGAGCCTCTGCGACATAACGCGCTGTTGGCCGGAAAATGAGCCGAAAATGTGTTTTCCGTCCTCCGTTTGACCTGAGACTTTTACCCAACCCATTTTTGGACATTTTAAGCTTAAACAAACCATATACATGTAAAAATAAGTGAAATCGATGAGTTTCGAGAATTTGCCGGAAACTTACGAAGTGGCGAATCAAGATTCCGGAAAGGTAGAAGTGTAGATCGTGACGCGGTGGATCTTTTTCTTCAAATGGGCTTCGAGATTGAAGGTTGTTTTGTGGTGTTAATTTGAGGAATTGAGTGATGGTTGGTGATGGTGGTGGAATGGAAGTAAAAGAGAGAGAGAAAAGAGTTTTTTTTTTTTTTTGGAAGTGTGTGTGTGGAATGAGAAAAGAAGTGAGGTGAGGGAGGTGGTGACCCTCACCTTGGCCGGTTTTGGTGGCGGCCCACAGGGTTGGGCTTCACCAATTTTCGTTCTCCTGTGTTTGCGTTCCGTGCGGTGTTCGTTTCTCCGATCGTTTAAACGTTAAATAATTATTTTATACGTTTAGTTATAAGTTTTAAAATACGGATATTTATTCAAAATTATATTTGAAGTATTTCATCAAATACTTAATAATTGAGTTATAAATTGTAACTTTCACTTTATTTCGGTTGTTCGCGCGTTTAACATTTTACCGCGTTGACTTTGTTTGTACGATACGAAATAGTTATGAAATATTATTAAAATAATATTTGTGCTATAATGGTGTCTCTAAATAATGTTACATTATTTAGTGAAAATGTTCACCAACGTCCATATTTAATTGAACCGAATTACATTCGATCTGAAACTTGTTCGATTTAATCAAATCGCATAATTGTATATATATCTCAATATATATTTCGATACATTAATTATCCTAATACAAGACTAATTACATGTATTAACAATTAGTTAGGCACTAATTACTAGTCCTAATTTGACGGGTGTCACAGACTCCTGTCATCAGTGACATCGTCACTTTAATTTTTGATTCTCACATTTACCAATTTATCTTTAATTATATTCACACATGAAAAATTAAAAGCAAAAGAAAAAAACTGATGAACCATCGAAAATGTGATGAAACCAACTGACAAAACCAAACCGATAGGTTGTGCCATTGGTGTCAGCTTCATCAGTTGGAACTGGCGTAAAGTGACTAGCAGTCTAGCACCATTGGATATGCTCTTCTTAATCATCTTTGTTATCATCAAAACAAAGGTTGTAAATTCCCAACTAAATAACTTTATAATCAAATACTCTCTCTGTCCCATTACAAATATCCACTATTGACTTTTAAAAGTCTTTATTTTACAACTCTGACCATAAATATTATTGTTTGCGTTATATAATACTTGATGCAAAATATATGAATGAATTTGGTTTTAAATGTATTTTCAATGATATAATTTTTATCAAGTATTATATAACACAAATAAAAATATTTAAGGTTAAAGTTGAAAAATAAAGACTTCAAAAAGTCAATAGTGGATATTTGAATGAGACGGAGGGAGTATAATCAAACAGGTGCTAACAAAGGTGCTAGGCTATAATCTCTGAATAATGATGACGACAGGAATATCTGATATACAAGACCAGTCGTATCTTATATTCTTATTGTCCCACAATTCTATAATTAACATTTGAATAACGAAATTTGTTTCTAAATATCTTGAACCCGAAAATTATAGAGAATGAAGTTTCAATTAAATAAAACAGTTTATAAATATATTTTCGTTAACAACAACAATACTCGATTCATTTATACGGGTTATTATTGGGAAGTAAGATGTAACTCTACCCAACTTAATTACAAGTGCAAATAAAGATATACATAACTTTATAAATATAGGTACATGTATTTATTTATAACGTAAGATTCATATGAGTACAATACTTTTATATGAGAATGATGAAACCAATAGGATTGTGTCACGTATCATTAAATCCATTTCCCCCCATGTTTTTAAAAATTAAATATCTCCAAAACGGTAAGTTGAAAAATCACAAAAATTGCACTAGAAAAATCAGCATATTATTCTCACAGATACCAGCTAGTAACACACATGTTACCGGCGTTTAGGGTTTAGTGTTTAAAAGTTTAGGGCTTTTGCTTAACCCTAAACCGTAAACTCTAAACCCTAAATGCAACACCAAGTCACTAACACATGTGTTAGAAATATGTAAAATCCATCAAAAAATGAAACAAAAACTCGACGATTGTATATCTTATTGGATCTTAACTCTAATAGGAGAAAATGGTGAATTTTATGGTGCAATTTTTATAATATTTCGATTTGTCGTTTGTGAGATAATTTGTATTTAAGATTTTTGGGGTAAACGAGTTTTGATTATTATAGAGTTCATCACATGGGTGCACCCTACACTAATTATTTTAGACTTGCTAAAATACATGGTTGTGATTTACTTCCCCCTCTCTCATTTTTTGCATTCCCCCTAGATCACTACCATATACATATTATATGTAACACCCAGTCCTCGGGTCTAGTAGTAATTTAATATTTTCTGACTGTGAACTATTATTTAATGTAAATAGGTTCATTTGTTATTAGAAAATAAATAGGTAAAAGAGTCAAATAATTTATTATGATTAGTAAATTATTAACTGTTTTAAATTAATTCAGTTGACGGTAAAATAAAGTAGTTTTACTCGCAAATGGTTTTAAGTTCCAGACAATAGATATTAAAGGGGACAAAACTAGTACACATATTATCTGATATATGTGTGTAATACGTATGGAACTTCACAAATATTCTATAGACTTCAAATTCTTGCGAGATTAAAACTCAGGAACCAAACACAAACCCTAATATTCAAATTTTGGTGAAATCAATCTCTGTTCTTTTTGAAATCACTCTGGCCGAACCCAAAGACAACCACAGGGACGATTTTGAAGTTTCAAAACAAGCTTCCAAGTTAAATTGAGTTTGTAGGGCTTTCATTCAAGCTTCAATAATATGGATTAATCATTCCATCATCATGATAAACATGTTGTAAGTGTTAATTCTTGATTTACATATAAACCTAGAAATGGGTTTTGAGTATTTGATTTAATTAGCATGACTAATATGAAATTGAAGCTTATAGTGATTATATAGTTGTTAGTTAGTGTTTAATTCATGATTATAACCTAAACCCTAACTTGCAATTAAAGAAATTGATTAAGTGTTCAAGAGATGTTCTTGAGAATTAGATGATATGATGAAATTAGGATGAGTAAGGTTAAATTGAAGCTTGTAATGTTTGTAAAATTGTTATTTGATGCTTACTTTATGATTAATAGCTAAGCCCTAACATAGAAATGAATAATTTGATATATGTTCATGAAGAAAGTTAGGAGTTTGAGTGATTTTACATGAATTATAGTTTTAAAGCTTAGAATAATGATGTATACATTATTAAGTGTTGATTAATGATGATGATAAACATTATTCAAGTTAAAAGTTATAAATTGATTAAAGTGTTCTTGAGAATTATAGTGATTATGATGATATTCATGAGTTATATGAGAAATTCGGTATGGATTATGATTTAGAATACTTGATTTATAATCAAAGAGTAAAGTTAGAAATTGTGTGGCTAAGTATTCATGAAACCTAATATTGAGACTTTGATTATCTAGTGATATTTGAAGTGGTTATTCATAATCTTAAATTGATGAATATTGAATTATTACAAGTTAATGATAAGTTGATGTAAATCTATTGGAATGATGTTATATAGATTTGAGACAAGTAACTAACTTGTGATATTTTATTGTATTCTCAGATATGGAGAAGGCTCGGTGATATTAGACTACTGAGTGGACGACTGAGGTGTCGGTGAGTGGTCTTAATCCTCAGTGTAATATAATTGTAACAGGTTTGGTTACAACGGGTAATCGTATTATTACTGCTTTTGGTTTACCTTGATTAATTTGGTTTGATAGTAATAATACTGTTGATAGACTTGTTAGTCTGATACGTTGACCTGATTGAATATGTGAATACGTGATCACTTGATATTTGGCCTTCGGGCATCAGTATTGAGGTCAACCTATTGGTTGAGTTTGGTTACTATTGTAAGACGACAGGAATTTCCTTGTACTTATCGTTAATAGGAAATTAGGTCGTATGAGATTAGTACCAAACTATCAGTCTATTCTGTATTGGCCTTACAGATTGATGTTAAGTGTTCTTTGGGAATCCCCGGGTATTATGATATCCCAAGAACCACCGATCCTCATTGTATTGAGATGTTATCTCATTGATATTATGTGTTTACTGTTGGTATTCTTGGCTGAAGGTTTCCCCAAGAACCATCGATCTATTGTGATGTTATTTGTTTACGATGATTTGCTGTAAACAAGGTTGTTATGCTAAGTTAGGCTATTGGTTATGTATTCCCTCACTTAGCTTTGAGCTAACCCCATCACCCCATTTCTTGCAGGTTATGGTTTTGATATATCGGGATTGTCAAGAAGTTGTTCGGGACGGAATGTTTGACCAGGCTTACTCTGATATTACTTTGATAGCTTAAAGTTGTATTTGGAATTAAATAAAACCCATTTTAGATATACTACAGTTTTTGAAATATTATGGTTTAGACCGTTTAGTTACTTAATGTTTGTTAGGACTTACGCTTCCGATGTAAAATACATTTAAATAATGTTGTAAAAGATGGGGTGTTATATTATATGTGTTTTATTAATGTGTTTTAAGACGTAAATTTATGATTTTTTGACTTTTTTCTGAGCAAAATCGAAAATCGAACCGAAAACCGAATTCACATTTGAAACCGAATCGAAAAATGAATTCGAATTCGGTTCGGTTTCGGTTAAAACCGAAAATTTAATATTTTCTATTTTTTTTTCTAAATTAATCAGTTTCGACTTGTAATTTTTCGTGTGTTAGGGTTTCACTAGAGTTGAAAGAGAAATACATGAAGTTAATTTAATGTTTAAATGTAAATATACTTGTTTAGAAAATTTAAATATCACACATATATTACATATATTAATAATTTAATGTATTATTTATTAAAATTTGGTTTTGAATTCGGTTTTCGGTTAAACCGAATTCAAAATTTCAAAACCGAAAACCGAACCGAAAACCGAATTCAAAAACCAAAACTGAACCGAAATCGAACTAAAAACCGAATTTAAATTCGGTTCGATTTTTTGCCGGTTTTAATTCAGTTCGGTTTTCAGATTAAACGGTTTGAAACCAAATATTGACTACGGGCATAATTGGCAGTAAAAAGATGAACAAGTCATTAATTATTGTTGATTATATATGGGAATCAGCTATCAGCATTTATTTGATCTACAAACAAACATTGTAAAGAGCATTTATTGCCAAAATGTATTATATATAGATTGAAAAAGAATAGCATGTTTCATAGGGAAAAAAAGCTCAGAACACTTCTAATATTGATGCTCTTGATCACATGTACCGGTAAAATTGTAACACATATAATTTTCTTTCATAAATCTTTTCAATTATAATTAAATTTTGTTCTTATAACTGATAATCAATCTCATACATTTTTTTATCAAACATGCCAGGAGAAGATGTGATGAAATATAGGCCGCGGTGGTGTACTAGATCGTTATGGATCAAGAGTGTTTGTCTAAACTATGAAGTTTGTCGTACATCACTAAATTATGATTTACAAAACCAGAGGCACACCTTAAAACATGAGCCAGTGGTACATGCTTAAAATTTGTGCTGTATAAATCACTTCCTATCAATCATATATGGCTATCTTTAAAATATCACATCCGTAAACATGAATAATACTCCATCCGTTTCAAATTAAGTGTCTCATTTTGACTTAAATATTTTTTTTTTCAACTTTGACTTTTTTTAAAAGCTTTTCAACTTTAACTTAAATATATTTTTTCAACTTTGACTTTAAACCAAAGTCAAAATATTTAATTTACGTAACATTGTTATAATATAAAAAAATTTATAAGAAAATAAACGATGCCATTAACCGCAAGTGTTGTTAAAGTAAAAGAAAAGGTTGAGTATGTATATTTAGGGAAGTTCAAGGGTATGAAGTTTAAAGTAAAGATAAATTTTTTATGTTATCAAAGATAAATACAACATATTTTTTGATTCCCATAACATCTTTTATGCATTATTATGTTGTACTGGACAGTACTGCAATTTTTTATGTATAATAAATAAATAAAAAATGTTTACCCATTATCAAATGTTATCTCCATATTTGTCGTTTATGTTTCTATAATTTCAGTCATTCAGTGTCAAAACTTGTCTACATCTCGAACCTTCCAACTTTTCCAATCAATAATCCCGATACTTGAATCGATACATACAAAATCACATCACAGCATTCTCTGTATACCGTTGCAGACTTTGCAGTGTTCATACACACCAGGTGTTTGATAAAATGCTCAAACGAAACTTTTTGCACTAAAGTAATCTTTCTGGGTATCATTCAAAACCTTAAATTATGGCAGTACCTTGGAGTATGACACTGTGGATGGCAAACATGGTGTGGATGGCTCTTAGTGGTTGGGTTATTTCTTGTTTAACCGTTGCTGATGAGATTGCTGGATCACTTCGCACTGGTGATATTGGTCCCTTTCATGTTGGTTAGATTCAAAGCTGCTACCTTTTTCAGTTGGTTTAATTTATTGGTTAGTGATTCTTTTCCACATAATTTTGATGTTTTAATTTAATTTATTGGTTTGTGATTGTCTTACCCCTAAATTAGGGTTCTTTAGGTTGGTACTTTTGTGATCAAGTTTCTAAAACTAGGTTATGGGTCACCATACTATCTTGTTTGATTAGAATCTAGAAAAAAAATTGTCTTTATAAATTGTTGGTCACTTGTTATTATAAATCTATGAGCTTTATTGGTTTTGAAAGAATTGAAGTTGAAGTTTGCACATGGGTAGATAACCTGTGTACTGATAAGGTTTTAGTAGTAAATCTGGGTGAAATAATCAGGTAGCATTGAGAATAATCATCGATATAGGGGTATAAACTGTTAAAAATCTTGAACCAATTATATATCTTGTAGATGATGAGGTGCTTGTCTTAGCTTGCTTAGAAATGGATCATTACAGTATCGAACCAAGCCTAGGTCTTCTATGGTACTAGTCTCCCTTTCGGAAGGCACCCATTCTGTAGTTAATGTAATATGTACATGATATACCCATTGAGTATGCTTTTTATGGTGGTTCAAAAGTTAAGATAATCCTGGATTTAACGAGTAACCTGTAATTGTTTAGAGGATATGTGAGAGGGTTATGGGTCAGGATAGTACGTTTAAAGGTCTTTCTAGTTTTCTAGATCAATTAAATTCAACACCACTGTATTAAGTTAATTTTTTTGGTGGCTGTGAGGTTATTGAATGCCACTGTTTAATACGCAGTTGCCAGATGACCATCTTAGTACTCCAAGTATGTATGTTAGTTTAGAGTGTAGTGATATATGGATCTCCAAACCAGGCAATTGCAAATAAGACCATTTTTGATCATATGTGAAGCATTATTACAATGGGTTTATATTAAGCTCTGACAGTACCAAGTGCATTAAGCGGTGAAAGCATATGTTAATCCTGTATTCTGCCCAGAGTATTTGTTTGTCAATAGATAATTAGCATGTTGAATATGAGTACAAAAAAATCTAGAAAAGAGTCTTGATTGTCTCTACGGTTTGTATCATAGGTTATGATGATAGCAATTTGAGATTAATAACAATGATCTAGTGGCACTCATATTACCATTTTACGAGGTTATATATTTTCAGTTTTTCACTGTCCTTCCCATCTGATAAAATGACTATATTATTCGTGGTTTAGTAACAAATATACTTTGGAAAGCTGTTATGTTATTCCATTCATGGTAATTTGATTATACTTCGTGTACTTAACCTCTCCAATGAAACTGCACGAGCTGTTATTTGGGACAATCTGTAGGAGTTTTTTTGCCCGTATTAAATTGAATTTGTGTTGGCGAATACATAACTAAGTCTAATAATAGTTTAATGAAAGAAGTATTCACTAGATATTAGATAGAGAGCAGATAAATATTGCAAATATGTTGTGAGTTTCCTGTCTGTATGTCCGGCTTTTCTTTTCTTCTAGCCTTCTTAATTCTTATTTATTCATTTGCTTTGTATAAAACAACATGACACGTTGCTGATATTCTGATGTGTATAATTATTCTCTTCTGTGTTTTGACTGCGATGGACATCAAAAATAAGAATACTAATATGTCATGATTGTCATATGGTATGAACTAGGGGTGTCAAAA
This sequence comes from Pseudognaphalium luteoalbum, assembly GCA_963422505.1. Lineage (NCBI taxonomy): Eukaryota > Viridiplantae > Streptophyta > Magnoliopsida > Asterales > Asteraceae > Pseudognaphalium > Pseudognaphalium luteoalbum. The sequence continues at coordinate 96,603,357 of OY730198.1, forward strand.
TGGTTGGGATGAGCTGACCGAAACACTTTATTGACTTTTGACCTCTTCATCCGATTACAAAAAACGTTTTATATTAGTAATAGTCTTTTATTACTATAATCCTACGTAATATAAAGATTAGGATGTTCTATGTGTAGCAGTTACATCTGGTGAATTTTTACACGTTCAACCAATATCACCCATTTTCTTGGCAGCTAATTCTTCATCTGACCTGTCATAGATAAAATATAAAACATAAAACCAATAAATCGATAAAAATGTCACCTCTAGCAGAGATTGTTCTCTCTGCTTATTCCACTTCTATCTTTTGAGTTAAAAAAGTTCACATATGAGAGATGATTAATATCGACTTAAATTTCTTGCAGGCTTGTGATGATTTCAACTCCTGTGCAAATATTATATTCCACTCAGTGGTTTAGTGTAGAGTTATCTTTGTCATGAAAATGATGTCAGCAGGGGATCTGCTGTATGCAAGGGTCTAGCAGATACTAGTTTGTTGCAGTACGTGTAGAGGAGCCACAAAACCCAACCTAAGTAAAGTCATGTACTTTAAAAGTCGCATCATGTTAGTATAGAGTTTGATATTCAGTGTTTGTGATATATAGTGGCAACCATAATCAAGGTCCATTTATTTAAATGATTGCCAGTGATATAACAGATTTGACAACTAATCCTTCAGAACTGTTATTTAGTACATATTTATACTCATCTCACCTTTGTTGTTGAATTCTGACAATTCATAATGGTGTTCTGTACTCTAAATGACTCACATTAGAGGTGGCAAAATGAATGGGTCGGGTCGGGTCACGGGCCTAGATGGGTTTGGGTTTAAATGGGTCTGGGTCTAGATGGGTCATTTAGAAGGATGAGTCTAAATAGGTCCGGGTCTCAGGTCGGGTCATCGGGTTCACCAAACCCTTTTTTTTTTTTTGAGTGAAAAATGAAGAAAATGAAATGAGGTGGAAAAAAAAAATTACCCGCTAGATCCGTCTTAACCCGTTGGTTAATTGTTACACAATTAGAGGTTATATTGAAAGACCCATTCAAAAAATGGGGAGGCGACCCAACAAACCCATCCCGTCCTAAAAATTAACCAAATTGACCCATAATTAAATAATGGGTTTAAAATTGCCACCTCTAACTCACATCAATCAGTGTTCAAATGCTCTGTTCACGAGTTTTGGCAACCACGAGAAATTCGACTGTTCACTTCAATATGGGTCGATTCAGCAACTACTTGTGATAAATTTGACTGTTTACTTAAATACGGGTTGATTTACGAAGTATATTAACTTCAACGAGTCAAAGAAGATAATCTTTAATAAACTAAGCTAAATGAGAATATGTTGAACTAGTCAACTGGTCAAATAGTTTAAAGTTGCTCTAAAGTGCTTTTAAATGCTTAGATGCTCACAATCACCATCTTTAAGAAGTTTGTTTTAAGTTGAGAGATGGTTAAACGTACAAATTATTAGTGTCAAGAAGATATGGTGCATCAATATGTAATAACATATGTTGTCATTACAACGGTGAAAACGACATCAGTGTTTATAGAAATACCATTATGATGAAACTTTGTAGTAGCCGATTATGAGTAGGGTGTGCAAAACACGGTTCGAACCGTAAGAACCGGCAAACCGTACTAGAACCGTACCGTCCCATACCGGACCGCTTCTCAACGGTACGGGTCTCGGTTCTTATATTTGTAGTTTCATGGTTCGCGGTTCGGTTCGGGTCGGTTACAACACTTTGCACAGGTAGGGGTGCGTAAAACATGGTTCGAACCGTGAGAACTGGCAAACCATACCAGAACCGTGCCGTCCCATACCGGACCGCTTCTCAACGGTACTGTTCTGGGTTCTTATATTTAACCGTGCCGTCCCATACCGGACCGCTTCTCAACGGTACTGTTCTGGGTTCTTATATTTGTACTTTCACGGTTCGGTTCGGGCCGGTTCTAGCACTTTGCACAAGCCTAATTATGAGGACTATATTTACACAAAACATTCCCTACCAAGTGAAAGGAATTATTTTACACTTCTGACTGTATATGTATGCCTATGTTAGTAAAACAGACCAAATGACATACAAAAACAAAGAGAACAAGACCATCTCTAAAATACACATCAGATCAAAGGGAAGTAAACTGCTACATGATTGAACCACTCAAACTCGCGTGTATCCGTATGAAGTTGTCTGCATCATTCTCATGAACTCGTCTATGCTAACTTCTCCATCAGCTGACCAAAATGAAAAACATTACATATGGCAATTTTGACTCATTAACATCTGAATGAGTTGTTTCAGGTTGTGTTACATATCTAATAGGTCAAACAGGTACAATAAATTTTAGCTAAAATAAGAAACATGTCAAATGGGTCGAAAGTTGCCCAACCATAATATTACCTCCTAAATCAGTAAATTATCTATTAAAAAAATTATGTTAAAATGGGAATGATACAATCTCTATATTCATATCTGTCACAAAATTGTTTATAAATTATAACCAATACAAAAAATTGGATGACAATGTCCTTCCAACCCATACAGACCTTACCCTTTTCCCCAACACACCCATTTGTCACCTCTAGTAAGCGTACACAAGAAACCAAACAAACTCACCATCACGGTCTGCTGCCTCCATCATTGTGTTAATCTCTGCATCAGTAAAACGTACACCCAACTCCTTAGCAATACTTTTAATGTCCGAAGCCGATATTCTCCCCTATTATCACAGCAGAAACGTTAGTAGTTTCTAATAACGAGTCTCATTAATAGAGAAGGTTACATTTTGATCAAAGTCAATGATGCTGAAAGCTTTCGTAAGCTCTTGTTTGCTGGCCCTTTCACCAATTTTGTCAGTCATCATGTAAACAAATTCATCAAAATCTATGGCCCCGCTACCATCTCTGTCTACATCCGCTATCATTTGATTAACTTGCTGGAAATCAAAAGAGTACGAGATAAACAGTCAAGAATATATAAGTATTATATTATAATTTATAATCTATAATCTATGTCTATAATAAGAACTAAAGGAAAATCATCTGCATTTGGATTTTACCTCTCTTGTCATTTCAAAACCAAGGGCCCTGAAATTAAATAAGATTGAGATTTCATTGTATGTATAGTTGTATATATATGACAATATCATCATAAATGGGTCGAACCAGATATCATTATAAATGGGCCGATCCAGATTATGCTAAATCTTTCATGGGTCAAATGAGCAAACATGACGATCGCTGAAAGTCTCTGGAAATATATTTTTAATGCATACCATCTCTCATACTGGTTTATAAAAAGAATCCTTGTTCTATGCAATCACATTTAACACACAAATTGGAGCTTACAAAGACTTTCAAATTGGAGGGCATTTCTTCAAGTTTGTGTAAGAATTCCTTGTAATCCGATTATAAGTTTTGGTTATTAGTATATGATTCTGTTGGTTTTTTTTTTTTTTTTTTTTTTTTTTTTGCTGTTGTTGTTGTTGTTGCCCAAAAAAAAATAAAAATTTATCCATGAAAATTAGAAAGACAAAAGTGTTTTCTTTCAACTTGACCCGTCCGTTTTGACCCGTGAATCAGTATATTGCACTGTTAATTGAAGTTTTTACCTCATTGCATTACTCAACTCCTTGGCATCAATGGTGCCTACATAAGTAAGAGGACAAACCGCGTAAGTTAGTTATCATATCCACTCATACAACATAACTCTATGGGTTCATGACATACCGTTGGCATCAGCATCGAATAGCTCAAAGGCTTCTTTCATCTCTTGCTTTACCTGCTCAGTCAATCCATGACGGCGTCCTCTCGGCTTGTCTCTTCTGGATTCTCCATAAACCCCCTGTCAACAGAGATTTTACTAATAACACGTTCCTTCGGAGACATTCAATAAATCTCTGCTAAAAAAGTACCATTTATCTGCTATTATTTGTTTATGAAACTGTATGTCTTCTGTTTAATGGACACTTATTTTACGACCCAACACGATTCTGAAATTCGAAATTCAAACATATGCAGTATGCCTATCAAACTGACTTCTTCAACTTGTTTTAAACTCCTATCATATTAGCATCACTTCTTAACAAACATCAAGCAGGTAAAATCGCGCTAACGATGTGCACCATAACAAAAGCATGTTATCTTTATATGTCCCTGACCCCTAAGCTGCTATCACAAAGATACATTTATAACTTCTGTAAATAATCAACAACAAGTCACAAGGTCATACCTAAGCTAAATTATTAACCAAATACCAGCAATAGCATCTATATCCTTAGCAAATATCAAGAAAAGTAAGCAACGGTATCATCACGAAAATCAATATAATACAAGTATACAACATAAACACGGACATTGACATCCCGGTATCGAAGTGATTTTCCAACCATAAAGTTATACGTTTAAGATACAAAAACATACCATTGTATGTAATCAATTCGGAGCTCGTTAGTAGAAAATTGCTTTAAACCAACTATAGGCTTGAACTCAAAAGCAATACATACTTCTGTTATTTTTTTTATAAAAGTAGCAACCGACTGAAAGTTCAAGATGCTAGAGAATACAAGAATAACAATATCAGGAGAATACACGTACACCAGGACAAACTTTTGTTACTTTATTCTGCATGTTATCTTTTCACCAAAGAATGGATACCACACATATAACAGATAAATCTTTTTGACATCGAATTGTAGCTTTTTATCTCAACAATAAAATTCTATTAAGATCTTCCTAGATATTTGTCACCTTTTGAATAATGACTAATTAGGAAACACGTTAACACTACCAACAACTATTACTTGAAATTTTTTATTAATTAAATCTATTTTTATTTTGGACTTAAAGGCCAAATTAATATTTGTTAACTATATACGCATATACCCTGGGCCCATATAGGATCCTAGTTAGTTTTAGAATACCTTTTAGGGTTTTGCACTTTTGCTAACCCTATCTTAGATACATATATAAATACATACAAGATAGAGTTTTCCATACAAGATAGAGTTTTTCAATTTGATCCAACAATATATAATTAAATTAGATTAAAAATAGTAATGTTAAACTTTACTCCACTAAATAAGAAACTATCTTTTAATAAACCTTTAAATATTATGTAAATTTATTAATAAAAAAAATCCGGCTTATAGTATTAGTAATAAAATAAAATAATGCAAAAATATACACGGACACAACTTTCACACATTTTCAATATTGACGAATTTGCTTCATAAATAAAAGAAAAATCATGAGTCTTCATGCTATACATATACAAATTATAACACTTTACGTTTAACACATTAACACACACACATATACACACACACACATACTAATTTATCGAATCAAAAAATTAACACACTAACATATATACTAATTTATTGAATCAAAAAATTAAAAATAAAACTTTAAATTTATAAATTTTCAATTTAGTTTATGTGCTGTCGCGGGTCTTCACCTAGACCTAGTAACACATATCATATGATCAAAGCTAGCATGCTTATCAAACTAAAATCTCTTCATTCCCTATGGCTGACTTTTTAGCTGATGAAATTGTTCTCAATATACTTGCTCGGCTTCATGCAAAGCCCATACTACGGTTCCAACGTGTATCGAAACATTGGAACCGTATGATTACGGATCCTTACTTCATGAAGTTTAGATCACGAAAAACCATCATTCTACCCTTACACGAATCTTTACATCTCATAGATGACAATGTACCGATTGACGACACTTCTAATTCAATACTCAAGCTATGTTATCCTATAGTTTCCCCAAATATACGTGGCGATCCATTTGTTGTTGGAACGTTCAATGGGATAGTCGTCTTATATTTGGTCTTAGATAATTTGAACAAGTATGGAACTATGATCTTATACAATGCGTTAACAGGCAAGTAAAAGGAACTTCCCCGTCCAAGCGATGATGATGTGGCAGTGATGTATGGATACGGATTTGGCTATGGTGCAACAACCCCCGATGGGGAAATTAAAAAAAATGCCACTTTTTTTTCAAGTATATATCGTTTTGCCCCTCGAATTTTTTTTGATGATATGCCCCTTCCATTCGCAAATCGTAAATTTGCTTTTGCGACCCGTGCACGTGACCGAGTAGCTGACGGCGTTTGAGGCCTTAGCAAATCGCAAATGGCAAATCGCAAATTTGCGATTTGCGATTTGCTATGGCACTGAATTCTCGGGAACGTGCAAAACGACTCGGAGATCGCAAGTATTTCTCGGGGCATAGGTAAATCGCAAATCACAAATTTGTGATTTGCGTTGGCATTGGGTGTCTCGGCCACGGCTCGGTCAGTGAACGGCTCGCAAAAGCAAATCACGAGATCGCAAATCGCAAATTTGCTTTTGCGATTTCATGGGGTATATCGTTAATTT